>PVLA01001423.1:45732-361499 GCA_004027455.1 Hydrochoerus hydrochaeris | reverse complement strand
ACCAAAAAAAAAAAAAAAAAAAAAAGGTGTGTAGGTGGCTGGGAATGTACTCAATTGCAAAGGTCCTGGGTTCAATCCTTAGTACAGAAATAAAAAATAAAAAATGGTTACAAGGCCAGGGGTTTAGCTCAGTGGCATAGGTGCCTGCCTGGCAAGCACAAGGTTGTGAGTTTGGTCCCCGGTACGAAAAAAAAAAAAAATTACATGTGGCTGGTGGGGACCCTCTGCACTTGACTCCATAGTTCAGTCAATATACTACTTAATATTTCTTTTTTCATTTTGAGACAGGGTCTTGCTGTGTTGCCCAGGCTGGGTCTGAATTTGCAATCTTTCTGCTTCCTGAAGCGCTGGATTTATAGACCTGTACCATCACACCTAGCTAGTTCAAATTATTTTTTTTGTTGGTTTGTTTTGGTATGGGGGTGTTGTTTTTGGTTTTTGGATTTTTTGTTTTGTTTTGGTCTTTTTGTTTTGTTTTGGGACTTTTTTTAAAAAAATTTTTTTTAAGAGGTACCAGGGATTGAACTCAGGACCACATGCCTGCAAGGCAGGCATTTATGCCGCTGAGCTAAATCCCCAGCCCGACTTTTTGTTTTTTTCACTGTTGTCATCATTGTTTTTTTGTTTTGCTTTTATCTTTTTTTTTTATTTAAAGAGGAAAAAAAAGCATGTAAAGGGTAGAGATAATACAGAATTTTTTTAAAAAGATAAACAGTAAGAAATCACTAGTTGATAAATTACATATTGTCTTCTTAGAAATAGTTGTTCAAGTTACAAAATTAAAGCATACAAAGTAGATATTCAAACAGTGAGACTGTAAACAGCTATGCATGCATGAGTCTCTACATGTATTTCTATCCTTTCTGTATTAGAGGGAAAAACAAAACATAGCAAGACAAAACAAAAATTCCTATAAAGACATGAAACCAAAAAGTCATATAAAACCACAGTACAAGGTGATCTACAATGGTTACTGTGTTGTTTCTTATTATCTTCAATAGAATTGTCTATATCATCAGGCCTAATTGAATATAGCAGTATAACTGAATAGAGCAGTACATAACAATATTAGTAAAAAAATTTTGTAGACAGTATAAAATTTCAAAGGCAGGTAATAATCAAACTAGAGTGGATATTCTAGTGAATCTTGTCATCTTAAGTGCAGTTGCCTATACTCTCAGACTTGATACTATCAATCATAGCAGCTTTGAATAAAATCTATCAATACAAAACAGCGATCTAACAAACCAGATTCAATTATGATCAGTCATGGTAAAACAGTGTAGGTTATACAGAGCTTTAGATTAAGTTAATAAGAAATTAAGGATGATTACCATACTATATCCTGTTATTTTCGAGATTACTGTCTGTGCCCTCAAATCTAGTACAGGTAGAATGACTGGGACAGAATATAATACATCTAAGCAGAGTGGTGTGAGTAATGTGGGTTTTAAATCCTGGTACACTATTAACAATATAGCGTATCAAGGCCATCTATGTTAGAGATTCTAGCCATCCTTCTCTGCCTCATTTCTGCCATGCTATTTTTCTGCCTTTGTTTGTCTACTTTTCTCCTTCATTCTACTGTCTGCCCTGCTCATTGAAGCCTTGCTGCCACTGTTCCTAAAATCCTGGTATTTTTTTTTTCTCTCACTAGAATGTTCTTCAGTATTCTCTGTAGGGTTGGATTGGTGGTCACAAACTCGCCCAGTTCCTCTTTGTCATGGAAACATCTTGTTTCTCCATTAATTTCTAGTGACAGCTTTTCAGGGTACATCAATCTGGGCTGGAGGTTATTTTCTTTCAGGGCTTGGAATACTTCACTCCAAGCTCTTCTTTATCTGATGGTCTGTGTTGAGAAGTCAGCTGTGATTCTGATGGGCTTACCTTTATAGGTGATCTGTTTATTTTCTCTGACAACTTTTAATATTCTATTCTTATATTGAATTTCTGGTATCTTGATTATTATATGTCTGGGTGTAGATCTGTTTTGGTTGTAGGTGGCTGGAGTTCTGTATGCCTCACACAACCGAATGTCATTTTCTTTTCCCATGCTTGGGAAGTTTTCCTTGATTATTTCTGTGAAAAGCCTTTGTAATTTGCCTGTATGTATTCCTGCTTCTTCATTCACATTTCTTATTCTTAAATTATAGATTCTCTTGTCATCTTTTAGCTTTTGTATTGTTACTGCCTGTTTCCTCGTTATTTTTAAGAGATCTTTCCTTTCATGATCACACATTGCAAACTTGCCTTGAAGTTTTAATAATCTATCCTTAGTTTCTTTGAAGCAGTTTTGCCAGCTTTTAATGGAGTTTTTAATTTCCTGGTAATCTCTTTGAATCTGCTTCATGTATTCTATATTTCCTTTATATTCTTTATCAAATGTTTCTCTCCTTTTTTTGTGTTCCTCCCTTCTTCCATCTATGTCTTCCTGAGAGATGATGAGCATTTCTTTTATTACTCTACTCATATCTTGCTTTACCTGATTTAATATTTCAGTTCTGAGCTCATCTACAAGGTCCCAAAGATATCTCTTAATGTCTATGGAAGCCATGTCTGATATTGCATGTTTGCCACCCTCAGTCTCCCTTGTTTTTCCCTCTCCTGGATCAGTGCTCTCAAGGTTCTGGGCTGGGGGCCTCCTCTTGCCTCTCTCTCCTGTCATGGTCCTGGCTTCCTCCACACAGGTGTACAGTGGAGGTCCCAGCCCCCTTCCCTGTTGGCCACAGTTCCTCCGAAGCACCCTGGTGAGGGACCTCTGCCCTATCCTGCCTGCTCTTGTCACTGAGGTGCAAGCAGCGGCTGTGTATGCCTGCCCCTCCCCACCGGGCCAGCCAAACTTCAGAGGCCTTCACCCAGTTAGTGCATGCTAGGCGCAGTGAATTGATTTGGGACAGCTCACTGGGTCCTGGCCAGGGGCACAACCCAGTCCAAGCAAATCCCACAAATCTGCTCTGGGGAGGAAGCAACCAACTGAAGTCACTCCCAGTTCAGGCTCCTCCTGCCCCATTCCAACATGTCGCTCATCTGGTCGTGCCCTTCCCTTGGGGGGGTCTCATTCCCAGCACTAACCTTGGATTAATGAAGGTCACTTCGCCAGCTCCACTCTCTGTTGGGCTAACCAACCCCCGACTTCAGTGCACCTGTGGCTCCTGTGAGTGGTGGCAGGAAGGAGTTGGGGTGGCTCTGCTGGGTGGCACAAATTTGCGAATTCAGGCCAGTGCAAACTTGACAGGTTGCAGTGAAAATGCCATGTCCAGTAATTTTAGCTGTTCCAATTGTAGCCCCGAGACTGCATGTTTGACAAGCTTTTTTACATTTTAATTTCTTCCTCTGTCAAGAGAATCCCTCTCCCTCTGTCTGGGTCTCTCCAGGATGTTTTATTCTGGAGTATGAGTTGTTTTTCCTGGGAGCCTTTGTATTTTGTTGCTCACTGATCAGCCATCTTTAGCTCCTCCCTGCTTTTATCTTTTTGAGACAGAATTTCACTGACCTTGAACTCACTTGTAGCCCAGGCACTGCCTCAGTCTCCTGAGTGTTGGAATTAGAAGTATACACCACCACACCCAGCCACTATATTTGTTTTCATTTTTGAGACAGGGTCTCAACATGCTCTTCAGGTTGACCTCAAATGAACAACAATCATCCTGCCTCAGCCTCCTGAGTGCTGGGAATACAGGCATGTACTACCACATCCAGTTTATTTCAAATATATTTCAAAGCAGCTTTTTCTAAAATATCATAAGTTCCTCCTAATTTTCACCTCTTCCACACAGGAATTGACTATTTGAACCTTGATTTCTTTTTTTGTTTGTTTGTTTTAGGTTTTTTTGTTTTTTTGAGACAGGGTCTTGCTATGTGGTTCAGACTGCCCTTAACTCATATTGTAGCCCAGGCTGGCCTTGAACTCATGACAATCATTTTGCTCGGCCTCCCAAGTGCTGGGATTATAGGCATCACCACACCTTGCTCTTCATTTCTTTTCAGGGCATAGTAGAGTACAAACTCTGGATGACTGATATGCAAATCAATTAGACAATGGGTAAGAAGCCATTGCTCCCAGGTGACAGACCTGAAGATTGTTTTTTTAATTTGATTTTTTTAAGGCCATCATTTGCATTACAACTCTTTATTTTTGTCCAAACCTATGTTATTTTCTAACATAAAAATTTACATAATCTCCTTTATTATATACTTCTTTAATTTTTTTTTCTTTTGTCTTTTTGAGACAGGGTCTCGCTATGCAGTTTGGGCTGGCCTTGGGCTCACTTTGTAGCACAGGCTGGTCTCCAATTTGAAATGACCCTGCTGCCTGTGACTCAGCCTCTTGAGTGCTGAGATTACAAGAGTGCACCACAATGCCCAGCTACTTCTTTAATTACTAACTTCATCGAATTTGTCATTGTAGCATCTTGTCTTTTATAATTTTTTTTTTTTTTTTTGGTATTGGGATTTTAACTCATGACCTTGCACTTGCCAGGCAGGTATTTATGCCACTGAGCTATACCTCTGGCCTATCTTTTATAATCTTTATTTGAATTATCTACCATCATTCACAATTCTCCTCATTAATGCGAATTTATTTGCATTCATTTATGGCTAACCCATAAGACGTATTCAAGTTAACTAGGTGTGTTTATACTGGCTAATTATAAGTAACCTGTGTTCGGCTTCAATTTTAACCTTTGTCTTAAGAATCTAGGTGTAAGTATGAAATAAATGAATGTCCTAGTATTATAATAAAATAAACTTGATAAGCCAGTAATGGTGGTACATGCCTGAAATCCCAGTTTGGGAAACTGAGACAGGAGGATCACAAATTTGAAGCCAGCCTGAACAATTTTATAAGAACATGTTTCAAAATAAAATTTTAGGGCTGGGGATTTAGCTCAGCGGCATAAGCACCTGCCTTGCAAGCACACGGCCATGAGTTCAATCCCCAGTACCGATAAAATAAATAAATAAAGTAAAATAAAATTTTAAAAGTCTGGCCGGGCGTGGTGGTGCACGCCTGTAATCCCAGCACTGGAGAGGGTGAGGCAGGAGAATTGATGAGAGTTGAAGGCCAGCCTGAACTGCATAGTGAGACCCTGTCTCAAAAAGACAAAAAGGGCAGGCGGTAGTGATATAGCTTAGGTGCAGCACCTGCCTGACAAGCACAGGTCCTGAGTTTGATTCTGGGGACATAGCTCAGTGCTCTCCAGGCTCAACTGCCAATACTGAGAAAAAGGAAACCACTGGATGTGATGACACACACCTGTAACCCCAGCACTTAGGAAGCTGAGGCAAAAGGCTCGTTACAAGTTTAAGGCCAGTCTGGGCTACATAGCAAGCCTGAACT
The DNA here is from genome assembly GCA_004027455.1 of Hydrochoerus hydrochaeris. NCBI lineage: Eukaryota > Metazoa > Chordata > Mammalia > Rodentia > Hydrochaeridae > Hydrochoerus > Hydrochoerus hydrochaeris. The sequence continues at coordinate 356,158 of PVLA01001423.1, read as the reverse complement.
ATATATAGAATGAGACCCTGTCTCAAAAAAACAAAAAGAAACAAAAACTTGATAACAAAAAATATCTGACACTTCATATTGACTCCATGAGTTGCCATTGTGTTTGTGTTTATCAGATGGTACAGTCTGCACACATAGCAGTTTGCACTGACAACAGGAGGTTGGCATTTAACAGTTAGCTGATAGGAAAGACAGAAGAAAGTTCGAAATACAAGGAACTGAAGGCTACTCTGGGGCCCCGCAGGATGGCTTTGGAGCAGTAACTCAGCAGCACCCACATGGCAGGGCCTCTGCAGGTCACTGTTCGAGGAGGCAATAAGAAGTATCCAGCCCTGAGCCTGGATGTGGAAAACTTCTCCTGGGGCTCTGAGTGTTATACTCGAGAAACAAGGATCACTGGCATTGTTTTTACAAGGGAACCAATAATGAGCTGGTCCACACCAAGACCCTGATGAAGAAAGAACTGCACTGTGCTCATTGACAACACACTATACGAATCCCACTGCACACTGTCCCTGGGCCACAGAAGGGGGCCAGCAGCCTTCTTCCTGAGGAGGAAGAGATTGTAAACAAAAACAATCAAAGAAAATTCAAAAGAAGTTTGATGAAAGGAAAAAGAATGCCAAAATCAGCAGCCTTTTGGAGGAGCAGTTCCAGCAGGGCAAGCTTCTTGCCTGCGTTGCATCAAGACCAGGCCAGTGTGGCCGAGCAGATGGCTCTGTGCTAGATGGCAAGGAACTAGAGTTCTAGCTGAGGAAAATCAGAGTCCAGAAAGGCAAATAAACTTTCCCTCCCGGCTTAGTTCATGAAATAAAGGTGTTCATTGTTCTATGTTAAAAAAAAAAAGAAAAAGAAAATTTTATAGGTAAATAGATGCAACTTGAGACCATAGTCATAAGTGAAATAAATAAGACACATGTGTAAACATCATATTGTCTCACTAGTGTGAGAAGCTGAAAGAAACAACAGATGTATATGTGTATGTGTATATATGCATGTGTATATAAAAAATAGTTAAGGTAGGTATACTGCTGATGTCTCTGAAGTCTTTGAAGAGAAAGATTTGTGCTGGTACTGTTACAGGCAGCTGAGCCAGTTAGAAATATAGGCAGTTAGACAGAGCTAGACCTTCAAGGAAGCTGGCACAGAGGACCAGCAGTCTGATAATCTTGGAGGAGACACACCCCTCTTGCTGCTGGCCAGATCTCAAAACAGAAGAAACACACCTCTTGTTGCGGGCCAGATCTCAAGACAGATGTAAGCACACCCTTAAGTATAATCCTTAGGGATTAAATCTGGATCATTTTATGCCCACTTCGCAAATTCCCATTTCCCTACCTTTGAGCCATCTGGTTTTATTCTATAAAAATCCCTGGAAAAGACAGAGTTGGGGGCAACCTGCTCAGGACCCCCTTCTGTCTCTCTTCAGACAGAAGCTTTCTCACAAAAAATATATTCTACTCTTTATCTGTGTTGTTCCTAAAATTCATTCTTTGATTCTAGAGAACATGAACTCGCGGACATAGTAGGTTGGGCGTTTTGTTAACCTGTGTCAGTACTGTTCGGACAATTGAACACAGATGTCTTGTGCTTTGGGTGAATAATTTGGGGATGACAATGCACAATGTATGTACCATTGCTGCCCCAATTGACGTGTTTTGAAATTGGTTTTCTTTCTTTCTTTCTCTCTTTCTTTCTTTCTTTCTTTCTTTCTTCCTTTCTTTCTTTTCTTTCTTTCTTTCTTTCTTTCTTTCTTTCTTTCTTTCTTTCTTTCTTTCTTTCTTTCTTTGCTCTTTGAAATAAAATGGATGGGGGGAGAGAGAATTGTGCTGCTATAAAGATGGGTAAGTACGTATCACAGTAACATGATGACTTTAGCTCTTATGGGAAGATACCTGGCGGAAAACAGTGGAGACAAATGGGATTTCTTGTTTTAATTTTTTGAGAAATCCCCATACTGGTTTCTGTACTGGTTGTACAGTTCACATTCTCACCACCAGTGAAGAAGGATTTCCTCTTTTTTTTTTGTCCCCACCCCCAAGGTTCACCAGCATTTGTTGTTATGTGATTTCTTGACAATATCCCTTCTCTCTGGAGTGAGATGGGATCTCAGGGTTGTTTTAATTTGCATTTCCCTAATGGCCAGAGGTTTTGAGTGCTTTTCCAGATATTTTATTAGACATTTGTACTTCTCATGCTGAGAAGTGTCTGTTCATTTCAGTTGCCCATTTTTGGATTGGATTTTTTGTTTTAGGGGCTGTCTAATTTTTTGAGATCTTTACGTATTCTAGATGTTAGTCCTCTGTGCAAAGAAATAGCTGGCAAATGTTTTTCCCATTCTGTAGCTGTCTGTTCACTCTTGTAATTTTAATTTTAATTTGATATTTTCCCACTTCTTGATTCTTGCTGTTGTCTCTTATGCAATTGGTGTTCTGGAAAGTCCTTGCCTACAATTATATTGTTAAGAGTTTTACCTAGTTTATCTTCTAGCAGATTGTTTCTCTTTTATTATTTAGATCTTTGATCCTTTTTTGTTGCTTTTTTTTTTTGGTACCAGGGATCGAACTCACACTCATGCTTGCCAGGCAGGTACTTATGCCACTGAGCTAAATCCCGGCCCCTTTGATCTATTTTAATTTCACTTTAGTACATGGTAAGAAATATAGGTCTGAATTCAATCTTCTGTATGTGTAGCCAGTTTTCCCAGCAACATTTGTTGAAGACACTGCAACAAAGGGATTTGGCTCCTTTGCCAAAGATAACACAGCTGAGTGTGCCGAGAGTTCTGTTTCAGTGACCCATCTCTCTGTGTTTTTGTTTTGTTTTGCCAGTACCATGCTTTTTTTTTTTTTTTTTGTCACAATAGCTTTGTAGTATAACTTGAAGTCTGGGATTGTGAGGTCTCCCATTTTGCTTTTGTTATGGATTTTTCAAGATTGTTTTTTCCAGTACTGTGAGCCATGTTGTTGGAATTTTTATTGAGATTGCATGAAATTTGCATGTCAGTGTTGGAAGTACAGTCATTTAGATTATCGGTTTTACATATCTTTCCATTTTCTGATGTCCTCTTTTAATCTTTTTCTGACTACTGTAGTTTTCATTATAGAGATCTTTTTCAATTCCTTGGTTAAGTTAATTCCTAGGTCTTTAAATTTTTCTTGATGATATTATGAAAAGTGTTATTTCCCTAATTTCTTTCTTGGTGAATTTATTATTGGCATTCAGAGTCATTACTGATATTTGTACATCAGGACTTTCCCTGCTACATTACTGAAATTGGTTATTAATTCTAGGAGTCTTTTTGTGAAATTTTTGTATCATGTCATCTGCAAATAATGATCATTTGACTTCTTCCTTTCCTGTATACCCCTTTTCTTTCTCTTGCCTGATTGCTCTGATTAATGTTTCAAAAACTATATTGACAGTGATAGTGGATATCCTTCCCTTGTTCTTGATTTTAGTGGGAAAGCTTTCAGTATTTCCCCATTTAACATAATGCTAGAGTCAGGCATGGTGGTTTACATCAGTAATCCCAGCACTCAGGAGGCTGAGGCAGGAGGTTCCTTGCAAATTCAAGGCCAACCTGGGCTACAAAGTGAGTTCAAGGCCAGCCTGAACTGCATAGTAAGACCTTGTCTCAAAAAGACAATAAATAAAAAAATAAATAAATAAGGCCAGGGATTTACCTCAGCACTCAAGTATTTCCCTGGTAAGCACAATGTCATGAGTTTGATCCCCAATACCAAAAAAGAAATAAAGTAATATTGGCCATTGATTTGTCATAACTGGCTTTTATCAGATTCAGATGAGGTCCTTCTATACCTACTTCATTCAGGATTTTTATCACAAATGGATGTTTGATTTTGTCAGAAGCATTTTTTGTATCAGTGGAGATAATTATGTGATTTTTGTCCTTACTTCCATTTATGTGATGTGTTACATTTATTGATCTGCATATGTTGAACCATGCCTGCATCCCTGGGATGAACTCTACTTGGTCATGATGCATGATTTTTTGATGATTCAATGCACTCTTTTCTAACATATTGTTAAAGATTTTTGTATCAAAGTTCATGAAAGAAATTGGCCTGTAGTTCTCTTTGGTTGGGTCCTTTTCTGGTTTTAAAATCAGGGTAGTCAGTAGCTTATAATGATAATTATCATTATTATTATTATCATTATTCCTTCAGTCTCACTGCCAGATATGTATCACTCAGGACACTTATGTCTTATTGGTTCAGATATGGAAGTTCATATGTATTTAAAAATCTATCCATTTCTTTTGAAGTCAGCATTTTAGTAGAGTACAAGTTTCAAAATAATTACTAATAATCTGGAATTTTTTTTTATTGATACCAGGGATGGAACTCATGACCGCATGCTTGCAAGGCAGGCGTTTATGCCTCTGAGCTAAGTCCCCAGCCCCAATAACCTGGATTTTGACAAACACTATTGTGATTTCAAATTTTTCATTTCTCATGGCATTGATCTGGGTTCTTTCTCTCCTCTTGAAAGATTGGCTAATGGTTTAACTATTTTGTTTATTCTTTCAAAGAACCAGTTCTTGAGGAAGGAGAGGAAGGAGGAAAAGGAATTGAGACATATTATGTACATGTACCAATTCCCCACAAGAATATAATCATTATGCACTGCAAACATGAAGTAATAAAAATTAAAGGAAAAAAGAATCACCTCTTTGATTCATTGGTTCTTTGTATTGCTTGTTTAGTCTCAATTTCATTAATTTTTGCCCTTTATAATTTTCTTTCTTCTTCTAGCTTTGGATTTACTTTCTTCTTGTTTTTCCATGACCTTGTGGCACATGATTAGGCTATTTGTTTGAACTGCCTGTATTTCTGATGTGGGCATTCACAGCTATAAACTTCTCTCTTGGGACTGTTTTCACTGTGTCACGTAGGTTCTGTCACATTAGATTGACATTATTGCTTGATTCTAGGAAGCGTCTAATTTCTTCTTTGATTTTTTTTTGTGACCTATCGATTATCCAGGAGGGCATCATTTATTTTTGAAGCGTCACATGATTTCTAGTTTCACTGCACGACAATCTGATAATATGTGTGGGATAATTTCAGTTCTTTCCTACTTACACATGTTTAATGAACTAGCATGTGGTCTATTTTGAAGAAAATGTCATCTGCTGCTGAAAAAACAGTGTGTATTTTGTTGTTGGTGGGACATTATATAAATATTTGTGAAGTCCATTTGTTTGAAAGCTAGATGAGCTTAACAAAAATAACACAAAACATGAATGACCAGTTTAGAAACTGGTTCAACTCTATATTTATTTGTTGATTTCTTGTTTTGAGCTATTTGTGACAATAAGGTATTGAGGTGTCCCATTATAATCGTGTTGCTGTTTATCTGATTTTTTATGTCTAGCAGTGTTTGTTTTATGAAGTTAGGTGCATTCATTTTTTGGTTCATATATGTTTATAATTGTCATTTCTTCCTGTTAAATTGTTTTCCCTTAACCAGTATGTAATGACCTCCTTTGCTTCTCTTTTTTGTTTGTTTGTTTGTTTGTTTTGTCTTTTCAAGACAGGGTCTCTCTATGCAGTTCAGGCTGGCTTTGAGCTTACTTTGTAGCCCAGGCTGGTCTCGAACTCACAACAATCCTCCTGCTTCAGCCTCCCAAGTGCTGGGATTACAGGCGTAAGCCACCACGCCCGGCTTCCTTTGCTTCTCTTGATCAGTTTTGGCTTGAAATCCACTTTGTCAGAAATTAGGAATGATATTCCTGCTTTTTCTAGGTTCCAACTACATGAAATATTGTTTCCTTTTTTTTTTTTTTGGTACCAGGGATGGAACTCATGACCTCATGCTTGCTAGGCAGGCGCTTACACCACTGAGCTAAGTTGCCAGCCCCTCCACTTTTTTTAATTTGTGTATTTCTCAGATTAAATGTTTCTTGTATATGGCATATTGCTGGGTTTTATTTTTTGATCCATTCTGCCAACCCATGTCTTCTGATTGGGGAACTGAGACCATTCACACTGAGAGTTACTATTTAGGGGCTGGGGATTTAACTCAGTGGCGCATTGCCTGTCTGGCAAATGTGAGGTCCTGAATTCAATTCCCAGTACCAAAAAAAAAAAAGTTGCTACTTACCTGGCAAGTGCAAGGTCCTGAGTTTGATTCCTGGTACATACAAAAAAAAAAAAAAAGTACCAATTTATCCTGTTGTTGCAGTTTTCCTTTTTCACTCACTGCTTGCTTAACTGCTCACTCTGCCTGGCATATTCATGTTATGAGTTTTTTTGGCATCTTTGGCTTCGTTGTCTCTTTCTAGGATATCCTTCAGAATTTTTTTGCAGTGCTACTTTAGTGGTCATGAATTTTTTGAGGAGCTCTTTGTCATGGAAAAGTCTTATTTCTCTTTTTTTTTGTACCAGAGATCAAACTCATGAGCTCAAGCTTGCCAGGTCTCCATTAATTTTGAAAGACAGTTTTTCAGACTATATAAAATGGGAAGGAAGGACCGGTGATTTAGCTCGGTGGCATAAGCGCCTGCCTTGCATTGCAAGTGTGTGGTTGTGTGAGTTCAATCCCTGGTACAAAAGAAAAAAAAAAAAGCATGGGAAGGAAGATGTTATAGAATTTATTTACTTACTTACTTATTTTTGGTGTCTTATAGAATTTAAAACACTTCACTTCAAGCTCTCCTCACCTTTAAGGTTTGTGTTGAGTGGTCTGCTCTAATTCTAATGGGTGCACCTTTATAAGTTACTTGTTGCTTTCCTCTAACAACTTTTAAGATTCTGTTCCTGTGTTGGAGTCCTGACATTTTGACTACAATGTTTATAAAGAAAGAATCTCTTTGGATTGTGACTATTTGGGGTTCTACATGCATCACTTATCAGTATGTTTGTCTCTCCTAATTGTTAGCCTTTTTTAGCAAAATGAAAGAACAAAATATAAAAGTAAAAGTGACCTTTATTCTAACGACTTGGAGAGAAGCCCATGACTGACAGAGGTCTGGCTTTCTCTGACCAGAACATGGGATATGGAATTACATGTAACCTTTGACAGGGGTGGTGCTTAGGGTGGGCATCGATGGCTCACGAGGAGCTGATTGGAATCTTCTCTGCGAGCACTGGGAAAGGAAAAAGGATGTTGTAATAGGGGAAGGAGGAAGTGAGCTCAAGGTAAACATCCCTGATTTGGCCTTCCACCAACATAATGTCCTGTAACTTATTCTAGGGCAAAACTCTTTCACTAATGTCTGGCAAATTTTATGCTATTATTCTGCTAGCAGATTTTTTTGCCCTTTGTGTTGTCTTCTGATTTTTTCAACAATTCCAATTAATCTTAAATTAGTCTTGTGTCATCCTGAAAATGTTGAATCCATTTTATATGTCCTCTACTTGTTTTTAAGGTATCTCTGAGTAACTGGCCTTTGGAAGTAGCTCTGTCTTCTAAGTTTACTGTTCTGTACTCACATTGGTCACTTCTGCTGCCCATACTTTCAATATAATTTTTAATCTCCTGAATTTCTGTTTTGAAATTTTTCATGAGCTCTACTTTTCTTTTCTTTCTTCTTTTTTTTTTTTTTTTTTTTTTTTTTTTTTTTTTTGTCTTTTTGAGACAGGGTCTCACTATGCAGTTCAGACTGGCCTTGATCTCACTTTGTAGCCTAGGCTGGTCTCGAACTCACAACGATCCTCCTGCCTCAGCCTCCCGTGTGCTGGGATTACAGGCATGAACTCTACTTTTCTAAACTGGTCATTGATGTTTTGTATTATTTTTGTTCAGCTCATCAAGTTTTTTATTAGTGTTCTCAGTAAGCTTCTCTTTAGCCAAGCTTGTCATTGGTCAAGAGTCTCAATAGTCAGTATGGGGAACGCAGCCAAGAGTTCCAATTGTCTGTCTCTAGAATGCTGCGAGAAAAATAAAAGAACAGAGCCAAGTATTCTTTCAACGGCTAAAAGTCAATGTCTCTGGATCTGACCTCTCCTCTCCCAAGGCAGCCATTAATTATCAGTTGTATACAGTGATAGGTGGGGCTAGCACAGGATTACATCCAAAGACTCTGATTCCAGAGGGTGTAATCTTATGTTTAGAAGTATCTTGACCTGAGTATAATCCTGTAATGACTCAAGAACCATAAATGATCCCATGCTTAAACCAGTCAATGGGAAATCCCAGATGGGTAGTTCCAGCAATCCCAATCCTTCCTTTCATCCCACAGGGAAACACGCAAGACCAGTCACTGTGAATTTGTGGTCCCCAACACTTCCCAACTGTTTGGATTATTACCTCCATTATCTGGTTAGCTATATTTTCCATGAGCCTGCTTAGCATCTCATTGATCTGTTTTTAATCTTCTCCATTATCCTTTCAAATAATTGGGCTATATGGCTTTTGCTTCGTTACCCTTAAAACCCATGGATTAGTTTTGGGGGATTTAGGAGTTTGGGAGGCATTTTGTCACCTTTTTATTTAATTGATTGTTTTGTGCTGATCTTTGCAAGTCCGTGTAGTGGAAAGACTTTGTTACTAGTATGTTGATACATGGGCATAACACATCTTAATTCTTTGTACTTCCTCTCTCCTGACTCTCCTCTTCTTCTAACATTTTAAACAAAAGTTGTAGGAATCTACTCATCATTGTGAAGAACATAAAAATGAGACCTTTGTGCTCTGTCCTTACAAATGAAAATGATATACGTACAAATGAAAAGTTTAGGTTCTGCACTGAGCATTATTCAATTTTATATAAACCCAAAATAATTAAAATTGAAAAGCATTCATATAAACTTCATAGAACATGGGTTTTCAGCAAAGGAGAACTTTAAGAATTTCAGCAGTGTCCTTGGCAATCAGACGTTCAGCTGAAGTCCCAATTGGTATGGATGCGCGGAAGAACAAAGGTCCAGACATAGAGGAGGAGGCACATCCAGCCAGAACTGATCTTGACCTACACAGCTGGCCACCTGCTGAGTATACTCCGGAACTTGGAATTAGGACTGGGCCACTTGATCACAGTCATCATGATGTATAAGCAAGCCAAGCAGAACATCAGGTGGCAGACAGAGTAGCTGTATTGCAATTCCCTCACTCTCATTGTCCACTGAAGCTGTCTATTTTGTTCATTGCTGGCTCCAGTGGCCATGGTATCACCATGAATCATGCCATCACTCCCCCTGAGGATAAGCTTCTTTACTTGGCTATTGTTGGAAGGCAGAACATAAAAGAGCAAAGGCAAACAACCCCAAACATTCTATGTCTACAGAGTGAGCTTGTTCTTTGATGGTGGAGCAAAGGAAGGAGCACCCACTGAATTTGTGGGATCCATGGGTTGGCACAGCTGTGTGAGTAATGAGGCCCAACAGATTGGGGTTGCAGGAATGAGCATGCTCATTGGTCCTGGCTGACCATGTGAGGTACAGGATGTAGAGAGCAATGACAGAGAACTATAGGATGCCAGAACAAGGATAGCATACCTGGATTTTTGAGTGGATTGATATAATAGAAACCACAATGCAAAGGACCAGATCAGTACTGCTGAAGAACTTGGCTTGCAGTCATCTGGCTTGGTGTAATATGTGTAGAGCAGCCCAATAGAGACAATTGGCAAAACAAGCTTCTAAACAGAGTATAAAGTGGCACAACAAACACTTGGATTTCCCTCTTCCATATGATTTATTCATGCCTCATGTCAAGATAAGTCTACCAAGAGTACCAGTTAGATGAGGATGAAGCAAACAGCCACTAACAGACCAACAACAAACCAGGCCAAGACACAATATCCCCCAAGGATGCAGAAAGATCCAATCATGGTGCCAATGAAGGTTGCCATTTTAAAGAACCAAAAACCATTGTGTACCGCTGTGCTGAAATCTTTTGTTTTTACTTTTGACACAAGTGAAAAGAAAGCAAATAAAAACACAACTAAGGCAAAGTTGACTCAATGTACAGCTTTCTAACCAACCAGCACATCACAATTTTATCTGCCTTTAAACTAGCCACCTGGATTTTAAATCTCCCTTCACAGAATCCAAGAATCTTCTTCACTTCAGCTTCCATTCTTTCTGCATGATACAGAACATGGCAGCCCAAGAGGACAATAAAATCGTAGATGAGTTGAGTCACAGTGGAATTCTTACTGTTGAGACAGCAATTATACAGCAAGTGCAATGCACCCCACAGAGACAAGGAACCCAGCTGGTGAGGAAAAGATCCCCTGCACAGCCCCCATGATAATGAACATGGCTGGTCCAGAGGTTTCTCCCATAGTGGTATCTGCCAGATGAGGTGTTGCCCAAGAAATATGACCTAGTTTGGATCTTGAATGTGCCCCAAAGCTCATGTTTTGAAGACTGATTCCCCAATGCAGTAGTGTTGAAGGGTGGGGTCTTCAGGAGGTTACAGGATCATCAGGATTCTGACTTCATGAATGGATTAATCCATTTATGGAATTATCAATTTAATAGGCTACTGGGAGGTAGTAAAACTTCAGAAGGTGGGACCTACTTTCAGGAAGTAGGTCATTGGAGCATACCCATGAAGGTGTACTTTATCCTTGGTGTCTCTCTGTCTCTCTTTCTTTCTACCTCCTTCTCTCCCTCTTTCTCACATACTCCCTACCATTCAGCCTTATCACAGTCCCAGAAAAAACAGTCAAATGACCGTGAACTAAAATCTCTGAAACCATAAGTCAAATCTTTCCTCCTACAAGTTTATTTTCTCAGGTATTTTATCACAGCAATGGAAAGCTGACCAACATAATATACTAAAAATCACTGAGCTGTATACTTTAAATGGATGAACTGTGTGATATGTGAATTTCATCTTAATTAGTCTGTTAAAAAAGGATAGGGAGTGAAAAAAAAGGATAGGGATCTTGAAACAAGCTAGTTTAATTCAGATGTTTCCAAGTCCCCTGAGATTGCTCCAGTCAAAAATCAACTATAAATAAATGACAACTTTGGTCAATATAAAATAATATTTTTGGGGGGGGCTGGGGATTTAGCTCAGCAGCATAAGTGCCTGCCTTGGAAGCACACATCCGTAAGTTCAATTCCTGGTACCAAAACATAGATAGATAAATAAATAAATCTGACAGGACTGTCTTTTCTTAAAATAATATTTTTTGAAATAGTATTACTTTTTAAAAATGTTTATGCTTGCAGTATATGATGATTTCATTCATCACAGGAAATTGGTACATGTATATAACACATTTTAATTCTTTTTTTTTTTGGGGGGGGGTACCAGGGATGGAACTCATGACCTTGCGCTTGCCAGGCAGGCACTTAAGCCACTGAGCCAAATCTCTGGCACACATCTTAATTCTTTTACATCCCCCTCCACTAGTATGCTCCTCCAAGATTACTTTAACTTGGAACCTAGTAATATTATGGCAAGTATTAATAGAAAAGTAATAAAATAAATATTAGTTATAAGAATATTAATCAGGTATGGTTATGCACGACTTTAATCTCAGCACTTCATAGGCTGAGGAAGGAGGATCTCCATGAGTTCAAGCCTACATAATGAGTTGAAGGCCAGTCTAAACAGCATAAATAAGACTGTTTTTAAAAAATCCAAAACAAAACAAAAAAATCTAAAACAGAGAATAAATTGTAAGCCCTTGGTTTTAATATTTTGAAACTAGATTTAAGTGTAGTCATTGCCTTTGTGATTGTTTTTTATTTTGTTTTGTGTTTTGCCTATTTGACGTGTCATAGTTGTTGCAATTTGGATTAAGAAAATTTAATTAAGTTTGTGTAGTGACCATCATGCTGGACTCTACCCATTCATTTCACCCCTGGGCAAGCAGTAAAAGCCCACTTGACAGTCCCTTCCCTGGTCCACTTGATCCAGAAATGGGTATATGATACAGTTCCGGCCAACCCTCTCCTGCCCCACAAAAAGGAAATGAGTATCACCCCCTCCTCTGAATTGTGGTGTCAGAGGATGGTGGTGGCACTAGAGCAGCCACACTGCTCCTCACTGAGGATGATGCCATGCACAGAGGTGGAAAACCAAGCACCTGCCACACGGTGGAACAGGCACCATGCCGAGAGGCACCTCCCCCTGGCCTTCCTACTCTGTCACACCAAACATTTCCTAATGGTGTAAGTCATGCTGAGTCAGACTTTGTATTATTTTTCCAAAAGAAGAAAAATCCAAAAGAAAGATAATTTATAATCAAAATTTAAACATAAAAATGTGACTCAAGAAATTTTTATTTCCTAAATTTTGTTTGGTGAGCACGTACACTGGATAAATTGAGCATTAATTATACTCTATTATGGAAGCTGTTGAGAAACTCCTTTTGTTTTCGTAGAATTCCCTTAGACTTTAAAGAATCTAGAAACAATGCAGAGAAACAAATTTCAAACAGGGATCCGTCTCCTCAATCGTAAGATGAGGGACCAACTGCCAACATGAGAAATATCCTTGAGCCTTGTTTGGTGGTGCTCCCCTGTAACCCCAGCACCTGGGAGGCTGAGGGAGGAGGTTCACGAAGAGTTCCAGGCCAGCCCAGGCTATATAATAAGACCCTGTTTCAAAAAACCTGAATAAAGAAATAAAGAAAATCTGACACAATATAAATTGCAGGAGTCACTGGCCTGCTGATATCCTGCCTCATAGAGGAGGAGGGCAGAGCCCAAAGGGACAGAGCACCCACTGCTGTGTGCTCTCATTCCCAAGAGCAGCATTCAGGTGCTGCACAAAGGACTCTAGATTCACCCAAGTTTAGGAGACTCTGGGAAATGGGGTCACTTCTAAAAGGAGGCTCTCCAACCAGATCTGGATGATGGTGCCACGAGAGAATGCAGCTTCAGTGTTACCACAGCTCCCATTTTTCAAGAAATACCAGTGTAAGAGTCTGACCCCCGGCACCCTGATCAGAGACCCCCCCCAAACCACCCACTCCCTGCAGAGCTGCACCTGGGACTCAGATTCTAGGTCCCCCTGCTGCTAGCAACCACCAAGCCCACGCATCCCCAAGCCTCATCTGGGCAGCCCGACCACCTGTGCCCTCTCTTGGCAAGGGCCCAATGTCTCTCACTGACTCCCATGCCCATAACCCTACACAGACCCCACAGCCTACTCACGGCAGCTGGCCTGGGCTCTACAAACTGCTCAGGTTTGTTCTGCAGCAATACACCTGTCCTGTTGAGCATCTACCTCTCTTCCTGTCCTTTTTCCTAACACCTAAAAATTTGAACAGTAAGAATCTCTCAGTTTTTAGAGTTGGACAACCAGCCCAACTTCAAAAGCAAAAACACTTAATATTACTGGGCCAAAAAAAAGACATCTACAGATTCTCAGTGCCAGGTTCCCTAAGGGTATCCTCAGCAGCAGGCTCGCAGCGGATGGCACAGGAGACACCTGGAGGCCAGCAGTGGGCTGTGTGCAGCCAGGCTGGCTGACATTTCCCTCCAGGGGAGCTTTGCCAACATGGACTTCCGGGCCACATGGCTGGATGTACAGTATGTAATTTGTGCTGACAGCAAGAGGGTCAGCTGCAGGGGGCCGGGGATTTAGCTCAGCAGCATAAGCGCCTGCCTTACAAGCCTGCAGTCGTGAGTTCGATCCCCCGGTACCAAAAAAAAAAAAGAAAAAGAGGGTCAGCTGCAAAAGGCCTCCAAAGAACTGAGGGAAAGGGCCCAATCGTGTGCCCTGCTGAAATGCTGAAGACACTGACACACAGTTTTCATCTCATCTGTCAAAGTCAAGCTGTACTCCTCATCATTGATGAGCCATCAACAGGACCAGTTCCACTAATGTCCTCTTCTGGGTTCCTCAGTTTCATACATTGGCCCAGTCACTCTCCTGCAAGTAGACAATCAGAGAATTAAGACTGCCGGTCCAAGAGCACTTGGGGCTGTAGGGAGCCCCACAACAAACAATGACAAAGAACTGTTAAAATATTTTTCAGAATGTTTATTTGATCAGTGTCTTAGTTACTTTTCTCTCATTGCTAAGACAAAATAAGCAACACCCAAGCTTAAAAGAGGAAAGGTTTATTTAGCTCACGGGTTGTGAAGGTTTCAGTCCATAATCAGCTGACTCCAAGGCAGGGTGGCACATGGCAGAGGACAACAGTTCATGGTGTTAGAAGACAGCAAAAGTAACAGGAGCAAAAAGGGAGGAATACAAGAAAAGACTGTTTCTGTGCATTACATTGTATGTAGGCCACCCACCCTAAGGTGGGTAGAGTATCTACACCCATAATCCCAGCATTAGACAATGAATCAATCACTATAGATTCAGCCACCTCTGAAAAGCACCCCCCATGACTGCATAAGGTTTTGGGGGGACATCCAGACACAAACCATAACAAATAGGTTTTCCTGTATGCAGTTCAGGCTAGATTTGAACTCACTATCCCAGGCTGCCCTGGAACTCACAGTAATCCCCTGCCTCATCCTCCACAGTGCTAGGATTACCAGTATGATTCACAACACCTGCTTTAATTCTTTAAATGATATTCACAGTTTTTTTTTCCTTGTTGCTAGAGATTAAACCTAGGGTCTCATGATGCTAAGCATGTGTTCTACTGCTGAGCTACACCCTTCACCCCTATTTACATATTTAAAAGAGTATTGAGATCCACATAAAAAAACCAGACATTTCAGGGCCTGGGATAAATCTCAGTGGCCCAGAGCCTGTCTGGCAAACATGAGGCTCTGAGTTTGATTCCTGGCACCAAAAACAAAAACTAAAACAAAACCAGACATTTCATAGGCATTTATGTTGCACAATAAAATAGGCAAACATATATTTTTGTAAGCAGACACACTGAGTTATACTAATAATAGGTGAATATTTAACACTGGCCTACATGGACCGTGTCCATAAAGAACCAGATCAGAAGGTGAAATGTATAAACACAGATCACTGTGGTACTTCTTTCATGCAGCTAGCTTGATAAGCTTCTCTCATCTGAGATACTCTGACAAAAGTAATCAGAAACTACAATAGGACACCACCATATGTGTGATCACCCAGCCTTTCATAAATGCAGATGTATAAGAAGGACACCAATTCATTTACTGAGGAAGTTTCAACATTTCCATGTCCGTGCACAATGTTTACACACAAAGGCATCAATGTGATAACGCACTACTCTCATCCAGCCAAAGAATGCATAAGACGAATTGGAACTTTCTGAACGTTCTTACACACTTCATACTTCTAGGGAAATAATGCATATTTCTAAGTCCTTACACACTTCATATTTCCAGGGAAATAATGCAAAGATGAAATACATAGCATGTAGACTGTGAAAACAAATTTAAATAAACTGGGAAAAATTAAAACAAGACAAACAAAAACTATAAAGAAAATTCAACATATGGAAAAGTATTATAATCCCAAATATTGAGTACAGTTATCCAAGTATCGTAATCCCTTTTTCAGTTTTCCTCACAATACAAAAAGTTATATTTGTAATCCCATTGAGATGTTATTAGAATCCCTGCAAGTTAATCCTAATCTATCACCTCCAATGCAACTCACAGCAAAAGTACAGACACCAAGACACATTCCAAGTGAAGGGCAGCCAAGGGGTCCTAAATCCAATCCCCGTGAGGACGTGAGGACAAAGACCCTCATCCTAAGCCTCTCCCAGAATTTATTTTCTTTTGAAGAAGGGGGTGGCTCAGAGATGAGTAACAGTGAAGATGGCAGGAATTATGTGAGTAACTTGAGCTGGCTGGCCAGGTAGGGAGAGAAGCTTCTCTGCTAAATGCAGAGAAAAGATATGCAGAAGGATCAATTTGCATAATTCAATTAAGGTAGCAACTGAATTGTTTTAGGAAGCTGTTGCTTTAGTTTCGGATATATAAACTTTTATGCCCTGGGGAGTCATAGCCTCTTTTTTTTTTTTTAATTTTGATGCTGGGGATCGAACTAATGACCTCCTTTTTGCCAACCAAGCACTTACCCCTGAGCTAAACCCCCAGCCAAGTCATAGCCTCTTTACCTTGAGGCTCATACCCAGCTGACATTCCTAAAGCTAATGACTCTAACATCCTGCTGTGCTCATCTCTTTTACAGAGATCACTATGTGAGGAAACAGGAGACTGTCTGATGGCTTTAGGATTACTATACCAGTACCTCAGCTAGCCTTAGTTGCAATGCTTATAGCCAATTGAAGAGAGAAGGAAATACCATAGCCAGCTCTCTACATATCATAAGTCTCCATGTAATCAAACTTGCAGCAATTGTTTTGCATTCAAGGGGAGTCACTGGAATTCTCTCCCACAAAAAAGCATATTAAAAAGAGCTTTAAAAATTAAAAAATGAAAGGAGCTTGTTGGCCAGGTATGATGATGTACACCTATAATCTCCCAGTAGGAGGCTGAGGCAGGAGTATTGTTGCAACTCTGAGACCAGCCTGGGCTACATAGTGAATTCAAACCTAGCTAGAACCACTTAGCAAGCCCTTGTCTCAGAAAACATTAACAAACAAAAGGCCAGCCTCCTTCCACAAGGCCTTGCTGTAGGTATCTGAGCGCAGGAAAGGACCCAAAGGTAATGACGTGTTACCCAAAGGAGTTGTGAGCACACTGCTGAGGCCCAAGGCAGAACCAGTACCTGGAAGAGCAGCCGGATGGCCCCCAGAGGAGGAGCACACAGGGCCTGAAGTCCAGGGGCGTGTTCCCTTCCATGAAGAAGCATGGAGGGACCCATGCCATACAGGGAGGGAAGGGAAGCAGTTCTTCCTGAGCAGCATCCGGAGTCTGCTGAGTACCAGACCCAGTACTCAGATTTTCCCCTGGTGACCCTGGCTGTGATGGTCCCCACCCACAGTGATTGTCTTTGGTGACAAGTGCCAAGACATTGTTTCCAGCAATGACTCTGAATTTAGTTATGTGTGTTTGTCCTTCCTCTTAGACCTGGACTTGTGGAATTTCCTTCTCTAATAAAATGGGCATTGGTTTCTCTCTATAGGACCCAGGTTCCTCAAATAGCATTGTTCCCACAATTTAGGAAAAGACAGGTTGAAGCCAGACATGTGATGTCAGTGACTGAAGAGGCTGAGATAGAATTGCAAAGTTGAGGCCTGACCCCATCTCAAAATAAAAAATACAAAGGGCTGGGAATGTAGCTCAGTGCAAAGGATCCCCAGTACCACCAGCACCACCACCACCACCAAAAAATAATAAAAGTTGGATGTTACCTCAGTGGTAGACTGCTTGCTTAACATGTGGGAGGCCTGGGTTTGATTCCCCAATACAATAAAAGAAAAGAAAGAGGAAAGTTGAAAACCAGTGTGGGCCAGCTATGATAGCACACTCCTGTAAGCCCTCAGCTCTGGGGAGGCAGAGGCAGGAGGATCACTGCAAGTTCAAGGCCAGCCTGGGCTACACAGTGAGTTCAAGACTAGTGAGTACTACATAACAAAACCCTGTCTCAAAACACAAAACAAACAACAACAATGAAAAAAAACCCACTAATGTGGTTTCCTACTTACCATGTGTGGCTAAAAAGCATTCCTAGTGCAAAAACAACCAAAGGGCAACCCCAGGTTGGCTCTGGAGTAGGGACCCAGGTGACTATTTCAAGAGATAACCTGGTGTGTCTTTCATTCCCTTCTGGTCTGTTTCTCCAGCATGAGTTGTTCCCAGTAGCTGCAGCCTGAGAGTTCACACCCAAAGAGAGATGTAGGAACAGACACACCAGGCTGAGCTCCTGAGTTCAGCTAGAAGCAAGATCCGGTTTCTTTCATGAAACACAGACTTCCTGGAACCTGGACTTTACGAAGCAGGGAGGAGCTCCAATTTGCCTGGCTTGTCAGTGCCTCTGGGAAATTATGTCATTTTACCTCTACTTTCCTAAAGCCCACCCATTTTAATGAGAGCAGGAAGAACAAAATAAGCCAGAAATCAAACAAATACAAAGTAAATAACCTTTATAGAAAAACAGGACGTTTAAAGGTCTTAGGTTAGGTCAACAAACAAGCAAGGATGCTTTCCCACTCCAAACACATCGGCCAGGAGCCAGGCTGTCTCCCATAACCACAGGGAAGGGTGAAGTTTCTCGATCATTCTGAGACTTTGGCCCTGGGTGACCAGAACTCTGTGAGGCTGCTGTGAGTTTTTTTAAATTCACTGAGCTGTGCTGTGATCATTTCTGAGAAACTTCTCTTTTCCAGATGTTAACTTAGAAGGCACAGAATGTTCCAGAGATGCCTTAGCACAGACTCTGCTCACAGTTCAGGGTGAAGTGGGGGAGATGGCACACAAAGCAGCTATCTCTGGATCAGGAGATGATGTGAAGAGCCAGGTCAGGACCTGACCAGATCATCCACACTGAGGACCAAGGGGAATTTCTGAAGTCAGTTTCCTCGTATGACCTCATGTGACCCAGAGCACATATGCGACAGATTATCTGCAGTCATTATTTTTTGTTGTCATTTTTGAGTTTTATACTTGTGTACTTTTCTGTTTTTCATTTCCTGCTTCAGCCTCCCAAGTGCTAGGATGATAGATGTGTGCTACCACACCTGGTTTACAGTCATTATTTTAGAGATGGAAATGCCACAGGAGAAATTAAAGACTCAAAAATGGAATCCCAATCTAAAAGAAAGACTCAAAGGGGAAGAAGTTCATGTGAGGAAATGAAGAGTTGTTTTATGTTGTTGGTTTGTTTTTTGGTTTTTTTGTCTTTATTTTTTTGTTGTTGTTACTTTGTTTTGAGACAAAGTTTCACTGTGTGGTTCAGGATGGCCTTGGACTCACTTATGTAGCCCAAGATAGCCTCAAACTACAGTGATCATCCCACCTCAGCCTCCAGAGTGCTGGGATTACAGGCATGCACCACCACACTAGTCTTATTTAATTTTTTGTTGTTGTTGTTTTTGAGACAGGGTCTCACTATGCAGTTCAGGCTGGCCTTGAGCTCACTTTATAGCCCAGGCTGGTCTTGAACTCACAATGATCCTCCTGCCTCAGCCTCCCGAGTGCTGGGATTACAGGCGTGAGTCACCACGCCCAGCTATTATTTAATTTTTTTGAGATGAGGCTCTCTCTAGGTTGCCCAGACTGGCCCCAAACTTCTGGGTTTAAGTACTCGTGCTCCAGCCTTCTGAGTAGCTAAAACTACACATGCATGTCCCAGCATCCAGCTAAGAGGTTTGTTCTTTCTTTCCCTCTCTCTCTCTCTCTTTTTTTTTTTTTTTTTTTGGTGTTTTTGAGACAGGTCTTGCTATGCAGTTCAGCCAGGCTTTGAGCTCACTTTGTAACCCAGGTTGGTCTTGAACTCACAACAATCCTCCTGCCTCAGCCTCCTGAGTGCTGAGATTACAGATGTGTGCCACCATGCCCAGTTTAATAGTTTTATTTTGAGCATACTAAATTTAAGATATTTATACACATGGATATAGAATTATAAAGTTAACATGTGGGACTAAGAATGGAAGACAGAATGCAAACTAGGTTAAAAATAAAAATTTGGGGTCTGGGGTTTAGCTCAGCAGCACAGGTGCCTGCTTGGCAAGTGCAAAGTCATGAGTTCAATCCTTGGTATGAAAGAGGAGGAGGAGGAAGAGAAGGAAAAGGAGAAGGAGAAGGAGGAGAAGGAGAAGAGTTTGGAAGTGGAGCTGGGTGCACTGGTGCAGGCCTATAATCCAGAATGCTGAGATAATACATGTGCTTTAGCCTGGCTGCAGAGTGCTATTTGAAAAGCAGTTTTGTGAAAAGATGACCAAGCATCAAATAAGGCCAGCACAAAGAAACACACATTGGATCTGGCAATTTGGAGAGTACCAGTGAAGGCTGAGTGTGGTGTCACAGCACTCGAAAGGCTGAGGAGGAGGACTGCCACAGATTCAAGGCCAGCCTGGGCCACACAGTGACTTCAAGGCTCTGTCTCAAACAAACAAAAAAAAAAAAAAAGCAAAACCAAAACTCATAGTGAGTTTAAGACCAGCCTGAAAATAGTGAGACCCTGTCTCAGCCACCTCTCAAAAAAGAGATTGTCAGTGACGTACATATTGTGGTTTCAGCAGTGGGTTGGGACAGAACCCAGGAGTGAGGAGATTGAAATCTCCTCACACCTTTGCATCATACACCTGGCCATGACATTTAAAATATAAAAATGACCTTTTGGGGGTCTCACTATGTGGTCTACACTTGTCCTTGAACTCACTGTGAAGTCCAGAGAGGCCTCAAACTTGTGACCTTCCTGTTTTAGCCTTCTGAATGCTAGGAGGATTACAGGAAGTTGCTATGACAACTAGTTTTAAAATAATTTTTTTAAAGTGACTTTTTAGCTGGGCATGGTGGTTTATACCTGTAATCCCAAAAGCCTGGGCTACATTGTGATTTCAAGGACAGCCTGAACTATCAATCAATCAATCAACAGCTGAATTTTTGAAAAAGAGCTGGATTCTTACAAATCCTCCATGAACCAGAAACAGGCCAGAAACACCATAAGAAGATGGAGCTAAAGTCTCAGGCTCTCAGGGCTCTGAGACTGGAGGTTGAACACTGGTGGTTGAGTGAAAGTTTAGTCCCTGCAGGGACCCAGGGCTCTGCACACCGGGGAAGCTGAAGCCATGAAGCCACAGCTTCGTGATCCCTGAGATCACAGTGGGCTCAGCAGCAGAAAAAGACACAGAAAATGGTCTGTGGACTGCAGCTTTCTTACGGATTAGGGAAGTGAGAACCAGACAACACATTGCTACCAGATCTGTCAAACTGTCAAGGCTCACCAGACTAGACCCACCACATTCCGAATAACCAGAGGAAGGTAATCCGATTCTAAACCCTGGCTCCAGTTTGAGGCCCAAAGGCCAGACAGAGGCATCCTGGGAAGGATGAGGAGAAAGTAAGAAAAAGAGAGAAACTAAACAAATACTTTCTCACTCAGAAAAGAAAACTGATAAATCCAGCTATTGTGGAGTATGATGTAGGAGGATGGCAAGTTTAAGGACAGCCTGGCAATGTAGCAAGATGTTGTCTCAAAATAAAAAGAAAAGCTAGGCATGGTGGTGTATTCTTGTGACCCTAGCACTTTGGGAGGCTGAGGCAAAATGATCACAAGTTTGAGACCAGCCTGGGCAATTTAGCAAGAACTGGAACCAAAATAAGAAGTAAAAAGGCTAGGCGTTGTGGCGCATGTCTGTAATCCCAGCACTCGGGAGACTGAGGCAGGAGAATCGTTGCAAGTTAGAGACCAGCCTGGGTTACAAAGTGAGCCCAAGGCCAGCCTGTATCCCATAGCAAGAACCTGTCACAAAAAAGTCAAAAAAAAAAAAAAAAGAAAGAAATTAACAAGCAGCCAGGCACTATGGCACATGCCTGTAATCCCAACAAGTGGGATACTGAGGCAAGAGTGTCATGAATTCATAATAGATTCAAAGCCAGCCTCAGAGAGCAAAAGTAGATACAAATAAAGAAGTTAACAATTTAACCAGAAATTTCCCCTGGGAGTTTATAAGAGTATGAAAGGTTTTTATTGTTGTTGTTGTTGTTGTTGTTTGGGGTGTTTGTTTGTTTTTCCCCCTTTGGTACTAGGGATCGAACTCACAACCTCACACTTACCAGGCAGGCACTTATGCCACTGAGCTAAATCCCCAGCCCTTCTTTTTTTTTGAGGCAGCATCTCACTGTGTAGTACAGGCTGGATTAGAACTCACTGGGACCTTCCTGTGTCAGCCTCCCAAGTGCTGGGATTACAGGTGTGTACCAGCACACCCAGCTAAGAATATAAAAGATTGGGTTGGGGATTTAGCTCAGTGGCATAAACGCCTGCCTTGCAAGCATGCAGTCATGAGTTTGATCCCTGGTACCAATAAAAAAAAAAAAAAGAATATAAAAGATTTTGGGCTGGGGCTATAGCTCAGTGGCACAGCACCTGCCTGGCAAGCACAAGGTTCTAAGTTCGATTTCTGGTTTTAAAAATATATGTATAAAAGATTTTGATGTGTTGAAGATGTTCAGAAATAAACATATACCATCCATTTCAAAATAGAATTACTAGCCGGGTGTGGTGGCTCACGCCTGTAATCCCAGCACTCAGGAGGCTGGGGCAGGAGGATTGTTGTGAGTTCGAGATCAGCCTGGGCTACAAAGTGAGCTCAAGGCCAGCCTGAACTACATAGTGAGACCCTGTCTCAAAAAAAAAAAAAAAAATGGAATCACTAAGCAAAAATAGGAAGAAATGAAGCAATATGAAAAAAAAACAAGAAGTTCTTGAAATACAACATACTTGAATTAAAATTTAAAATGCCATCAAGAGGGAAACACTAGACTGAACACTCTCAAAGAGTGAATTTGATTCTACAGTGAAAACTCCTGGCCTGGAATATAAAAATGAAAATTAAAAATTGAAATTCTGCCTAGTGTGGTGATGCACATCTATAATCCCAGTACTTGAGAGGCTGAGGCAGAAATATTGCCAAAAGTTTGAGGCCAGCCTAAGGTACCTAGTAAGTTCAAGGCTAGCCTGAACTGTAAAACAAGACACTATCTCAAAAAAACAAAAACAATAACAATAAAAAACAGATTTAAAAAATTGTAATTCTGAGCTGGGGAATAAGCTCAGTGGCAGAGCAATGTCTGCCTCATGTGCCACTTCAGATCAGAGGTCATACAACCCTCTGCCTCTCTATATCTAGTCAAAGGAGATAGCCCAGCCGCCATGGGTTGTGTGCTCCTTTCCTGTCCTCAGTAAGCCCGTTGTTTTCTTTTTTTACTTTTTGCTTCTGTATTGCACCAGGAATAACAACAGTGACCCTCCTGCCTCAGCCTTCTGAATATTGGGATTACAGGCACGCACCACCATGCTAAGTGCTCTCATTTCTTTCTTTCAATGTGAAGAGCATAGTCTTGATTAATCAGGTCACCAACATCACAGAGAGCTCTTATTAAAATCAAAAATTTGTTTTTCTGTTCTATCAATAAGCCCCTCAAAATACCAGAGAACAACTTATTTACAACCCTGTATCATGTCCTAAGAATGAGACTTTTGTTCTTCTAGTTTTTCAATAAGATGAATAATATCTGTCCATTATGTGTCAGTTAACTGTTTCAGCAGTTTCTGAAATGTGTCTTTTTCTTTCAGATAGGGTCTTGGAAGGTCATCTATAGGATGACCATGATATTGACAGCAAGGCAATGACCACAAATTAATTTTTTATCTGGTAGACAATAAACATTTAATGGTTGCCTGTAATATTCAGGGCAGAAA
Organism: Hydrochoerus hydrochaeris; assembly: GCA_004027455.1. Taxonomy (NCBI): domain Eukaryota; kingdom Metazoa; phylum Chordata; class Mammalia; order Rodentia; family Hydrochaeridae; genus Hydrochoerus; species Hydrochoerus hydrochaeris. Next base: position 332,980 of record PVLA01001423.1, on the reverse strand, counting down.
CCAACATCAAGATGGTCTTCTTGCTGGTACTTTTCAGTAATAGCCCTTACTTCAAAATTAACAGGTAAAGATTCAGTTGAAGCAAACCCAGTTGGAGCGATTTCAGTAATACTTCTGCAAGTAGGACACTTGGGTGGAATTCTTACAGGTCTCTATGTAAATAAATTACCAGATGCCTGAAGAACGCTTTCCAAACAACTGACACAAAATGTGTGAGAGCATGGCCAGTACACGAGGATCTTTAAAAATACTGTAAGAAGGGCTAGGGATTTAGCTCAGTGGCTTAAGCACCTGCCTGGCAAGCGCGAGGTCCTGAGTTTGATCCGTGATACAAAAAAACAAAAAACACACACACACAAAAGAAACACTGGGCGTGGGAACGCTGTGCACAGCTAAGTCCAGGCAACATCAAGAGAGGAGAGCAAGACAGAGAGATGGGTACAGGGGCGCCCCGGAGAATCTACGCGGGAAATAAGAGAAGTAAAGGCGTGCGCAGGCTGGCTGACAGCAGTAGAGTGGTGAGGCAAGGTCTTAAAGTACAGGGATGTCCAAACCATCTTAGCTGGGTGTATCGCTTCCTACTGCTCCGGTAACAAACTGACACAGACTCGCAGCAGAAAACAACACCCTTTTATGGCCTCCCTGTTCTGGAGGTCAGAAGTCCACAACCAGCAGGGCTCAGGTGGGCGTGTGCTGGAGCCTCATGCTGCTGAAATCAGTGTCTGTGGGACCACAGTTTTCCTTGTTGACTGTCAGTAAAGAGCTTCTAGCAGCAGCTTCTTTTTACTTTATTTTATTTTATTTTACTTTACTTTACTTTATTTTTTTTTATCTTTGAGACAAGTTGCCCAGGCTGGGCTCAAACTTGGGAATCCTTTTGCCTCAACCTCCTGGTGTGCTGGTCTTATAGGTGTGCACCACCACACCAGGCTTCCAGGAGCTTTGTAAATCCTGCCTTCCTTGACAGTTACCTTTGTATCTTCCAACCAGCCACCGTGCATGGAGTGTCTGACACCTCATGTCTTTCGGGCCACCCCTTAGATCACATCTCATCTGCTTTGCTCTTTTACTGCATCTCCCCAACTCTAGCCAGAGAAAGCTCTTTGGTTTTATTTAAGAGCACAAGTGATTAGATTGGGACACCTGGATAACCCAGGATAGTCCACCTATTTAAAGTTTATAACCTTTTTTTTTAATAACCTTAATTACATCTCAAAGTCCATTTTGCTGGTCAAGGTATCAGATTCCTGGTTTCCCGAGATTAGGGTGCAGACTTCTTGGGGACCTTTATTCTGCGTCCCACAACATAGAGCAGTAGGAAGCAGGTGAGAGCTACAGAAGCAGAAGGTTTCAAAGGTGGTAAAGGTTTTGGCAGTGAGGTCCAGGTGTGTCCACAGGAAGGGCTGCAGAAGATGGCTTCAGTGGCTACAGGTTAATAAACAGAAATGCCTGAGTGTTAGGGCATCATCCGCTGGACATTGGGGTCCCTAATGGTCATCATGCAGCTGGAGTGGAGAGAGAAGCTGAGCCAGGAGCTCCAGTTCTCATCAGAAGGCTTGAACCTCACTGAGTGGCAGTTACTGAGAGCTTTGTTACCAGGTGCATCCTGGAGCCTGCTTCGCCCATCCTGACTCGTCACCAGCACATTAGGTGCTAGCACTGCAGGCAGTGCGGAGCCACAGAGGTCTGTGAAGCCCCTTCTCTATACTTGGTAAGTGCTCTACTACTGAGCTACACCTCCAGCCTAGAGATGTGTTTTATGCTGTGTGTGTGTGTGTGTGTGTGTGTGTGTGTGTGTGTGTTTTAAACAAGTTCTTGCCATATAGCCCAAGCTGGCCTCCACCTAGCAGCAATCCTACTGCCTCAGCTTTCCAAGTACTGGGCTTCTTGATGTGCATATCACACCCACCTGTACCTTGAGATAGTGGTCTTTAAACTGGAAAATCAAGGAGCATGCAGGAATGGACAGTTTGAAGGGATCCATTTAAAGGGATCTCTGATGTTCCTGTGCTCTTGCCTCTGCACCTACTGTGTCCACACCATGGCTGCTGTCCTTTCTCACCACCTCTTTCACAACCCGCTTCTCTTTACAAAAGCAAGGTGTATCTCTCACCCATCCTGAATTTTACATTGCAGATCTACCAAAGACAGGTGCCAGGGAGAGAGATATATATAGAGAGAGAGATATAGATAAAAGAAAGATAGATAGATAGATAGATAGATAGATAGATAGATAGATAGATAGATATTTTTTGGTCCCAGAGATTGATCCCAGGGGCTGGGGATATAGCTCAGGAGCACAGAACCTGCCTGGCAAGTGGAAGGTCCTGAGTTGGATTCTTAGAACAACAACAACCAAAAAAAACTACCAAAGACATTTTAAAAAATCATCTCTCTAAGCAGGGCACTATATTTAGTAGGCTTCACACCTTTTCCCTGTCTTGTATTGCTGTTGAGATTGAAGCACCACACTGGAGACTGGGTGGCTTGACACATGTCTTGACCCTGGCTGTCTTACAGAGTGAGAATGAGAAAGAATGGCCAGCTGTATTCCTTCCTCCAACTCCAGATCGCTGTGACACAGTGCATTGTTGGGGAGATGACAGGGGAGAGCAAAACAAAGACTGGCAGGAAATGCTGAGTGCAGTGCTTCTCATCATCCAGGGACTGGCTCCGGCCAGGGCTCTCTGTTCATCTAGATATTTAATTGTGAACTGGAATGCAGACTTGAGATGAGGAAGCTCAACTTGTTTACTGACATTTGACAAGTGAAGGCTGACTGGCTGATCCATGACGTGATAGGGCTGATCACCAGTTTGGTTGGCTCACATCTTCTTCCTACACAGAGAATTCTGCAGCTCAAGGTTTTGACAAATTATAATTTAATCCCATAGTAAGATGAAGCATTTTAGTCTCAAAAATGTACACAGACAAAACTAATATTTTTATGTTTCCATTTCCGAGTATATTGGACTAAGGAAGGTGTGGCTGGATGAAGTAGTATGAATTTTTTAAACCTTGGTAAGGCCTTTCTTGATGTGCTTTCCAAAAACTGATGAAACAGTCTAAGCCAACAAATAATTTTGAAAGTGAAGTTGTTTTGAACAAAACTGAAAGTGATATATTACCAGCTGATAAACTATTCAAATGAATTTTTTTTAAAAAGTAACTTTTGATAATAGTCTGCTGTGACTTTTTTTTTTTTTAAGGCCTAGAATTATTTTTAAGCCTAGAGCAGTCACACCAAGCTACACACCACTGCCACCACTTTTTTTGTATTGTTTGGTACCGGGGATCGAACTCACTACCTTGCACTTGCCAGGCAGGCGCTTATGCCGCTGAGCTAAATCCTCGGCCCTGCCACCACTTTTTTAATTTTTAACTTCGAGACAGGATCTTGGTAAGTCACTAAGTTTACCAGACTGGGTTTGAACTTGCAGTCCTCCTGCCTTAACTTCCCATCGTGCTGGGATTATAGGTGTGGCTCTATACCTAGCTATTGCTGAATTTAATTAACAGCAAGTGTGAGACTAGAAAGTAGGAGACCAATCTGGAACTGTTGCTATAATGCATTTGTTTTTCTTTTGTCCTTTTTTTTTGGGGGGGTGCAAGTGCTGAGGATTGAATCTCACTGAGCGGTACTTGCAGCCCTGACTCACTTTCAGTACCTGGCTATTTGTGACAGACACTGGTCTCAGCTCCAGCTATAAATAGTAATTGTGCCCTGCTTTCACAGTGTTTCCAGACCTGGAGAAAGCAATGAGGCCCAAACCCAGGCAACAGCATGCAGGGCAGAGGTGGGGGAGACCAGTGGTTTTGGCTTATGTAAGCAGGTCTGTACCCACCAGGCTTACCCTGAGCTAAGTACCATCTGTAGTCATTCATTTTCTGTGGCTGAACCAAGACATCTGTGATCAGGTAATTTATAAGATCAGAAGTAACCTGGCTCAGTCTGGAAGCTAAGAGTGTCAGGGCCAGGCCCTAGTATTTGCTTTTTGCCTGGCCAGGCCCTCCACAGCGTCATGCTGTGTTGGAAAGTGCCTCATAGTAAGACGATGCCCAAAGTGATGGCTTCCTCCTTTCCTAAAGCCACTGCTACCAGAAGAAGCTAATTTGCCCTTCCCATGAGTTGGCAGAAGCCATGCTGGATCTGGGAGGAATAACAAGAAGCCAGTTTGCCTTTCCTGTGAGCCAACTTGTGCGAGGACTAAGAGACAAGAATACCACCCCACCACGCACCACTCCCCCATAAGCAACCCGCTGATCTGGAGGACAGGCTGAGTTGATAGCAACTGAGGTGCCAAAATAACTTAATACTTTTATTGACTAATTGACTTTTCAGGCCTAAGGCCAGTAGTCTGAGCATCTATTAAAAGAATAACAATATGCAATATAGCAAGTATGGTGCATTTACTTGTCTTGTTTTTGAAATCCAGCATTGTTTGCACTGTTTTGTTTTATTTTATTCAGTGTTCTCTTTTGATTGGCTTTTATTCTGCTCTGTTTTATTTGATTTTATTATGTCTGATGGTATGGGCAGCAATTTTGAAGATAACAAGAGGCATTATGGTAGCCATTGTTGATTTCCTATTATCCTGTTTTGAAGTCCTGTAACACTTTCATTGTTCTGTTCTGATTGGCTTTATTCTGTTTTGTTTGGTTTTATTCTCTTTAAAATAAGATTAAATAAATGAATGAATAAATAGAGCCACTGCTGCCAGTGCAGGCCACATCCTCTGACCTCACCTGAAGCCTAATTACTGGCCTTTGAGCCCACCAGTATATGAGGTTGGGCACATGTTCCAAGTACTACAGGCAGCAGAGTTAGATAACAATTAAAATAAGTCAGAGCTGGCCTGGGCTCTCAAGAAGTCAATGAAAAATAAAGACATCAGAATTGTGGCTGGAGGTGCATCTGAAGAAGCCCAGGCCTCAAGACAGAGATACAATGGCCAAGCCTACATTGCCTCCCTAACAGCAATAACTTGAGATCGTCCTGTGATTGGTATCATCTGATCCAGTAAAGTCCAGATAGACATCAGTTGTCCAGGTTGGTCAGCAGTGCATCTGGACCCATCCCTTCTTCTAAATTCTTTTGTTTTTTCCATGCACCCTTGTTACGGGCCTCACTTCCCGATTGGCATCTATAACCTATTGTAATCTTATTTTAGTCTGACTCACACTGTCCCCATGTTGTGACTTTGTTATATAAATCACCTCTGACAAAGGGCCCTGGTGGTCACTCACTCAGGACCCCTCCTGGAAATCCAAGAGCTACTCTTCTTCCCCTTATTTCCAATGAAAGTCTCCTAATTTTGTCCTTTAGTATGCAACTTCCTCAAGGCTGTAAGACAGGAACTCTGGCAGATTGGGAGTTGGTCATAGCTCTCCTGTATCAAAACCATCTCTCCCTTTGTCTCAGTGTTTGTGAAAACCTGCATATTTGAAACCCTACTGGTAATCCAGAAGAACTTCAGGGTTTGGTTGCTTTGGGTTTTTTGTTCATTTTTGTTTTTTGAGATAAGATCTCATTATATAGTTCTCATTATGCCTCAAATTTGCAGTAATCATCCTGCCTCAGCCTTCTTAGTGCTGGTTTGTGCCCAATACCTGCCTAGAGAAACCTTTAACCGGCCTAACTTGTGAGTCTTCCTGGTTCCCCACAACCAACTGACACACCCTGTCCAGGACCTGAGTTCACCCCATCAGTGGGGAAGGAAGGGCAGACTGAGCCAGGCTGCTGAGCACTTCCCCTACCCTCCTTGGATACGTGAGGCTCCTCCTCTCACACACCTGGATATTTTGCCCCTTCTCACAGGGAGGTTCCTTTGGAATCCCAACACTCAGGAGGCTGAGGCAGGAGGTTGCTGTGAGTTTGATGCTAGCATGGACTGCACAGTAAACTCAAGGCCAACCTGGACTACATGGCAAGACCTCATCTCAAAAAACAAAACTCCCATCTTCACAGACATCTCCAAAGTCAACCATGACTGTCCTAAATTTCAAACTCTCATATTACAAATGCTGCTTCGCTTATTCACTGGCTTTCATACAGGTATCTATCTTCCATTTAACTAATCTCTCCAAAGCTGAATTCCTAATCCCCTGCCTCCCTCCACAAAACCCAAATGAATAAATGACACAGCAGCACATGTCTGCAATCCCAGCACGCTGGCAGGCTGAGGCAGGAAGATCAGAAGTTTGAGCCCAGCATAGACAGCTTAGAGAGACCCTGTCATAAATTTTTAAAAAATAAGCTGGGCTGGGGATGTAGCTTAGTATGAAGGTCTTGTGTTCAATCCTCAGTACCACCCACAAAAATGAACCAACAATAAAAAAAAATCTTGAAAGACTCTTAAGAGCAGTTCCATTCTAGGTAAACCTAGAAGTCATTTTTGATCCTTCCCTTTCAAACTTCCTATTCATACCACTCACAGATCCTGCTATTCCCTCAGGCCCAGCCCTAGGCCATCTGTCCCATCTTCACACTTCTCCTCCTGCAAATCTTGCAGCACCTGTCCCTGGGTCACCATGGCAACCTCCCAAAGCAGCCTGCTCCTGCCATGACCAAGTGAATTCCTTCTTTCTTTCTTTCTTTCTTTCTTTCTTTCTTTCTTTCTTTCTTTCTTTCTTTTTTCATCTTTTTGTCTTTTTGAGACAGAGTTTTGCTATGTATTTCACACTGGCCTTGAACTCATTATATAGCCCAGGCTTGCCTCGACTGTGCAGTGATTCTCCTGCCTCAGCCTCCTGAGTGCTGGGATTACAGGCGTATGCCACCACACCTGGCTTGCAAAGCAGTTATTTCAAGCATCAAGTCATCTCATTCCTCCACACAACCCTTTTTTTTCTTCTCCTTCCTCTTCCTTCACCCCCTCCTCCCCTCTCCTACCTCATTTTCATTTGGAACTGTGGATTGAACCAGGGCCTTCACACCAAGCTTAGTCCTCAGCATTCCCTTTTTTGAAACAGCATCTTTCTGAGGTGTCCAGACTGGCCTTCAACTTGGAATCCTCCTGCCTCAGCCTGTGGGAAGGCAGGGATTATAGGTATGTACCTGTGCCTCTCCCTAAAGTCTGGGCCCCTGCAACCATGTAGGTCTCCCCACCTGCCAGCAGCCCCCACCCAGGAGCCCACACCTGTGTTCCCTCTATCCAGCAAGCACTGTGCCAGGCTTGCAAAGGGCCCTTCCCTTCCTGCTCACATAGGTCTCAGCAGAAATGTCTTCCCGGAAGGCATTCCAGAGAAAAGTTCATCCAATCCCCCTGACCCCAGAGCCCCCAATGCAGCAGGGACACTCTTGATCCTTCTGGATCCTCACCACTTGGGCCAGTGCCTGACATATAACTGACACTCAAATCCTTGCTGAAGGAATGCATGAAACTTGGAGAATTCACCCTGACACCAGAAACTGCCCTGGGAAAAGAAGGCTTCCCTGCAAACTCTGAACACATCATTCATGACACTACCACCACCATACATGCGTGCAAGCATATTCAAACGTGTATACACACACATACACACACCATACACACATACCTGGAGCCCATGCAAAGACAACCAAGGGAAATGATGCAGCACGCCTGCATATAGGGTGGAAAATATAGGCACACACCAGTAATTCTAGTACTCTGGGAGGCTGATTCAGGAGGAGTACATATTCTGTCTCTGAGTGAGCAACTTAGTGACTTACCAATGCCCTGTCTCAAAAAATTTTAAAAAGGTTTGGCGATGTACCTCAGTGGAAAGGCCTTAGGTTCAATCCCTAGTACCACCACCCAAAAAGAAAAGTATACAGCCTCTAAAAACAGTAAAATGCTTAGATGTGTTATAGAAAAGTACCGGATTGTAAGAAAGATCCCCTCTTGTTATATAGCTACTGTACTGCTGGAATCACAGCAATGCAAAGTGTGTATAGAAAATCTGGTCTTAAAAACAAAATTAGTGCTGGGTAGAGTGGCACACACCTATAATCCCAGCACTCAGGAGGCCGAGGCAGAGGATGGATGCACATTCAAGGCCAGCCTGGACTACATAGAAAGAGACCTTGTCTCAAAAAACAAACAAACTACAAAAGAAATTTTGCTAACTTGCTAAGCCTATCAATGGAATTACGAGTGGCTTTGTAATCTTTTTGTTGAGGCTACTGTTATTGTTCACAATTAAAACAAGACTTGTATTTTTTTTTTCCATAAAAGGAACACAGTTTAGCTCTGTCCACACACCAGCAGAGGAAAATCCCAGCCAGTAAAGACAGCAAGGAGTTCCCTAGGAACTAGTGCCCCAGGCAAGGAAGGGTCAGACCAGGCCCAGCGGAGTTGCAGGCGGTGGGAGGCCAAAACCTGGTGGTCAGTGAGGCATGGAGGGTTTGCATGACTAATGGGGAAAACCCACCAGGAGTTATTTCTGTCTCTGCCAGAGAAATGCAGAAGTACATCTGTGGCACCTAACTTGGCTTTAAAAGGAAACCAACTATCCCCTGGAGTTTTTGTAGGGTGGGAGGTGCTGGGCTTTCTGTAAGGAGTGAGAGTCAAGTTCAGCTTTAGATGCCCTTTTAGAAGAATCAAACACTGGCCTAGGTGACCTAATTTTAGGGTGCCAGTTGGGCTCAGCGTTAGGGAGAGTTTTGAATTCATAAACCCTCTAGCATCGGTTGTAGACCAGCATTACTTATGCAAGCTAAGGCCATGAACTCTTTGGCAATCATAAAAGTTACTAGAACTTCTTCCCAGGGAAACAGCACATCAGCACAAAAAGATGAGGCAATTTTAACCAGGGTTGGTGGCACGTGCCTGCCCCAGCACTCAGGAAGCTGAGGCAGGAGGATAAAGGAGAGCTTGAGGCCAGTTGGGCCATCCTGAACCACATGGGGTGAGGGTGGGGTTACTGCTCAGAGCCAATGAACATGTTAAAGTGTGGTGAAGCCCTATAGCAAACCTGTCTTCCTAGTGTTGGAGAAAGCCCTGTCCCAGGATCCCAGGCCCTGCTGGGTCAGCCCTGGCTTTTGGAGAAGGGTGTTTTGTTTTTGTAGTGCTGGGAACTGAACTCAGGGCCTTGGATTGTCATATTGAACTATGTCTCAGGCTTTTCAGTTTTCTTTCTTTGTTTTTCATATTGATTGTCCCAGGTTTTTCACCTTTCTTTCTTTTCCTTTCTTTCTTCCTTTAGTGAGACAGGGTCTAAACCACTAAATTTTGCAGGTTGGGTTGGAAACTGCAATCCTCCTTCCTCAAGTCCCCAGAGCCCTGGGATTACAGGCATGCATCACCACAGGGCTCGCTTTGAACATTTTTTCCCCTAAACAAAAAGTAAATGCTGCAGCCGCTGGTCGGTTCACCTGTGTTTAAGTTTTATTACCCCCTGGTGACCGGGATTTCCAGACAGGAATTGTCAGCGCCTGTCCATACTGCCGCCACCTTGACCCTGGGGCCAGGCTCAGCCGCTTTGTCCCTCGGGTGAGCCCGCAAAGCCCAGCGTGGGTGCCCCCTCCCTACATCACGGCCACCCCCTGGCTAGGAGCTCCCTCTGCTGGGCGCCACCCGCACGCGGAACCGGGCGCGCCCAACCTGCGCGCCAGCTGGATTGTGGCGCTGCGGCTCCTGAAGTGGCCTGGAGGTGACGGGGCGGGGGCACGGTCATCCCGGTGTCCCCAGGACCGCGCTCCAGCGACACCCGGGTCCTCGCTCCTCGGCTTCTGTTTTTGTACTTTTGTCTTGTTTGAGACAGGGTCTCACTATGCAGTTGAGGCTGGCCTTGAGCTCACTTTGTAGCCCAGGCTGGTCTCGAACTCACAGCGATCCTCAGGCCTCGGCCCCCTCCCCCCCGAGTGCTGGGATTACAGGCGTGAGCCACCACTCCCGGCTCCGAACCTGATTTCCATTTGTCTAGCAGACCTGGCTGTCAGTGCCCGCTAGGCTGGAGACTGGCCCTGCATGCGACCCAGCCTGTGCAGCGTCTGGCGCGCCGTGGGTGTGCGCACGCCCCTGGAATGCCTGAAAGGCGGTGCTGCCTCTATTTTCACCGAGTCTGTCGCAACACCACCACCAGCGGTGGCCCTCGTGGGAGCAGCTCTGTGGCGTGGGGAGACTGCAGGAGGATGCGGGGGTGAGCGTCTGGCGCCTGGGCTGGTGCCCGGGGTCCAGGGAGGTGACAGGCGGGATCTTGAAAATCGCCTGAGCCCGGGACGGGAGGAGCGCGTCGGAGGAGGGGAGTGGTGCAGCTGCCAGGCAGGCGCGGGGCCCCGTCCCATTCCCTGCGCCGCAAAATTAAGTAAATGAACAAAAATAATAACCACAAAGTGGGCCGGAGTCGTCCACCAGGCTGAGAGCACGGAGCCTGAGATATGAGATATGAGCAACCCGCAGGCCTTGTCCCGGGCTGTTCAGGTGTTGGGGACGAGGCCGCCGCCAGGGGGCGCAGCGTTTCTTGGTCACCGCGGGGCTGGGGCTGAGGCCCAAACCCAAATTAGAAGGTGAGATCAGCTGGAAGGAATGAGGAACAAAGCTGCAGGAAACGCTGCGCGGCGGGGCGTTGTGAAGAAAGGGCCCCAAGCGCTACAGCAGGAAGGGCGAACTACACCAGGACCCGCTGTAAATGAACGAAAATATGGAGGAAAAAATGTTAAGTGCCACCTTATACACCAGAATAATCTACAAAAAGATGAAAATGGTGAATAATTTTAAAGAGACGCCCCAGCGACACTATATCAAATAGGATAAAGCAGCTCTGTTTATGAATAAATGTCAGTATTATCAAAGCTTTGAAACAGTGGGGGAGCTGAACAGGTAGTAATCAACATTCATAATTACAACAGCTGGACTGGTTCACACCTGTAATCCAACCTTCTTGGGAGGCTGAAGCAAAAGGATCACAAGTTTGAGACCAGCCTGAGCAACTTAATGAGACCCTGTCTCAAAATAAAACATTTTTAAAAAAAGGATGGGGTGCAGCTCACTTAGAACACTTGCCTAACAAGGGCTTTCTGAACAGAAACCCAATGGCACAAGAAATAGTACTGAGAATCCACAAATGAGATCCTATCAAATTAAAAAGCTTCTGTACATGAAAGGAAACAATCACTTACATAAAGGGGAAAAAGCTTTTCTGGGTAGTCTTTGGACAGAGGATTGATATCTAGAATATATAAGGAATATTAAAATTAGACTTCCCCATATAAGGCCCAATCAAGACATGAGCAGCCAAAATCAACAGACACTTCACAAAAGTACAGATGGCCAATAAATAAGGTTAAAAATGTTTAACATCATTGGCCATTAGAGAAATGCAAATTAAAATAGCATTGAGATTCCATCTTACTCCAGAAAGAATGACCATCATCAATAAATTGAATGAACTGGTTACATGCTAAATTGAATAAATTGATTAGATGTTTGTAATTCCAGCACTTGGAAGACTGACGCAGGAGCCTATGAGTTTGAGGCCAGCCTAGTGCATAGTGAGACCTTGTCTCATTGAGGATTTTTGCATCAATATTCATTAGAGAGATTGGCCTGTAATTCTCTTAGCTGGATCCTTCTTTTTGGAATCAGAGTAATGCTTGCTTCCAGGAATGAATTTGGGAGTATTGCTTCCCTTTCAGTTTCACTGAAGAGTTTGAGAAGTAGTGGTGATAAGTCTTAAATAAATTTCTTGTAGAATTCAGCAGTGAATCCATCAGGGCCTGGGCTTTTCTTCACTGATAAGTTTTTAATTACATTTTTAATTTCATTTATTGATATTGGATTATTTGGGATTTTTATATCTTCTTGATTCAGCTTTGGTAATTCATATCTATCTAAGAATCTGTCCATTTCTTCTGTCCATTTTCCATCTTATTAGAATACAAGTTTTCAAAGTAAGTATAGATGATTTTCTGGATTTCTACAGGGTCTGTTGTAATTTTACCCTTTTCATTCCTGATTACATAGATTTGAGTCTTTTTTTTTTTGATAAGGTTAGCCAAGGGTTTGTCAATTTTATTTAATCTTTCAAAGAACCAGCTGTTTGATTCATTGATTCTTTGTTTTGTTTTTTTAGTCTCCAGTGTGTTAATTTCTGCTCTGATCCTTATAATTTCCTCCCTTATACGAGCTCTTGGTTTAGCTTGCTCTTCTTTTTCTAGAAATCTAAGGTTCAACATTAAATGGTTTATATGTGCTTGCTCTGTTTTCCTGATATGGGTATTTGCTGCTATAAATTTCCCTCTTAAGTCTGCTTTCATTGTGTCTCACAAGTTCTGGTATGTTGCATTGTCATTATCATTGAACTGTAAAAACTGTCTAATTTCTTCTTTAATTTCATCTGTGACCCATTCATTATTCAATCGGATGCTATTTAATTTCCATGTGTTGATGAAGTTCTGGTGGTTTCCTTTTGGATTTCCAATTTCATTGCACTGTGGTCTGATAATATGCATGTGATAATTTCAATTCCTTTAAATTTACTTAAGCATGTTCTATGAGCTGTTTATGGTCTATTTTTGAGAATGGCCTATGTGCAGCTAAGAAGAATGTGTATTCTGATGTTGTGGGATGGGCCACTCTGTAGACATCTATTAAGTCCATTTGCTCAAAAGTTTGATTTAGTTCTAATATTTCATTATTGATTTTTTTGTCTAGTTGATCTGTCTTTTTGTGACAGCCACGTATTTATGACCAAGTAGTAAACGAGCTTAGCAGGCCTACCCCCAGACCAGACTCACTGGGCTCCTTCAAACCAAGCAGTTTCCACAGGTCTGTGCCCAGGTAGGAGCTGCTGGAGGAAGCCGGCAGCAGTTCTGGTTCCAGGCTTATCCGGCCTGACTTCAAAATGTCTCCCGGTCAATCTCTCCCTCCCGTGGGAGAACTGAGTACTCTGCACTCACCACCCGCCAGCACAGTCCTTCCCCTCCACCACCAATTTTTTCTATAGAGGCCTCTGTGGTCACCAGCTGCCACTGTCACTGTGAGCGTGTGTCCCCAGGTTCCGGCAGCTCCCCTCGTGCAGCGCATCCAGCCCCAGGCAAAGGCACCACTAGCTACTGCCTTCTTCTTAGTTGAAGTTTTTCTTTCTTTTTTTTTGTCTTTTTGAGACAGCGTCTCGCTATGCAGTTCAGCCTGGCCTTGAGCTCACTTTGTAGCCTAGGCTGGTCTCGAACTCACAACGATCCTCCTGCCTCAGCTTCCCGAGTGCTGGGATTACAGGAGTGCACCACCATACCCAAGTGGAAAAGGGGCATTTTAAAAAGAGGGAATTGTAGAAAAAAAGTAGAAATAGAGCATCTGCAAATGAGGAGAACAAGAGCAGGAGAGAGCATGAAGGGATGGGAGGGAAGGAGAAACGAATGAAAATGTGTTATGTACATATACAAACTCCCCACAATGAATGCAATCATTGTGTACTACACACATGAACTAATAAAAAATTGTTAAAAAGAACATTTGCCTAACATATGCAAGGCCCTGGGTCCAGTATCCAGGACCACCACAAAATAAATAAAACAAAAGCCACTTGTGGTGGCGCACATCGGTAATCTTAGCACTGAAGGAGGCTGAGGCAGGAGGTTTGCAATTTTGAGTCCTTTCTGGACAACTTAACAAGACTCAGTCTGAAAATAAAAAATAAAAATAACAGGATATGTATCTCAGTGGGAGAGCATCCCTGGGTTTAGCTTCCAGTACTGCAAATAGATACAGATAGATAGAGCTAGAGATATGAATTGGAACAATATTTTTAAGATAATAAGGAAAATGTCTTCACCAAGTAACAAACAGAATACTTCTAATGTATAAAAATTTGTATAAATGTATAAAAACACCAGGCATAGTGGTGCATTCTTATAATCCCAGCACTCAGGAAGCTGAGGCAGGAGGATCACCATGAGTTGAAGCCCAGCCTGGACTACATAGTGAGACCCAGTCTAAAAAAAAACACAGGCATATCACCTTACCCCTGTTAATGTGATAAAATGTTTTGAAATTATTATATAATGTGTAATATTAACAAAGCAATAGGGCTGAGCGTGGCGTGCACAAGGCCTTAGGTTCAAGCTCCTGTGACGAGAGAGAGAGAGAGAGAGAGAGAGAGAGAGAGAGAGAGAGAGAGAGAGAGAAAGAAGGTAAACCTGTATGCCCTGAGGGTACAGTTCTGTGTTGTGTTCACTTTTGTGTCCCCAAATGAACATGAGAGGAAGGACTGTCAGCCAATACCTGTGTGATAAAGAGCAAAGACAAGAGGAACCATTCTCCCAAGCAGAGAACTCGGGAGATCACTGAGTGTCAGGTGTGATGTACAGAAGATTCTCCAAAATAACAAACCCAGATCTGAAGGCTTGAGACCTGCTGGAGGCCAGGCATTCTCCGGCCGAGCTTGGTGTCGGAACCACTGAGTGCTCCGAGGGCTGAAACTCCAGATGGCACCACACCAGTCCCCAGACACACACTGGACCCAGAAGCCAAGTAGTGGAGCTGACGGGACACAGGGAAGCCCAAGCTATGTCTTCCACAGGTGGAACGCTCTGTCTTTGAGCTGGGTCGCCTGTCTCCTCCTGGTTTGGATGTGGACCTCTTGGTTGTCAACTCCACATTTACACCATCAGCTTCTTTGGTCCTTCGGACTTGCACCGAATGCTGCCGCCAGCTTTCCTGGGTTGCAGATAACAGGTGATGGGACTTTTTGTCCTCCACACTCCCTGGAGCCAACTCCGATTATAAACCTTCTCTCTGGTGCTGCATTTCAGTTGATCATAGACCATATAAGCAATGGCACCATCGTAGCCACCGTAGTTTGTGTGAATACACTCCCTTGTGATGTTTGTCCAATGACCACTCCACTCGACACTTTTCTCAGAATGTATCTGTGCCATTCAGCAAAGCACGACCGCACGTATCCACATGTAGCTTATTGGCGCTGTGAAGCAGGCTGCTGAAGAGGCCTCAGGTTTTTCAGACGATGAATCCTTACGCTACCCCATTCCTGCAAATTATCTGGTTCGGGCTGTTCAAGCCAGCGTCTGTCATGCCGCCCTAGAGCAATTCCTGTGGGCAGAGAAAAGGGAAGAGCAGAACCTTCCACTGGGCTGGTTGAGGGGTTTCTCCGAGTGACTCAGGTGGACACTGCTAAGACTGGAAATCAAGTCAGTCCTGCCTGAAGACCGTGGCTGTCCCACAAGGAGAAGGGCGTGGGAGTCACGGGAGCAGCCAGCCACGGGAGCCATGACAAAGATGTATCTACCCAGGATGCGGCAGGCATGCAGGAGACCAGTATCTACTTCCTTTCTGACTCAGGGCTAGTCACTTGTCACCCATCCCCTCCCCAGGGCCAGGCCCTGTGCTGAACTTCCCCTGGGGACCTGGAGGGTGTCGGGCTGCAGCCGCAGTCCACATAGCACAGAGGCCCCTTCTGTTGTGACGTCCTTGTGCCTGATGGGTTAGTCCCACAGCCCCTCCAGCACGTGCCTCTTGAGAAGAGGCAGCTCACTGGCATAGCCCACCTCCTGGGTGGCAAGGACCTCAGGGCCCTCCCCGCCCCGTAGCCTCATGCCCATCACTCTTCCTGGAGTCTCCTTCTTTGATACAGTTGCCACCTACCCACTTCCCCAGCATTCCCTGAGGACTCTAGGGCCCAGCTCACAGGACTCCCCAGGAAAGTATTGCCAGCATCCTGGACACTGGCGTCCTTGTGATGGCATGTTCTGTGCCTTCAAGTCTCTGATGATTTTTGCCCTTCATGCCTTTGCTCACACACTAAGGTCACCTAGAAGCAGTACTGTACTCACAAAATCCCATTCTCCAAACACAGCCGACTGCTCTTGCAGCTCTCTCTTCCTTACACCATTACCTCTGTGTCCTTCTCCTTCCTGGTTGTCATTGGGTACTGCCAGGTAGCATGGGGAATACCCCATTCTCCTGGGGCCCATGCTGCCAGGTCTCCCACTGCCTGACATCTGGATTGTGTCTGAAGCCACCCTCTCCAGTGTCATCAGAGATGACCCTGTTGCTAGGAGACCCTGTGGTCCTTATTTTTTCCTTTGTCCTCTTCACTATCCTGACCATTTGCTCATTCTTGAAATTCCTTCCTTGGTGGCTACTGAGACAGCAGTCGTTCATCGTTTTCTTCTGTCTCCTTAGATACTCCATCTTTATCATCCTCATGAATTCCTTTTCCCCTATCAGCTCCATAAATGTTGCCACCCCCAAGGCTCTGTCCTGAGTTTACTTCTGTCATTTTACAAATTCTTGGATTGTCTCACTCGCACTGAAAGTTTCCACAATCCCCCAAATACAGCAATGCCCAAATCTAAGTCTGGGGCCTTGACATATAGCTGATTGATTGTCCCTTGGATGTTGCCACCCAAGGACCCCTCAGGGTGGGCACTTACAGTCAACAGTTCACAAGTGAACTTTCTGGAAGGTAGGCTTATGACACAGAGGCAGAAGAGTGAGAAGGGGTGTCTATACATTGGGGATTGAAGGGGCTGGGGATTTAGTTCAGTGGCATAAGCACCTGCCTGGCAAGTGTGAGGTCGTGAGTGTGATACCCTGTACCAAAAAAAAAAAAAAAAAGATTGGGGATTGGAGGATCCAGTCAAAAGGTGAAGGCCTGGTGCTCACTATAGTCTTCTGTACAAGTCCATATAAGGAGACCAAAGAGTCTGCATTGGAAACCAGGAAGTGAAGGTGGAGACCATGATGGTGAAGTGGTAAGCAGCAGAGAAAAAAGCCTCCCTGAGAATCACTGTCCTGATGCTGGAATATAGCATCATGAGAAAGACAAGAAGGAGGGAAGTGGGTCCACTGGACTCAGGAAAAATCTGAAGTGAAAATTGAAGCCTACAGAGAGAATGAAGAGGAAAAACTTCATTGAAGAAGGTAGTAGCCAGTGGCACCTTCTCCCTGAGATGGGACTCACTGTGTGAGAGGAACTGTTCAAACTTGGGGACGCACATTCTCAGTGACAGTGATGTCTGTTGACCACAGAGGCCTCTTCAGAGAGACATGGCAGTGGAGGGAAGCAGCGGACATAGAGGACTGCACTGACTGGCAGTGAGTGCAGAGGACTTAGTCTTCCCGCAGGAAAAAGCACTTAGCCTAGAGTCATCTTGGAGCCAGGCTGGCTGAGCCCAGAACCCAGAACTGCTGCCAGCTCCATCTAGCAGCTCCCAGGTGGGCCTGTGGAAATTGCTTGAGCAGCAGCAATCCCAGTGTATCTGATCTCAGGGCAGGTCTGCTATTATCCACTACTCCACCAAAAAGCTGCTGCTGGCTTGCTGGAATAGATCAGCATGACTTGGGATTCTGTCTCCACGGATTGTCTACTATAAAACCTGCGAGACTCTTGGAAATGGATTGATTATTTTTCTTTGTTTTTTCTCTTTCTACTTCATTGTTTTTATATGAGGGGGACTGGTTCATAGCCTCTTTGTGGTTGCAGTTCTGTTCTGTTCTTTATTTCTTCCATCTCTCTTTTCCTTCAGTCTTCTGCACCAATTTCCCAAAGTTGGCATGACCCCTCTTTGTCCTCTGTTATGGTTTGAGTCTGGATGTCCCTCCAGCGCCTCATGCAGTCATAGAGGCAGGCTTCTAGAGTTTGTGAATGGCTCATGGTCCAGTTCTGGGATTATGGGTGTGACTGGGTGTGGCTTATATACAATATAAGGGGCAGAAAGAGTCTTCTCTCCATGTTCCTCCCCTTTGGCCCTTTTGCTCTTGCCATTTTGGTTCTGCTAAAGCCACCCTGAACTGTTGTCTCTGCCATGTGCCACCCTACCTTGGAATCAGCTGATTATGGACTGAAATTTCCATAAACTGTGATCTAAATAAACCTTTCCTTCCTTAATTTTGGGTGTTGGGTATTTTGTCTCAGCAATGAGAGAAACGTAACCAAGACATCCTCCTACCTTACTTCTAATCTCTTCCTTTTCTTCTACTTTTCTACTTTTTCCTTAATCCATTTTAAATTTTATCCCCTGAGAGCAAAATTGACACATTAAGGATTTATGCACTGCATATAATTTTCTGATTTGGTATATATTTTGTTATATAATCACAAATCTAGTTCATATGGTTAAAAGTTGCAAATTAAGGGTTAACTCAGTTTGTCATTTTCTAGGCTGTGTTTGATGCTATTGATACCACTATAGCCAAAATTGACATAATTGTTCTAAACAGCTGTTGGTCCTGGTATTCCATGACTGAGATTGAGTAAGGGTCACAGAAAGCACTGTGGTACAGCGCCAAAGAACTAAGGACCAGACCAAATAAGCAACAACTTCTCATCTCCAACAAACTGAAGTTCTTCTGATAAACTTAAAACCCAAAACCAGCTATACCTGGAAGATACCTCAGAGAAGTAGTTATCACCTAACTGTCCTAAATACTAGCAATAAAGCAACCCACCATAGGCAACTTACAAGTATCACCCCAGGAATTAAACTAAAAAGAAAAACAAATGAGAAGACACTTAAGCAATCTGAAATCCCCCACCAGGCTTCTATAAAAGTGCTAACAACAAAGCAATTGAATGAAGCTCTGGAAAAAGTGAAATCAGAAATAATCTCTCAGCTAACTAGATTACCAAATTACACACCATGCTTAGTGACATTAGAACAGACACAGACAAAAAAATAGACAAGCTTAAAAAAAATTATTAAAGTTCAGCATAGGAAACAAATGGAATCCATATTCAAGCAGATATCCAGGAAAATAAAAACTCCATTGAAAGTATTCGAAGCAGATTAGGCCAATGTGAAGACAGGATCTCAAATATTGAAGACAGGCTTGCAGTTAGCAACCAAGAAAAGAAAGATTTCTCAAAACTAGTAAGGGACATTGAGAAATCAATCAGCAGCTGCTAGATGAGACAAAGAATAATATAAGATTAACTGAGTGTGAGGTCTTGAATTCAATCCCCAGTACAAAACAAAACAAAACAAAACAAAAATCAATTGGAGTCAATGAAAAAACAGGAGATACCACAAATGACATTACAATTGAACTCTCTGGAATGTGGATATAGTTAGGTGGTAGAGCAGTTGTGTAGGCTGTGCCAGGCTCCGTGTTTGATCTCTAACATTTAAAAGAAAATTGCTAGCAAAATTGAACTTTTTATTGTGTAATCTGAATTCCCATTTGCCTTCACTAAAACATCATACCTTTGTGACATAGCAGGGTGTAAGTAAGACCAATGGATGCTGCCTAACCCCCAGTAGGAAAAAGAAACTCAGATGGTGTTATGGTTTTATTTCGTTTTTTTTGTTTGTTTGTTTTTTTTGTTTTTGTCTTTTTGAGACAGGGTCTCACTATGCAGTTCAGGCCAGCCTTGAGCTCACTTTGTAGCCCAGGCTGGTCTCAAACTTGCAATGATCCTCCTGCCTCAGCCTCCTGAGTGCTGGGATTACAGGCATGGACCACCATGCCTGGTTCTGGTTTATGTTTAGATGTCCCCCCAAACCTTCATGCAGTCATCAAGGGTGGGTTTTTCAAAGGTGGCTGAATCTAGTGTTTATGGTTGGTTCACTGTTTTGCACTGGGAGTGCTGACTCACCCAGGGGTGGGTAGCCAGCATACAATATAAGGGAGGGAAAGGATGCTTTTAGGATGGGGGATTTAGCTCAGTGGCACAAGCACCTGCCTGGCAAGTGTGAGGTCATGAGTTTGATCCCCAGTATCGCAAAAAAAAAAAGGCATGCTTTGCCCTTTTTGCTCTTATCGCTAGCAGCTTCCTTAAACAGCTGCCCCTTAACTATGCCACCCTGCCTTGGAGCCAGCTGAGTATGGACTGAAATTTCCAAAAAATGTAAGCTAAATAAATCTTTTCTTCCTTAGTTTTGGGTGTCAGGTATTTTGTCCCAGCAACAAGAAAAAAGTAAGACTAACAATACTCATTATTACCAATTTAGCTGTATTAAAATGTCCAGAATATTTCCTTTTATTCAGCAAGTCAGCAAATGGAAAATCATTTATAACTCTGTTTTCTCTGTAAGGTGTCCTGCTGTGAATTTTCCTGCCAGCGATGATGTCAGAAGAAAGTGCTTTGCGTGACCTTGGCTCACGCTCACCTCGCATTGCCAGTAGCCTGTGCTCATGTATTTGCCGACATATTTGGAAGTGGCTTTTGCAGCCGGGGATTTAGCTCAGCAGCATAAGCACCTGCCTGGCGAGCATGAGGTCGTGAGTTCAATCCCTGGTAACAAAAAAAAAAGGGAAGTGGCTTTTCGCTTCATGGCAGATATTATTTAGTATAATAGGGTCTCCCATAAAGCTGAAAATAGATGTCCTTCCTTGGAGGACACTGGGGAATGAGCCTAGTTTTCTGGCTTTCACACCACCCCTTGGATTGTGGGCTCTCCGCAGCAGGTACCAGGTCTCACATCACCAGGTCTCACATCACCAGGTCTCACGTGAGTGGGACGAGATTGTCCTGGAAAGGGAGACACCAGTTCTGACCACACAGCTTGCAAAACTGGTCAGGAGGAAAACAGGCCTCACTCATAACTCCTCTTGGGTCCTCCTGAGCTGGAAGAATGAAGAATAGTCTGAGGCTTAGGGTGAATGAAGCTCCAAGTCATACTACTTTAACTACTTGGTTTGTTACCTGTATAAGAAAAGAACTGTGTGTGTGTGTGTGTGTGTGTGTGTGTGTGTGTGTGCATACATATGTGTGTGTTACTAGGGATTAAGTGCAGGGCCTTTGCATTGAGCTACATCCTCAGCACTTTTTGATTTTTTGAGACAGGGTTTCTAGAAGTCACTAAATTGCCCAGGCTGTTGGGCAAGGTGGTGCATGCCCGTAATCCCAACACTTGGGAGGCTGAGGCAGGAAGATCAATGCAAGTTTGAGACCAGCCTGGGTTACAAAGTGAGCTCAAGACCAGCCTAAACTGCATAGCAAAACTTTGTCTCAAAAAGACCAAAAAAAAAAAAAAAAGATTTCATGAAAAACTGTCTTGGCCCAGCCCAGATCATGTAAGTGCCCCTGGAGGGGCTGTGGATTTAGCTCAGTGGCATAAGCACCTGCATTGCAAGCTTGCAGTTGTGCCCCTGGATTGAAGGGAGTGGTTTTCCATGTCAGAAATCTGATAGTTATCACAGATATGACCACTGGACAAATTTTTACAAGCCAGATGTCTTGCCCAGTTGTATTGACTACATATGTTGATAATTTTTTCTTTTCTTCTTTTTTCTTTCTTCCTCTTATTTGGCACTGGGTTGAACCCAGGGCCTTCTCTGAGCTATGTCTCCAGGCCTTTTTTTTTTTTTTTTTTTTTTGAGACAGGGTTACTGAGTCAATAAGTTACCCAGGATACACTCGAAATTGTCATTCTCTCCCCCCAGCCTTCCAGAGTGCTAGGATGACAAACATGTGCAACCATGCCCCACATAACTTCAAATATTTTTAGTTTATTACAAAATAAAGCCTCATTGTTTAAGATCCAGAAAGTTCAAAAAGAAAAAGAAAAAAATCTCCCATAATCTCAGCAAATGTCATTGTTAGCCTTTTGTTCTTTCACTGAATGCCTTAAGAAGACCCACGGATATAATTTCGCTGATGTTCTCACTTTATTGTAACATACATTAAAACTCCCTTAAACATTGCTCTAACTAGCTATGTAGTATGTTCTGAAAGATTGCTAACTACTTCCTTCAGAAGGAAAGAAGCCAGTGAGTGACACATGTGCAGCTGTCCTCAGGCCTCTGTGGCAGTCTTCAGCACTGGAGACTGGACCCCAACTTCAAAAGGGCCCTCATGCTGGTGTCCCTCCACCCCTTCCAGCATTCCCCAGGACACTCCAAACTTGTCTCCTCCCCGCTCCTTTCTTCTCTGCTCTGGGCCCAGAGGGCTTGCTGTGCATTAGGCTGTGCTTCAGGTTAGCAGGTCAGAATCTTGATACTAACCTGGGAAATTCATGTATAAATTCCCCATCCCCAGAATTCTTATAAAGACTAAATGTCATTACATTTGTTTTTTTGGTTTTTTGATACTAGGAATTGAACTCACACTTGCCAGGCAGGGGCTGTGCCACTGAGCTATATTCCCAGCCCTGTCACTACATTTATAAAACACTTTGCACCTAGTGACACTTTTCACTCAGGACCCTTACAGGAAAAACAGGATTATAAATGATTTCCCATTGGTCAACTTGCTGAATAAAAGGAAATGTTCTGGACATTTTAACACAGCTAAACTGGTAATAATGAGCACATTTGTAAAACACTTGGCACATAAATGACATCAAACAAAATTCTAAAGACTCCCATGTAGCTCTAGCCTTCTTTCTGTCCCCATTCTTTACTCACGACCTCAAGCTTGCCAGGCAGGCCTTTATGCTGATGAGCTAAATCCCCAGCCCTTCTTTCCCCGGTCTTCATCCGTGTTTCCCAGAAATGACAGGTACTTGCTTTCTCCATGTGTTACCTTCTGAATATTCCAACCCACGGCCAGCTGTCCTCCATTAGTCCTGCTCATCAATTCTGTCCTAATAAACTCTTCATGCATCCCCTAATACTGTTAATCAATTGGTTTCTCCTTTAAACTTTTCTCTTGGTGTCCATTTCCCTAATTTTCATATTGCTCCATCTTACTCTTGGTCCTTAAAATAGAATGTGTTCAATTTTCATGCTGGAAGCAGCATAATTCTTTCCAGTAAGATCTCAGGAGGAATTCTGGTTCTGTTCTCAATAACCTGAGTTCCTGTTAGCCGACTACTGAATTCCCCTTGAGCCTCTTTTGTCTCAACTCACAGATTGCCTCTTCTGGATAATGATCCTAAATCAAGTCATTTTACATTGAACCTGTATTTCTCATTGGCATGATGGATGGATAAGTAGAAATTGAAAATCCAGCCATAAACCAGCTCTACAGCCTAAGAATGTCAGAACTCAAAAAAATATATGCTCTTCAAAATTTTTATTTACCACACAAAGGGAAACAATATATGCTATGATACAGTTTGTCCTTTGAGGTATTTTTCTTCAAGTGGTAGACTGGCCAAAGTTTCTCAAGATTCTTGGTTGAATGCAGTTTGGACAGAGCATGCCATCTTCTGGTATATCTTCCTAGAGCATACAGATAATTTTTCCTTTCGAGACCTCTGAACTGTATTAAAAAGTTAGGGATATCTGCCACAAAGGAGAAAAAAAAAGTTCAATGTTCACACAAGTGCCTCACAAAGTTTTTAGAAGTGAAAGATTGGGAGACAACTTCAAAGCCTTACTCTTCCACTTTTATAAAAATCTAATTGGCTGAGCTCTGAGACACTTCCCTAAATAAAACTAAGTTTGCAAGGGTAACTTCTAGATCTAGTCACTCTGCAATATCAGTTTTTGGTGTTGTGTAACTAAAAGCTCAGCTTTTTAGTCACATAAATGCTTCACAAATATTAAATGAAGCAATTTCTTTCAAATTCTTAGTTCCAGGTTTGTTTCACAATATCTAAAACATTTCTAAAATGTTTGATCTATCCTTTGTTGACTGCTTTAAACACCTTCAAAATGTTCATTTAAAAAAAAAAAGCTGAGCATGGTGGGGATACTTGTAAGACCAGCTACTGGGGAGGCTGAAACAGGATTGCAAGTTTGAGCCCAGCTTGGGCAATTTAGTGAGACCCTTCCTCAAAATAAGCTGGGAGCCAGACATGGTGGCACATGACTGTAATCCCAAATCTTTGGGAAGTTAAGGCAGGAAGTTTACAAATTCAAACCCAGCATGGGCAATTTATGGAGATCCTATCTAAAAATAAAATAAAAAATGGCTAGCCACGTAGTTCAGTACAAAGGCTTTAGGCTCAATCCCCTATAGTTAAAAGGATGGAGCAATTTATTTCATCAGCTAAAGTTAGGGAGATGAATCTGGAAGAAAAACTGGTGCCAGAATGTGCCTGCTGAATTAGGAGACAAATGGTGTGACGGTGCATGCCTGCAATCCCAGCACTATGGGAAGGTGAAGCAGGAAGATTACAAGTTTGAATCTAGCTGGAACAATTTAGTGAAAGCTTGTCTTAAAAACAGAGGGATGTAGGTCTCAGTGCAAAGACCTGGGATTCAACTCTGGTAACAGCAGGGAAGAAAACAGACACCCTGAAGCACTGAAGTCATTAACCACACCCAGTTAATTTCATCACCTCTGAAACAAAGTGGAGTGAAAGTCAAAGCTTGAGAATTCACTGTTCAAGACATTAATTAATTCATTAAAGGGTTATTCCTATTGAGCTCATGGCAAGATAAAGCACATTTTAATTTACAGTAATATATAAGTCCTCCTATCTACATTTTTTGTTGTTGTTGCTTTATTTATTTATTTATTTTTTTGGTACCTTGTCTGGCAGGCACCCAGAGCCAAATCCCTAGCCCCTACCTACAAACTTTTTAACTTAAGCTGGCTTTCCAAAACAAAGTCTATTTTTACCAAGATAAATGTCTAACAGTAATAAACCTCTGCATTTTGTTTTCTAAAATTACTCATCAATATTAGCATTTGTTTCTCCAGATGTTATGCTAACATAACATTTGTTATAAAACAAAAACTATTTGAAGCTCAATGTTCCCATTTAATGAAATCTCAGCCAGTCTAAATCATCTCCATCCTACCATCATCTTCCCAAGACACTTATGTTACTTGGAACTATTATTTATTCTGCCCAATCCCTCCAAAACATTTACATTGTACTGTCATTATGTATTTATGTAGGTCTCCTCCATCTCATCTCGAGTTCCTAATGAAAGAGACCATTTCATACTGATGGTCTTCAGCCTACTAGTGAAGACATCTATGGCACCAAACAGAAGTATCTCATGTTGAATATGGGCCAACTTTTCTATCAGCTTTCATGATTTAAGAATCCTCTCTTTGAACACTGAATACCAGACTTTTTCTCCTTAAGTCTGAAAAATTTACTACAAATCTTTAATGAAAAACACCTGAATTTTTCTTTGAAGCTAGTGCACTAGGAAAATGTAATTTAGTGAGAGCAATCACACCCATTGCAGATTATACTTTCTATAACTTTGTCCTTAATAGCTACAGAATTACTAACTCATCCAGCTTTTTACAGTTTCTCTCACCAATATCCAGCCTTTATTGTAATTCAACCTGCCTGCACAAATTTCTTACATCTTTAAAAAAAAAAAAAAAGCTTAACTAATCCAGATTGTCAGGAATACTGATGACAAGCAGGATGTGCTGGCACACTCCTGTAATGTCAACATTCTGAGGCTGAGGTAGGAGGATGTCAGGTTTAAGGCATGTAGGGCAAGTTTGTGAGATCTTGTCTCAAAAAAAAGTGGAGGTGGGGAGCTCACTGTGAAGGCCCTGGTTCAATTCTCAGTACCATCATACCAAAAAAGGGCAGAAACAGAGCCTAATAAAGATACTGATGATAAATATATCTATGATCAAAACACAGTATCATCTACCATCTTCATACTCAAATCTCCCATATTCTTCACTGTTTACTCTGGTTCTGTCAGAGAAATAACAAAAAGCACTATTACTTTAGTTTCTACTCTTGGTTCTTAAAAAGCCAACCTAGTTTTCTGAGTTAAAACATTCTTCATTTCAAATCTCTTCTGTGATTCAGTTCAAATTAGAAAATTATGAATTATATCCATTTTATTCATTAGATAGCTGTTATATATTTAATAACCAGTTAGAGTTACATACCACATCTCTAGCACAACAGATGCATAATATGCAATGTAATATAAAAATGTTTTCAATGATAAAATCATTCAAACCTGATAAAACTTTTTTCCTTTATTTTTCTGAGACAGCATCTCTTGCTATGGAGAGGTCAGGCTGGCCCATCCTCAGCGGTTCTTCTACTTTGGCTTCCTGAGTGCTGGGACTAGAGGAATATGTACCACCACAGTTGACAAATACTTTCAAAAACCCCCAAATCTAATGAATGTGGGCTACAGCCTATCATTAAATAGCCGGTAACTTTTGTATTTCACTAAACATTTACATTCAGTACTTTACATTATACTCTGTAGTTTATAATGTAGTGAATACAGAGTAGTCTAAACAGGCACCACAAGAGTTAGACAATTAAGGTAAGCTCAGAGTGACTTTTAATATGCCAATCAATGTTAATAAGACACAAGTCAAACAGACAAGTGCAAACTGAGAAAACAAAAGACTTTTTTTTTTTTTGCAAAATATATTAGCCAGTATTATCAGTCATGGCTAATAACATGAAATATATTTTGAAAAAGCTGGAACAGTCACAAGTCATTCTGGCATTTCAAACAGCTATGTACAGTATTACCAAGATCAATTTATATACAAAAATAATGAAGAGCAATCAGGCAAAATATTTAAAAACAGACTAACCATACAAATCAAGTACAAAACTTGGAAGAAGGAAACATTTTTAAAAAGTCAAGGACATTATCAGAAAATTACAAAACCAGTAATAATTATACTACATTAATACAGCATTCCAAATGGGGAGAGGTGCATTTTTTTCAATGCACTAGCTTCAAAGAGCTAACAGAAAAAAAGGCAAACAGCTGCTTTTCATCAAGAGCAGCTGTATATTTCACATAATTGTTTCAAAGGAAAGCCTATTAACAATGATGATTGTTTAATGCTACAATTTTACAGCAAAGACAAAACTAAAATAGCAGCAAATTCACAAGGCAATACTTCCACAGAATTATCATTCTATGGTTCATGCAATGCCTACAAAGTGCTCCCAGTTGGATATACAAGTACAATTCACAATTTAAAAATAAAAAAAATAAAAATAAAAAAACCCAGAAATATAGGATTGAAACACAGGTGCATCAGAGGCTAAGTAGTATTGAGTCTTTTAGCATTTCCCTTTTCTGAAGGGAGTATGTCTATAATAAAGCCCTTGAGTTCTTTATACAGGTCACTACAGGAAAAGACACCTTTTATTACAATGCAACAAACAACAAACTGTAAGCAGCACACCACCACAGTGGTTAACCCTGCAAAGGCTTGGTGTAACATCCAACAGTGACTGACATCCTACAGAGGACAGACTGGTAAGACTAGACAAAGCCTAATATAGCCATGGTCAAAATACAGCTTTCAACTGTAATTCACAAATAAAAATCCTAAAAGGTACTTCAGTAAAAACTACTGAGACCAATCAAGAAATTAATTGCAAAGTAGACTCTAGCAGTGATTTCAACTTAGCTTCCTCTTGTCACATTTTTTTGGGGGGAGGTGGGAAATGAGTTCAGTATATAGTAAGGCTGACAGAGCGGTTCATTTTCTTTCCAATAAGTCGAGAGGTTCTATTACTCTGGGTGGTAGATCTAGTGGCCATCCGGTCAGTGAACAGTGCTCTTTCCTCAGCCGCAGCTTTTGCCATCTGAGCTTTCTTGAGTTCTCTGAGAACATGAAAATATGAAAGACTTAACTCTCTATATTAATCCTAAGAAGAAATTCTGAGGGGCACAGTGTTGTATCAACTGGGAGATACTCACATTCCATTATCATTCCCATTATTATTCTAAGATACAATTGAGGAAACCAAAAATACAACCTGAAATTTTAACTGCTAGTCAATTAAAATTTGTGTTTTATTCCATGCTTTTATAATAAAAAATATTACATTCACATTAATACAAGGAGACAGTTAATAAAGGATATCAGTCAGGGCCAGGGATAGAATTCAGCAGCATAGCACTTCCCCGATGAGTATGAGATCCTGAGTTTGATTTCCAGTACAAAAAAAAGTTAGTACAAGAAATGACTTTGGGTCTTAAAAAATAAATTTCATGGGCTGGGGATTTAGCTCTGCAGCATAAGTGCCTGCCTTGCAAGTGCAAGGTTGTGAGTTCGATCCCCGGCACCAAAAAAATAAATAAGTAAATAAGTAAATACATAAATAAATTTCATGAGCCACGCATGGTGGTGCAGGCAGAGGCTGAGGCAAAAGGATCACTACAAGACCAGCCTGGGATACAAAGTGAGCTCAAAGCTAGTCTGAACTGCATAGCAAGATGTTGTCTCAAACACACACACACACACACACACACACACACACACACACACACACACGAAATCAAGTAATTTACGAAAGGAAAAAAACCTAATTTACATAGGTGATAATGAAAATGTCCATATTTCTATAAACTATTCGATTATCAAGCTAGTAACATGTAAACCTTTTATGGCTGGGGATATGGCTCAGTGGCACCACACTTGCCTGGCAAGTCTGAGGTCAAGAGTTTGATTCCCAGTAGCAAAAATAAATAACACAATATAACATAATATAACATAACATAAAAATAAATAAAAATAGAAACATTTTAAAAAATAAAAATTTCTTATTAGCATAAAATTCTTGCAATTGAAACATTAAAACTAAATATTTAACATCAAACCTTCTCAAGTAATTTTTACTAGTAGGAAATAAACCAATTAGAAATGTGTCGTGAATGACAAAACGCTCCAATATTTTTCCCTTTTTCAAGAAACTTTTTCTTTTTGGTGGTACTAAGAATTGAACCCAGGAAAACTACAACTAAGCTACATCTTAGGTCTTTTACAACTTAGTTTCATTTTGAGACAGTCTTGCCAACTTACCTAGACAGACTTGAATTTATAATCTTCCTGTCTCTGCCTCCTCAGTGCTTCGATTATAGGTGTGTGCCACCACACTTAAGTCTTAATATTTTACAAGTTTATAATTTCAAAGTTTAGTAACAACACAAACTTAACAGTTCAAATTGATCTTAAGGCAAAAAAGTTCCTAAATTTTCATTCTGAAAGTAACACAAACTACCACATCTTTTGTTGACGAAAGCTTTTAAATGGTCTCTTTGAAATTTGAGAATGAAAAAGTAAAAAATGCAAAACAAAAAACCCAAAGAAAACAACCCTTCCTTACTTTTGCAAAAGTGAATTTTTGAACTTTTCAGCATTCAATTCTATTCGTAATTGTTCAGCACTCTTTCTAGATGCAGACAATAATACTGAATGCTTTATCAGTGCCATTGCTGATGGTCTTCTCTCTGGATCTGGATGAATCATAACCTTAGAGAAAATTAAAGACATTATTTAGTAAAATAATGAACTGTGTCAATGAAGTGCTTTAGATATAAAATGCTCACTTTTAGCAACTCTGTAAATTCCTGGGAAAGCACTTGTGGAATCCGAGGTAATCTACCCTGTCTGATTTCATGCCACTGGTCTCCATTTCTGGGAAGAGGCTCAGCACCAGCAGCACAAACTACCGTGAGGGCAAGGGCAAAAATATCCGCTTTTGGTAGATGGGTATAATTCTGAAAAAGATTTAAAAACCGTTTTAAAGAGAGAATGAAAAATGGTCAAAACAAGAATACAACTCAATGATAATTTAGCTGAGAAATCAGACTAAATTTAAACGTTCAATGTCACATTTAAATTAAGGATCTATTCAGACAACAAACTGATGAATTTAGGGAGTTCTTTATTTTTTAAATTACAAAGTAAACACTCGGGGCAGGGAGAGTTAAAAGTAGATGCTTTCCCTTTAACATTAGCCTAGTTGAACCTTCTGAAGAAATTCCTATCCCCCTAGGGATTAGTATGCAAACACAACACATGCCTGTGTGAGTTCACCAAGTTTTTATTTATTTATATATATATATATATATATATATATATATATATATATATATATATATATGTAAGAAAGTAGACAGATGTCAGCAGAGTGCATATAATACTGTTTTTTCTTCATAATCTTTGAGACCATGTGCCATAATTTACTTAATCATCACACAGTTCCCAATTTGCTTGTATATTAGTATTTCTATAAAAGACTCATAAAAGTGTAAATTCTGAGTAATAACTTTAAAATATTAATAGATTCTGATACTTTGATCTTCAAATATGTCATTCAATTTTAAAATTCCACAAGTATTTGGAACTGCTCTTGTTTTGTACAATGCCTTTACAAATCTCTGCCTTCAACACTTTTATTAAATTGTAATCCTCCCAGGTGATGGTTTAGAATTACTATGTCTACTAGTTATTAAATTGTTAATATATTTGAATATATATTCTATCAACTGGTAAATGGTACAGAGAATAAAGTAATACTCTTTCACAGTGGTCTGCTTATACCCTAAGAAAAATGTATTACTAAAGAAGAACAATTACCTCCTGCAAAACTTCATTTGCAAGAAAACGACTATCACCTTCTTCAACCTGTGGACTAGAGATTCTTGTTACATGCCCAAGATCACCTAAAAGTATTGAAAAAAAAAGTACAGTCAAGAATCAACATCTACTGGTGTGGTGGTACACACCTATAATCCCAGCACTCAGGGAGGCTGAGGCAGGAGGATCACGAGTTCAAGGTCAGTTTGGGCTACAAAGAGTTCAAGGGCACCCTAAACTGCACAAGGAAACAATCTCAAAGACAGGGGAAAAAATTAAAACCAGGTAATTATGGCTTTCCTCATGATAGCCTGCCCTGTTTTCTTCAGTGTTCATTTATCTTGCTTTTCCTCTTTTACTCTGCAGAGCCAGTTTCAACCTACTCTTCACTTTTACTTTTTCAAATAAATTGGGCCAGGGATATAGCTCAGTGGCACAGTGCTTTCTTAGCAAGGTCATGAGTTCCATTCCTGGTTACCCTTCCCCCAAAATTTTGCCACTGCTAGAAACACAGAATTAAAACCAAAGCTGAGGATGGCAGCATATGCCTGTATGCCCATCACATGGGGGTGTGAGACAGGAGAATTACTGTAAGTTTAAGGCCTGCCTGAGCTACACAATGAGTTCAAGACCAGCCTGAACTTCATAATGAAATGGTCTTAAAAAACAGTAACAAAAAAGAACTAAAACCAGCCAAGTATGGCGGCACACACACGTGATTCCAACATTTTGACAGGCTGACACAGAGGATTCCAACTTGGGCAATTTAGTGAGACCCTATCTCCAAATTTAAAAAAAATTTTTTTTTTTTGGCACCGGGGACTGAACTCATGACTTCGCGCTTGCCAGGCAGGTGCTTAGGCTGCTGAGCTAAATCCCCAGGACAAATAAAAATTTTCTTTAAAAAAAAAATTTTTCTTTAAAGCTAGGAGCAGGCCAGGGATTTAACTCAGTGGCATAAGCACCTGCCTGGCAAGCACAAGGTTGCGAGTTTGATCCCCGGTACCAAAAAAAAAAAAAAGCTGGGAGCTAGGACATAGCTCAGTGGTAGTGGCCCTGGATTCATTCCCCAGGTCTACAAAAAGAAAACAAAGGTTTGCAATGTAGCTCAGTAGCAGAACACTTCCCTAGCATGCATGAGGCCTGAGGTTCAATCCTCCAGCACCAAATCAATCAATCAAAACAGCCTCTTTCTTAATTTTAACCTAACATTCTAGTTACCTTTTCTTCTTCTTCTTCTTTTTTATCTTTCTCTCTTACCTATTTTAAACACAACTCTGTTGGATATCCAATCATCCTCATCTCCTTCTTCAGAGGCAGCATTCGGGATGGAAGTTCGAGATATGAAAATATTACCTGTTAAATAGTTAAATTACAAAAGCCTAACTATTAACAACAGTATTAACTATAGTTTACAAAAAAAGTAAACATCAAAAATCATTCAGAAAGTCTAAATACAGTGTCTCATGTTCTACCTTGAACTCAAAGAATCTCAGGCAACAAGGACTAGGTTATATTTCCTGAGAATATATTCTCTATATTTAACAAATTATTATTTTACAAATAAAAAAAACTACACACAATTCAGAATTAACAATATTAAACAAATTCCCATGAATCAAAACATAATTCCAAAACACCAAAAAAAAACTATGAAATTCAACTTAAACCACCCAGTCTAAAGCTAGCAATCCTTAGTTATGACTACTGATAGAAACTATAATAGAGAAGGAATAAGCCAAATGATACAATAAAACAACAAAAAAGTCGGAAGAAAAGACATCTTGATTTTTTCGTTTTGTTTTTTTCTTTGATACTGGGAATTGAACTCAGAACCTTGCACTTGCCAGGCAGGTGCTTGTGCCACTAAGCTATATCCCCAGCCCTAAAAAGACATCTTGTAAAACAAGTCTGTATCATTTTTAATAAGTAGGAGAAGCCACATGTGGCAGCACATGGCTGTACTTCCCAGCACTATGGGAGGCTGAAGAAAACTGCAAGTCCAGACAATTAAGAGACCTGGCAAGATGATGTCCCTAAATTTACAAAAATAAATAAAAACTTAAAATGGCAACAGCACCTAGGAAGCTAAGGAAGCTGGAGGTTAGCCTGCAAATTCAAGGCCAACCTAGGCTACATAGTGAGTTCAGGGTGAGGCTAAATTACAATGCAAGATTGGGTTTCCACAAAATTAAGACATTTTAAAAATTAAATAAAAATGATCCAGAGATAACTCAGTGTAAAGGCCCTGGGTTCAATCCCCAGTAAGACACACACGCACACACACACACACACACACACACAGAATAGAGGAGGAGTAAAACCTACTAAAAAATGGATCTAATCAGATGCAACACATGGTCCTGGAACAGACTCAACAAGTCAACTATTAAAGACTTGGGCTGGTGTGCTGGCACATGTCTGTCATCCCAGCACTTGGGAGGCTGTGGCATTTGAGTTTGAGGCCAGCCTGGGTTACATATTGAGTTCAAGACCAGCCTCAACCACACAGTGAGACCCTATCTCAAAAAACAAAAAAAAGCTGGGGATTTAGCTCAGTGGCATAAGGGCCTGCCTTGCAAGTGCAAGGTCATGAGTTCGATCCCCGGTACAAACAAAAACAAAACAGAACAAAACCAATGAAAAAAAAAGTGGTTTAGAAAAAAAAGATACAAGTTAGAGAAATTTTTAATATGGTCTAGTTTAACACGTTTGTTTCCCAATCAGAGTCCTACTTTAAGAATTATTCCAAAAGGAAAAAACAAAAACAAACAAAACTATTCAGTTGCTGTAACATACAACCAAAAATTTCCAGCTTTTATTATGTCAAATTTTGGGGGCAAATAAGAAACAAATGGGAGACATTAAAAGAAGACTGGTAAGTGGGTTAAAGACTTCCAACAATGGTGAGTATTTTTTTTTGGTACTGGGGATCGAACTCACGACCTTGCACTAGCCAGGTAGGCACTTAAGCCACTGAGCTAAATCCCCAGCCCAAGACTTCCAACAATGAAAAAATATCTTTTGTTAAAATGAAATGATTTATTCTCTATAACCCCAAAGAATGTAGGTCAGAGGATTTGTAATACTTACTAGGTTTTATATCCATGTGAACCAAAGACATTGAATGAATGTATCTTAAACCCCGGCCAACTTGCACAAGGAGATCCTTCAACTCCACTTCTTTAAAGTAACTCATGATTCTGTAGTTTTCACTTATAGCATCAGCTAAACTTCCACCTAACAAACACAGCAAGAATTAATTTTGTTTCTGAAAGACTTTCTCTTTCTTCCCTCTTTATTGAATGATCCTCATTTCAACAAAGAAAAGTGACAATTTATAGAACTTTCAACCTGTTTGTGAAATCAAATATTCATTTATTCTCTTAATAGATTATACACTCATAAGGATAGAAATACAATTTAAAAATCTCACTCACCCTTAAATTCCAACAACTTACCTGTGCACTTCCCCAATACTATCAGTTTTTTATGTATTTGGGGTGGGAGGTGGAAAGGATGGGATGTCAGGATGATACTAAAGACTGAATCCAAGGGCTTTACACTGAGCTGCATCATGAGCTTTTTTTCCCTTTAAGAAAGGATTTCACTAAATCATTTGCTCAGCCTAAGCTCAAACCTTTAATCCTCCTGCCTCACACTACTTCTAGACTGGCATTATAGACAGCATATCCTCTTCTGCTGCTTTTGGAAATAATCTTGCTATGTAGGCTAGCAGGCCTCAAACTTTTATTCCATCTGCCTCAGCTTCCCAAGTGTTAGGATTACACATGTGCACCACCACACCCATCCTTCCTGTGTATTCTTTTCAATGACATTATTTTTTTTAAAGTCTCACTATGTAGCTCAACCTGGCCTTGAACTTGCTATTGTAGCCCAGCTTGGTCTTAAACTTCTATTTTTTGCCTTGAGACAGGGCCTTGCTATGTAATTCAGGCTGGCCTTAAACTCACTTAGGTAGCCCAGGCTAGCCTTGAACTCATGGCAATCCTCCTGCCCCTGCCTCCCAAGAATGCTGAGATTACAGGGGTGCACTACCACACCCAACTCAATAACTAAAGCTACAATTAGGATGTGAAACATCCCCCCAAACACTGTTCTCCCATTACATGTTGTTCAGAGGTAGGGCTTTTGGAAGGTGTCTGGATGAAGAGAATTCTAAATGATTTCTAATCTGATGGTATATTAAGTCTTATGGCCATATCATCCCGAAAACACCCAATCTTGTCTGACAGCATATTCAAAGGGATGAAAATGTGGGAGGTGAGCACTAGTTAAAGGGCACAGCTAATGGGAATATAACCTTTGGGACTGTATCTTACCCCTTCCACAAGCCCTACCTCTAAAATGGTCCCTTTTTCTCTGGCTCTCTCTGCTTCTGGCCATCCTAAGGTAAGCTTTTGATTTTTTTGCTTGTTTTGAAACAGGTCTCACTATGTACCCTAGGCTGACCTCAAACTCTGAGGAACTGTCCTGCCTCTGATGTGCTGAATTACAGGTTTAAGTCACCACACCTAGCTTGCTTGCTTATTTATTTATTTTGTCTTTTTTGAGACAGGGTCTTGCTATGCAGTTAACTCACTTTGTAGCCCAGACTGGTCTTGAACTCACAATGATCCTTTTGCCTCAGCCTCTGGAGTGCTGGGATCACAGGTGTGTGCTACCATGCCAGCTACCACACCTAGCTTAACATGAGTTTTAAACCCTGCTCTACCAGCTAAGCATGGTAGTGGTGCACACCTCTAATTCCTGCACTGAGAAGGCAAGAGGATCACCACAAATTCAAGGCCAGCCTGGGCCACACAATGAATTCATGGTAAGCATCAACTACTTAGGAAGACCCAGTCTGAAATACATAAAAAAACAGCCAGATGTGGTGGGACATGCCTGTGATCCCAGTACTTGGGAGACTGAAGTAGGACTGCCCCTTCCCAGCTTGAACTAAAAAGGAAGAAAGACCCTGTAGTTTCCATCAGAAAGGACAAACTAAACTCTGCTCTAACCTGTCCTCTGCCACAAAATACTTACTCTCTTACCACAGGCCCAGAAACACTATGCCCAAGCAACCATGGACTGAAACTTCTGATAAAATGAGCCAAAATAAATCTCTCCTCCTTTACATTGCTTTCCTCAGGCATTTTATTATAGCAGTGGAAAACTGACTAACATTAATAGCACTATGTTCACTATTACCGTGTACCAAAATACAAAGAAAAATTTCAACCAACAAAAACTCCAGATTAAGGAATGGTAATGTACTAACCACTCCCAATTAATGAACATTTAAAATTTATTTCCAAGTCTACTTTTTTTTCTTTTTCAAAGTCCCCCCCCCCCGCTTTTGTAATACACTCTCATTTTGCAGTCTAAGCTGGCCTTAACTATGTAACACAGCCTGGCCTCAAATTCCTGACAATCCTCCTGCCTCAGCCTTCTAAGTGCTGCGATTATAGGCATGCAGAGCCATGCCCAGCTCCTTCCAAACTTTTGTTAATGCATTACATGGCCTAACAGATATCATTAGTTACTTCATAAGCATTGAGTATCTGCTAGAACCAAAGTTGTTACGTAAAAGAATTTCCATTTGCAATGTATGTATTCCTAACACATGCATTATCCTCCACATAAGTCTATTATCAACATGAAAGCATCTTTCCCTATACCCTTTGTAATAGTCTATTTTTTTCTTTTTTTAGACAGAGTCTGGCTGTATAGCTCAAACTGCCATTGAACTCTCGGCAATCCTCTTGCCTCAGTCTCCCAAGTGCTGAGACAACAAGTCTGCACCACTATGACTGACTTAATTTACAAATTCCATAGGTCAAAGCCAGTATATTAGTAGTTTTAATTTATAATACACTTACTATGAATAATAAAACCTTTTTCACTAGTTAGTGAAACACTGGCTTAGTGGAAGAGCACTTGGCTGGTATTAATTAAAACCCTGGGTTCAATTTCCATCAGAAAGGACAAACCAAAAAAAGGAAAACCAATCAGAACCAATCATAAATTTATACTTGGTATCAAAAGAAATGAGTTGTTAAAAAAAATCTTGGGGGCTGGGGATTTAGCTCAGTGATGTAAGCACCTGCCTGGCAAACACAAGGTCATGAGTTTGATCCCCAGTACAAAAAAAAAAAAAGTTGAGTAGTTGGGGGAAGGATATCTGTTTAAAGTTTAGTATCAAGAATATCAGAGTCAGCCAGGCACGGGAGCTCACGCCTGTAATCCCAGCACTCAGGAGGCTGAGGCAGGAGGATCGATGCAAGTTCAAAACCAGCCTGGGCTACAAAGTGAGCTCAAGGCCAGCCTGAACTGCATAGTGAGACCCTGTCTCAAAAAAGACAAAAAAAAAAGAAACAAAAAAGAAAATCAGAGCCAGGGTAGTAATATCAGGAAGGTCCATGAATATGAAGAAAGAAGTCCTACAATTTGAATAAGACTAAATAATAATAAACTAGGTATGGTGGTACATGTCTGTAATCCCAGCAATGGAACAGCTGAGGCAGGAGGACTGTTGTGGAGTTTAAGACTAGCCTGTGCTACAAAGTGAGCTAAAGGCCAGCCTGGGGCGGGGGGACTAAATAATATACAATTTTAAAAATTAAAAACCAGGAGCTGGAGGGACCACGGTTTTAGCTCAGTGGCACAAGCACTTGCCTGGCAAGTGCAAGGTTATGAGTTCAATCCATAGAACAAAAAAAAAAAAACAAAAAACAAAACCAGGGTCTGGGAATGTACTGACATCAACAAGATGCAAAAACAAAAAGACACTAAAAGATGACATCTAGCAAATAATGAATAAAGACATTATGGTCAAATTGTTCTAAATTAAATCCAGTAACTGAAAAGTTAAGGATGAAGACAGAACAGTCTACAAGGTCACGGGAGACAGCATTTTGATGCTATGATTAGAAACATTTCAACAACCGTAAAACAAACTAGCTGCAATGCTGTACAAAGTATTTTCAAGTGTATTGAACTAATAACATAATCAGTTTAAGAGTGAGAAATGGATCTTTTACTTCTGTTTTATCCTTTGTAAATATGGACAACCTGAATACCCTATCTACAGTTTTATTCAGAAGCTGTGAGGGTGCTAGAATATTTAAAAAAATAATAAATCCATGTTATTTTTAGTGTTTACTAAAATCTAAATTCTCTAACAGTCATAAGAGATAACAAAACAAAAACAATTACAACTACTCAGAAGGCTAGAGCAATGGCATCACAAATTCAAGGCAACCCAGTAGGCAAGTTTGCCACTGTCTCAAAAATTTAGTAAGGGCTGGCACGATTTTTTTTTTTTTTTTTTTGGCTTTTTGAGATGGGATCTCACTGTACGGTTCAGACTGGCCTTGGCTTGGGCTCACTTTGTAGCCCAGGCTGGTCCCAAACTTGCAAGGATCCTCCTGCCTCAGCCCCTCCAAGTACTACAATTATAGGAGTGTGCCATCAAACCCAGCCAGGGCTGGCATGATTCTTCGTGTTGACTATTTTGACTAGTGTGCACAAGACCCTGACCTTAATACCCAGTACTGCCCTAAAGAAAAGGAAAGAATGTCTAGATGCAGTGAGAATCCATTAAACAAACATTTATGCTAAGGTATCCTTCAAAGTTCATGTATAGGAGAGGGGACCCAATAAGAAGTAAATAGGCAAAAAACTACAAAACAACAAAAGTAAACAGGCTACAAGGGATCTAGCTTCAAAAATAGATTTTTAATACAAAATGCAAAGTCAGGCTCCTTGTGCTCTTTTGCCTTTCATTATGGAATGATGTACTATGAAGCTCCTAACCAGATGCTAATATGCTCTTAGACTTTGCAGCCTCCAAAACTGTAAGCCAAATAAATATCTGTTCATTATAAATTAGTCAATCTGAGACACTACTTTATAACAACAGAAAACAGAATTAAAACCTGTTTTTTTTGTTTTTTTTTTTGGCTTGTTTCTTGAAAAAGGGTCATGCTATGTAGTTCAGGCTGGCCAAGAACTCAGTGATCTTCCTGCCTTAGCCTCTCAAACGCTAAGATTACAGACATGACCCACATCTGGCTGATTTAGACAACCATTACTACTATGCACCCCATATACTATGCTAGGTGTTAGGGACATCAGAATGTACATGGCAGGGCCATCATGCTCTAAGGAAGCTTGGTATAATTTGAATAACAGGCACGTAAATAGTATAGAAAATTCCACCACTAAGGTATGTGTTAGGTGCTTTAGAAGGGACAAAGATTTAACCATCTGCACTAACAATTCATGCCAGAGCCAGGGATTTAGCTTAGTGGTATAAATGCCTGTCTGACAAGTGCAAGGTCATGAGTTCAATCCCTGGTACAAAAAATAAATAAATAAATAAATAAATAAAGTAAAATGAACTATACTTAAAAAAAAAAATTCATAGCAGGTCTCTGATCTCTAAATTTGTAAGAGGAGACACAGCCAGAGAGACATGCACAGAAACAGATAAAGAGACAACCAAAGGAGAAAAATTTAAGATAATGAATGTCACTTTGTTGCTCATTTTCTGAGGCTCACAAATTTATATGCAAACCACTGTATTACTCACCATTACAATACTCATTCTGTATAAGCATATGATCATCTTCTGCCCAGGCAGAGAAATAGCGAACCACATGAGAATGCTGTCCAAGCACTGCATGAGCATAT
This sequence comes from Hydrochoerus hydrochaeris, assembly GCA_004027455.1. Taxonomy (NCBI): domain Eukaryota; kingdom Metazoa; phylum Chordata; class Mammalia; order Rodentia; family Hydrochaeridae; genus Hydrochoerus; species Hydrochoerus hydrochaeris. The sequence goes on along the minus strand of PVLA01001423.1, from coordinate 294,181 downwards.
ACCTCTCTCAAAGCATTCTGCCTAAGGAAAATGAGATTAATATAATGGTAAATCGTTTTATTCAAGAACAAACTGAACTGCCAAGCATGGTGGCACACGCCTGTAATCCTAGCACTAGGAAACCTGAGGCAGAAGGTTCACAAGAGTTCTGGATTATTGCCTGGGTTACAAAGTGAGTTTAAGAGCAGCCCAGAATACACAGCAAGACCCCGTCTCAAAGCAGACTTTCCAGGCACCACACCTGTAATCTCACCACTCAGGAGGTGGATGCAGGAAGAACTGCTTGAATTCCAGGTTGGTGTGGGATACACAATAAGTTTGAACTGCAGTGAGACCCTAATCAAAAAACCAACTGAACAAAGATCGTCAGGAAAAAGAAAACTTACTGGCCCTGAGGACTCAGGAAAAAGTAAACTGTTTTTTTCCTGTAAATTCACGGATCCTGACCAGAATTTTAGGTTAGGCTCTAAGATCAGACTATTCACATTCATATTACTTATCAAATCTAATTTAAAAAAAAAATAACACTTCAATAGAAATTTAAATCCAGTATGATCACTTAAAACATTAATGTCTGTAACACCATTAGGGACCAAAAAAACGACAAAAATGTTTAATACATACTCATCAACAGAACCAGCCAATGGCTTTTTTGATCGCTTAATGGCATAAATGCATCCATCCAGCCTCTTCACACACTTAAATACAGAACCAAATTCCCCAGAGCCAATTTTCTCCAGTTCATGAAATTCTGTTGTATACCGTGACTTCATATTGCTTTCAGTAATTGTAATTCTCTGTAATAAAAGGGAACCCACATATAATACAAAGACAGGAACAGGATTTTTGCTACAGTAATGCCTCTGCATAAAATTTTAAAGTCCTTGTACCTTATATGGCAGGACATATATTACAATGTTAGAAGGTAGAAAACGAAAGTTCAGGAATAGTAAAATAAAATAAACTATTTACTTTAGCAGGTCTTGTTTCATCTTCAAACTCATAATCACTGACTTCCATGTCTTCACAGGAACTGAAAAAAACAGTACATATTTTTTCATCAATATATCTATCTAACATGAATCAACGTCAGATCCAAAAGTATAAGCCTGTCTTTTTTTTTTAAGCCTGAATTTCAATGAAATGAAATTTTAGTAGAGAAAAGCAAAAGCAAACCAAGCATGGTGGTGCACACTTGTAATCCCAGCACTCAGGAGGCTGAGGCAGGAGGATTTTTGCAAATTCGAGACCAGCCTGGGCTACAAAGTGACCTCAAGGCCAGCCTAAACTGCATAGAGACCTCGTCTCAAAAATATACAAAAGAAAGAAAAGGAATTTAATTTTGTAATCAAAGATTCAACTCAGTTGATGAAAAAGTTATTTTAGAAATATGTTTAGCAACTAGAAGTCAATACCAACACATCAAAATTAAAGCCTTTCTAAACAACCTGCTTGTCTCATTTTTGACACCAAATTCCCAAGGATCTAGGTTTTTATTCCTTCCTTTCACACACTCCTCCTTTCCTACTGCTTACTTCACCTATCTTCCTGAGAAATAAGAAAACAATTTTAGAGTGCAAACTATACCATTCAGTGGAAACTCAATTTTATTAAATATACTGAACCAATCACAGGTGATGGGGGCACAAAACTATTAATTCATAACTTACTCATTCCAATATGCTCTCTTTCTTCCTCGACATTGTCCTGAGGAATGAAGCAACATAGAATCTGGGGTAAAAGGATTGATATTCACTTGTGGAGTCTGTCGTATGTCATACTCTCTTTTTCCTGATTTTTCTGCGTCCATGAAAAGAGAACCCCGAAGTTTAACAGAGCTGGAATCAATTCCTCGAGCTTTGGAAAGCAAACTCTAAAAAAAAGGAAAAATAAAATTTTTAGGAACCAGGTCCTTCCTGTACAGAGTCAGTCTTCTCCATCTAACCAACCTTCAGCAGTCCTTTTAAGTGGCTGAATGCGCACATCAAAGCAACACAAGGGCTGGGTACTAACTTAGTGAAAGAGCCACCACCTAGCAAGGGGGAGGTCTAGGCAGGATCCAAAAAACCCCAAATCCAGCACACAACCCTTTGTTGTATTTCACACAAAATACCTCAGGAGTGGCTAATACAGAAGGCAGAGGCTGGATACTGCCTTTGTGAAAAAGATAGCAAAGTAGTTCTCTAGTCCTAAAATCAGCATTTATGCTAAAACTAAGCTCTTCTGAAAATAGAAAACAGTCCCCCAAAAGTTCCCCTTCCTGCCTCTAAACAGGGCTCTGCAAGACACTTCCTCTGGCTCGAAGGAGGCTTGCCTTGGGCAAGTCTGCTAATAAACAGGAGAGCTGCAAAGCACAGCGCCCTGAGATTGTGACTAACACACTGAAATCACCAGGGTCTCGCCTCTAAGTCTTTCCCATATTAACCTTACAAATTCGACGCTTGCCTTATCTCGGGAAGTGTCCACACTTAATAGGCTGTGACTTCTCAAAGCTTTAGGAACGGTGATCTATACACTCATTGGCCATTTCCACACACAGGTGCTCAATATCTACTTCTTTAAGACAGAACAGCTCCATGTTCCTAATCTCCCACGTAGCCAACCAAACCAGGGCTCTGCAAATCAGCGGACAGGAACAGTCGTTGACCCGACACTGCGTCCCAAAGGTGACTTGAGCCCTATCCGAAGTTACTCCTAGGTCTCTAGGGTTCTAAGCGCAGGAAGGCCAGCTCGGCCTCTCCCTCCACACCACTTTCCCAACCGAGGCCACAGAACCCGAAATGAAGAGCGCAGGGGAATTTTTTATTATGACTATTTTTTTTTTAACAAAACACCTTCTGCGCCAATTACAGGCGCCCAAATTACAGGCCCGATCGCCGCATTGCAAAGGTACCATCTGGCTCGGGAGTATCAAGTGGCCAAGGCCGCCCGGCGCCAGCATCAGCGCCCAGCGCCGCACTCGGGGGTACCGACGGTCCTGGGCGCGGCTCCCCGCCACCTGGATGGCGCGGGCCATCCCTTTGTTAAGACGAAGACGTTCCGGACTAGGCCCATTGTTCGGTTACATAATCTTAACGGACGCCCGCTGGGCAGGGCCGGGAGGGGAGCGCTGCCAGGCCCAGGCTCACCTTGGGCGTGTGCGGGGTGTCGAAGAGCCGCAGCTTGCGGAAGGTCTTGTGAGGCGGGGTGCCCGGCTGCTCCGGCCGCGGAGAACGGGGCCCCTCGCCCGCCCGCCCGCCGCAGCGCACCGGGGAGAAAGCGCTGCCCAGGAAGTATGCGGCGGTTGGCGACTTGACCGGCGACGACGAACCGAAGCCCTCCTCCTCCCACGAGTCGCCCTCGGCGCCGCCGCCCGCCGCATCCGCGTCGGTACCGGGGCTGGCGCCCTCCAGCAGCATGTCCTCCTCCTCCGGCTCCCCGGGGCTGCCAGGCGCCTGGCCGGGCGAGCGGCGGCTCTCGGACCCGGGCTCCGTGGGGCTCTGAGCCGGCGGCAGCGGCGAATCGGGCTCCTGGAAGGCCGAGTCCTCGCCGGTGCTGTGGCCACTGCCCTCCTCCTCCTCTTCCTCTTCCTCCTCTTCCTCACAGTCGCTGCACGGCGAGAAGATCAGCTTCTGCCGCAAGCTGCAGGCGGCCCCCGCGCGGCGGGAAGGCGGCGGCTGCTGCCGGCTGAGGAAGCTCATGTTGGAGCCGAAGCCCGGGCCGCGGCCGCGCAGCTAGCAGGGACGGCCCGCAGAGTCCTGGACTCTGCCGGCCCAGGGGGCGGGTCCGCCACGTGCGGCTAGGCGCGCCGGGCCGCAGGGCTCCGGGCCTGCGCAGGAGTGGCGGCGACTCGGGAAACGCTCCGGGCTGCAGAAGACGGTGGCGACAGCGGCGGCACGCACTGTCCGGCACAGGCTGGGCGGGTCCAGGAGCCGAGGCTGGGGGCTCTTCAGGTCCAGCCGCAAGTTCGGGCTCCGCGGCTTCCCGCGACCGTTAACCACGTGAGGACCCACCCACCAATCCCCGCCCAGCTCGGGGTTTGAAAAAAAAAAGGAGGGCGCGACGTATCCTGCGGAGGCGGGACCGGCTACGCGATTTTGGCGCGAAACTGCCGGCTCCGCCCTCCGCTCCGCGCGCAGCCTGGCTGGGGTCGGGGGCGGTGCTGCGGGCCGGAGGCTGATCCCGGCTGCAAGGTCGCAGTCCTGGAGGTGGAAACAGGCTCGGTCTAGCGGGTTCGGTCGGGAACGACTCCTCACCGTTCCACTGGCGCCCTAGCGTCTAAAACGGAGCGGACCGCCGGGTAGCGCCTCCGCGTTCTTGAGAGACGGAAGCTGCCGGGGACCGCATGGCTCCCGGGCAATGTCGAAGCAGCCGCCCCCAGCCAGGCAGCCCTGGGGCGCTGTGGGCGTGGCGGCGCGGTCACGTTCCAGAGTCGTGGCTGGGGCGCGCAGTGTTGACCCTGCCTCGGGACCCTTGCCAGCTCCGGGTTACCTCTCGGGGTGACTCCGTGGCAGGCGTCCCGTCCCCAGGCGAGCCTTCTGGGGCCTTGTACCCTTCTGGACCATGTTGAACAGAAGCAGCACCAGAACCAAGTGCCCAATGTGCCACCGCTGTCTGTTCACCAGCACGCAGCAAAACCCACTGGCCTTGTTTGCAAAATGCACCTTTAGGGGGAAGAAAAAAAGGCCCTGCCCTGTCAAACTGTGTTCGGATTCTCTCGTTATACATTAATATTTCCACCCATTTTTCTGTTGTAAATAGCCCCGCGATGTTTCTTCTTTTTCCTCCTCCTCCCCCCTCCTCCCCCCTCCTCTTCCGTCCCCCCCTTCTCTTCCCTCCTCCTCCTCCTCCTCTTCTTTTTTTGTATTCCTTAGGAAAACTTACTGCTGAGGTACTGTGTCAAAGACTTTAAAGTGCCAAACTCTAATTTGCATTACGTTTGAACACATTTGAATTCTGGATGTCAGACAGTACATATTTCATGTTTATTAATGTGGGCTTGTTTTGTGGGTTTTGTTGTTTTGTGCCAGGAATCAAACTCAGGACCTTGCTGTGGCTTTCGTTTGATTCACATTACTGGACTGTAGTCATGGGTTTAATAGCCATTTGCATTTGTTTCCTTTATGGTAGCATTTTGTGCTCAGTAACTCTTTGTGATAGGTTGTTGCTGACACCTTTCCAAGGCTAAAGTCAAGCCCAATTTTTAAAATAAAAAATAACCTGGTACTTAACACCACATGGAGAATTTCCTTACATCACAACTGATAATACAGTGAAGGGCTAGACATTCACTGATGTAAAACGTGTTTGTTTTATTTTTTGTCTATTTGAGACAGGGTCTCACTATGCATTTCAGGCTGGCCTTGAGCTCACTTTGTAGCCCAGGCTGGTCTTGAACTTGCAACAATCCTCCTGCCTCAGCCTCCAGAGTGCTGGGATTACAGGCATATGCCACCATGCCTGTCTTGTTTTTTCTGTAGCTGTTTTGTTTTTTGTGTGGGGACCCAAATTGAAGACTGCTAAATTTCAGCAAACCAAAACTCTACACATGGACATTTAAGGAGAGGCTCTGACCCCAGTTGCCAAAGCCAAGGAGTGGTCGATAGCACCCTCCTGCTAACACCTCTCCTGTCACTTCTCATGACAGAATTCTTTAATATGGATAGTTAACATTTTTTCAATTTTATGTGAATGTAAATAACCTTTAAAAATTGCTGTTTTTTAATTGATTTGTAACATGAGTTATACATAAAGTAAGACTTGTAGGTAAATGAGTCCCTTAGATTCCTGTCCCCCACTCAACTTTTGTTCCACAATCCCTCCTCTATAAGGATTCTGTTTACTCCAATGTTAATCATGCAAGCACACCACCCCGAGCACACAATATAGTCACTGTTTCACAACATCCTGCTTTATTGCCTTAATCAGGTTATAGCTGTCTCAATGTTATTTGTTATTATCCCTTTCTAGAAAAAATTAGGTAGGGCCTTCTGGATAGGGACTTCTTTCTCTATTTTGTTTATTGCAGTGTTTTGATGTAGCTTAGTATCTTATGACTGATTTAAAAAAATAAAACTTAAAATGTTTGATGAAGGCCAGATGTAGCGGCATGCACTTGTAATTCCAGCATTTTATATAGCTTTGGAAACCCTGTCTCAAAAAGACCAAAAAAAAAAATTTTTTTTTTGATGATTTGTTTCCTAAATTGGGAAGACAGAAGGTTCAATCAAGGGCAGCCCAGGCAACTTAGTGACTTAGGGATGGTTGCAAAATAAATAAAAGAAGGATTGAGGATATAACTCAGTGTGAAGGTCCTGGGTTCAGTTCCCAGTAACCACCAAATAAAAAATTGAAAAGATTCAGCAGTAAGGCCTGGGGATAAGACAGCTATTGCTTAGCATTTAGGAGATCCTGACTCCACACACACAAACACACACACACCCATGCTTCTGGAATGATTCTAGGAAAATCCAGCCTTCTTTAAAACAGAAATACAAAAGAAATCAGAAACCTAGGCCCTGCCTCTTCCAATTAAGTACATGGCAGGCATGATGTTACAGTTTAATGACAGCAACATCCTAACCCTAACCGAAACCCAAATGACTGGTCTGATTTTTTAAACTTCATGCTCCTCTGGGAACAGCACACACTGTACTGGAAAGAAGAATCACACCCACCCGCCCCAGGACAGACTTCTGGCTCTTTTCCACAACCAACATTTGTCATGTTGCTAAGCAATTTTGCAGACTCCACATGCTTCTGGCACTTGCTGTAATAACCGAGTAAAAATTTTGCTTCTGGCTGTGGTGAGAACAAACTTAACCTGATTGTCCTCTTGGACCTGTGACATGGGCAAGACTTTAATGTTATTGACAGCCGGTTCACCTTCCTTGGCTGCAGTGTAAACAAGACTCTTGCCCTGAAGATTTACAAGCCAGATTCCTAAATCACCTGGTCTACATAACACATGGATATGTGTGCATATTCCTGTCTACACAGGCTTTGCTATCTGAATGAAATCCTTCAGAACTAAGAACTGAAGTTTCTTGGTGATATATAAAGTCTGTAGGAATATCTCATAAGTCTAGTGGGTCTTTACCCAAAGCCAAATTTTTTCTAGTTTTTGCTCTAATTGGTTTATCTCTAAAGGACCTAATCTACTAGATTTTTTTTTTTTTTTTTTGGTACTAGGAATCAAACTCATGACCTCACACTTGCCAGGCAAGTGCTGTGCCACTGAGCTATATCCCCAGCCCAGCTAATGTGCTACAACAGTTCCACTGTTAACTGGGGATGGTGGTACATGCCTGTAATCCCAGCACTCAGGAGGCTGAGGCAGGAGGATCACTACAAGACCAGCCTGGGTTAGTGTGCTGGCAGCTAGCCTGAATCACAAAGGCAGGCCCTGTCTCAAAAGAAGTTACAAGAAAAGTTCAGCTGTCTTTCTTCATCTTTCTTATAATCACTACCTTTCCCCTTCTGCTTGTTCTCTCAACAAACCTGAACTTGTATTAACCCAGCTCCAACTGTAACCAACTGCCAGCTGGCCCCAGGAATCTAAGTCTCAGGGTAGAACAGGTAACTCCTAGCACTACTTCTGTTTGACTTCTCAGGTATAATGTTACTTGTCTTAAAACCCCACTGATGGATGCAGTTATCTGAGCATTTCATCACCTGTTGATCAGCTTATGCTGTGAGTACAGCATAAACAAATCTAATTCTTCCTTAGTTCAGCATGTTGGATGTGAAACCAGTGTTTCTTCTCACAGATAGTGTTCAATAAATGATATGTGTGTTTTGATTATGGCACTGTTGTTTAAGACTAATCTGTACTTTCCTGGGTTTTTTTGTTTGTTTGTTTTTTGGTCTTTTTGAGACAGGGTCTTGCTATGCAGTTCAGGCTGGCCTTGAGCTCATTTTGTAGCCCAGGCTGGTCTCGAACTCTCAACAATCCTCCTGCCTCAGCCTCTACTTTTTTTGTTTTTGTTTTGAGACAGAGTCTTGCTTTTAGGCTGGCCTTGAACTCACTACTGTAGCCCAGGCTAGCCTCAGACTTGTTCATGGTTTTGAAGTCAGTAAATACATTGTGTAGCTTCTGATGGTCTCAAAATAAGTTTCCTTAAGTGGGTAGATAGTTGAGTTGTGCACAATCTGCTAACATACTCAAATTACAGCAATGCTGGGCACAGTGACATATACCTTTAATCCCAGCATTCTTGGAGACTGAGATAGGAGGATGGCAAGTTCAAACCCAACTTTGGACAGCTTAGTTACTAAATGAGGCCCTATCCCAAAATTTAAAAAACAAAAACAAAAAAAAAAAAGGGCAGGGATCTGGAAATGCATTTTACTTCAAAGACCATGGATTCAATCTCCAGCACAAATCAATCAGAGCCAAGTGCAGTGGCATATGCCTGTAATTCCAGCTCTCTGGAGGCTGAGGCAGGAGGATTGTTGCAAATTTGAGACCATCATAGACTACAAAGTGAGCTCAAGGCCAGCCTGAACTGCATACCAAGACCCTGTCTCAAAAAAAAACCCTGCAAAAAAAAGAAAAAGAAAAGAAAGAAAAAGAAAATCAGTCAATCAAGGCCGGGCATGGTAGCACATCACTGTAATCCTAGCACTCCAAAGGCTGAGGCAGGAGGATTCTGGAAAATTCAAGACTAACCTGAACTACATAGTGAGACCCTAAAACCAAGAAATAAAAACAAGAGCTGGGCATGGTGGCTCACACCTGTAATCCCAGCACTCCGGAGGCTGAGGCAGGAGGATCGTTGACAGTTCAAAACCAGCCTAGGCTACCAAGTAAGCTCAAGGCCAGCCTGAACTGCATAGAGATACCCTGTCTCAAAAAGACAAAAACATAATAATAATAAAAAAGAAATAAAAACAAACCAAGAAATAAAAAAATTAGAGCAGGGATAGTATCAGTTGGATAAGCACTTGAGAAACATGGATTGTAAATAAAAACTCTGGGGATCTACGATTCTCATTCAGTTGTTTCAGATCCTAAACTAAGAGAGATCATGCTAGTATGTTTAAAAGTAAAGTGTTGGGCTTCAAATGTAGCTCAATGGTAGAGTGTTTGCCTGGGTTCCGTCTCCCTCTCCATCTCTAGCAACACACACACACACACACACACACACACACACACACACACACCCCAGGCCATACAATAAAACTTCAGCTGTAACCAGCCATGTAATCAAAAGGAGCCCTCAGGCCTGCTCTCAATGATCTCAGTAGCTCTCAGCCTTCGCTGAGTATGGAGTCTACTGCAACCATACTAACTGCATGACGTTTCTCAAAAGAAAGCACTGCTGACATACCTAGGTGAAAAAGGAGTTCTGAAAGAAAAAAAAAAAAGGAGTTCTCAACCAGCCTATCAAATCTATTGCTCCTTAGCAATAGATTTGCAGCTAGCGAAACATGCTTCCTACTGACTAGTTTAACTGCTTTCTATTGGGATTGAATCATATAGGGCCCGTTTTCTCCAGTATTTCGTTTTTTCTTTACAGAGGCAGAAAAGGCTGCTTTTCTCTGTATTTTACTGAGTTGCAGTGACTAAAAATGTCATTTCACAGAAATGTCCTAAACAGAGGGACCCCTGAGTACCCAACAGAATGTAGGCACTCAAAACACATTGAGGTCATTGATTAACTGCCTCTCCCTTGGGGTTGTGACATGCACAGGAAATGACCTGGATGGCCAAGAGGACGGACTGCCAGTTGTTTGCTGGCCACACTGTGATTATTTAAACCGGCTTTGTGGAGATTACTGCAGCACAAAAGCCATAATGACTCTTCTCCACTGAGTCAAGGGGCCCTAAGGGAAGGGAAAAAAGACAGCCAGCTCATGCTGGTCTTTTGTTAGCAACAGGACTTGTTTGGGTATCACTGTGTTTTGATGAGTCAGTTGGCGTCAATTTGAAAGTTCTGTGAAAGCCCCTTTCAGCCCAGACATGACTGAGAGATGAGCTCATCCAGGGGTGAGTTGCGGGGAGAGTGTGGAGAGTGTCCAGTGGTGGAATAGGAGGGGCCAGTTGGTAGCATACATATGAAGGTGGAAGAAAGGTTTCTAAAGGCAGAAATCATCTCCACTCAGCAGTTGTCTATTGAGTGTCTACCATGTTCATGAGGCCCCTGCAGCCTACTAACCACACATGACCTTAATCAGATCAGAACTGAGAAATGTCCTAAATGGTACAAAGACCCGGGGTGCTTCTGAGGGACCTGAGAGAGGGAAAGGGGTTTTAATGCCAGCTAATAAGACAGGCACTGAGTCAGAGGCATTACCATATTTGTGTTGTTTCATCTTTACAAAATCTCTTCCAAAAGGATGTTTTTATTCATATTTTACAGATGAAGAAAATGCACACCATGAAGTTGGGGATATAGTCAGTGGTAGAGCTTCCGCTTAATATGCACAAGGCCCTGGGTTAGATCCCCAGCTTGAAAGGAAGAAAGGAAGGAAGGGAGAGAGGGAGGGAGGAAGGAAAGAAGAAAGAAAAAACAGAAGAAAAGAGAAGAGAAGGAAGCAAGCCAACCAGCCAGAGAGGTTTAAAAAATGCCTTTGTACACAAGCACAGAGCAGGCATCACTGAGCGGATCTTCCTGATACTTCACTGCTACTGGCTGAAAGCCTGGTTCCTCCTACACCAGCTAAGATGAAGGAGCACTAATTGGGAGGCTAAAGAAGGCAGGGTCCCTTCATTGTGTCACTGGGCCAAGCTAATTAGCATGTGAGTCACACACACTTAGTGCTGTGAATGTGCAAAGCGGATCTGCAGGGAGTGAGCCTGGCACCCTTTGTTTCACCATAAAACCCAAATGAATCTTAAATTCTAAAATCAAGAAGATACAAAGATTGATATCATCCTATGTCCTGGAGGTTGTGTGTTCTTATCTATTCTTGGGGTGAGTAGGAATTGGTGCAGTCTTTTTGTTTTGCTTTGTTTTTGTGTTTTTGAGACACTTTGTAGCCCAGGCTGGTTTCAGACTTACAATGATCTTCCTGCCTCAGCCTCCTGAGTGCTGGGATTATAGGAACGCACCACCATACCCAACTACTGGTACAGTTTTTATTTTTTATTTATTTTATTTCATTACTATTATTTTTGGTACCAGGGATTGAACTCACGACCTCACACTTGCTAGGCAAGTGCTTATGCCACCGAGCTAAATCCTTGTCCCCTGGTACAATTTTTAAAAGATTGTTTTGGTGATTTCTGTTACAATTTAAATGTTCATGCTCTTTGATTTAGCAACCCAACTGAAACATTTGTATACATTTACAAAGATAAACATACAAAAGAATATTTATGGCTGTATTAGTAGTTCATTTCTTCTATGGGCCCAACACCCTTCTGAGGACTAGGAATAGAGCAGATTCGTTACTTTCATAAAATTTTTGAGGCGTCCAATGGAGACAGACAATACATAAGTAAACAGGTAGACATTTTATAGTAGCTGGGTGTGGCGGTTACATGCCTGTATTCCCAGCTACTTGGGAGGCTAAGGTAGCAAGATCAAAAGTTTGAAGCCAACCTAGGCACGTTAATAAGACCCTGTCTTTAAAAAAAGAAAAAGAAATGTCATGCAGTGATAAATGCTGTTTTTAAAAAAGGCAGAGTAAGGGACTAAAAAATGATGAGATGTTAACACATTCATATAATCCCAACACTGTGGGAGACTGAGGCAAGGAGAATCGCATAGTACAAACCCAACCTGGGTAACTGACTTAATGAGACCCTGTCTCAAAATAAAAAATAAAAAAGGGCTGGGGACGTAGCTCAGAGTAAAGACCCTGAGTCTAATTCCCAGTCCTAGAAGGAGGAGGAGGAAGAGAAAGGAAAGGATGAAGAGCTAAGAGCAAGGAATGCTATTTGGAAGAGGTGACACTTGAACAGAAACCTAAATGAATTGAGAAGATCAGACAAATGGAGATCTGGGGACACTTGTAATTGTTTATAGTAGTGAAATTTAGCATTGATTTTACTACCAAGAATTGCAGCCACTTAAATATCCCTGACATGCTAACTACAGTTTGCAAAATAATGAACCAGAGCTACATGTACAAAATGAAAAGATGCCCATTGTATAATGAAAAGATGCATAATGATTTTTTTTCCCCGGTACAGGGGATTAAACACGACCTCGCACTTGCCAGGGGAGCACTTGAGCCACTGAGCTAAATCTCCGGCCCGTGCATAATGATTTTTTAAAAAACTAAGAAAAATTAACCTAAAGCATATATATTTACCACAGGAAAACGTGTAGAAGTGTACAAAGTTGTCCAAAGTCCTGACTTCTACCCCCTGGAATAAGCCAGGATGACAGACAGGTACACATAAACCTTCCCAGCTTCCTTTACTTCTTCTATCTTTGAAATAATACTATGAAAACAATTGATTCCTTGAAAAGTTTGAAAGAAGTTGCTTATTCACCTACTTAGGGTTACAATAGCCCTTCCAGAATAACATTAAGTAATAAAGGTGATGAGAGGATGTGGTCTTTCTGCTGACTTTAACTGGGATATGAAGAATGATACTGGCTGATGAGGTTTACTTATGTACACGTGAACATGCACAGGATTTATATTGGTGCCAGGCTAAAGAAATATCCCTCCAAATACAGTGGCACACAAAAGCTAAGGCAGGAGGATCACAAGATCAAGGTCAGCCTGGTCTACTTAGTCAGACTCTGTCTCAAAATTTAAAAAGGCAGGGAGGTTGGGGATATAGGTAAGTGGTAGAGCACCCTTGGGCTCAATCCCCAGAACTAGGGAAAAAAAACCAAAATTATCCTATCCCTTCTGTCATTCAGAACAGTCATAAGGAATGAACAGTAAATAATATCAAAGTTTGCTATCTCTATTATTCTGGGTTTTTCCTCATTGTCCTTATTTACATGGTAAATTGGATTTCTTTATATCGTGCTATTGCAGACAGCTAAATTAATTATAAATATTACACACAAGTGAACAGAGCTGGGTGAGGTCTCCGAAGAGAACTGTGGCAGGAGGTGGGTGAGTCAGGCTTCAAAACAAATAACCACCCACAGAGTTCCCCAGGGGATGAGCAGAGTGATTGATATTCTAAATAGGCATCCATCACCATGGGTGGGGCTAAAACCCGCCCTTACCTGTTCATGCCCTGTATGCTTGCTACGTGACTTGCTTCCCCATGTAATCCGTGTTACTAAAGTGGCTATATTGTTGCCCAGGCTGCTCTTAAATTCCTGTGTTCAAGTGACTTTCCTGCCTCAGCCTCTTGAGTAGCAGGGTGACAGGCACACATAAACTTTCTCAGCTTTGTTTACTTCTGTCTTTAAAACTATGAAAACAACTGATTCCCTGAAAACTTTGAAAGAAGTTTTCATCTACTTTGGGTTAGAACACCTTTTTTCTTTTTGGTACTGGTACTCGAACTTAGGACCTTGTAATTTAGAATAGCTTTTTTTTTTTTTTTTTTTTAATTGGTACTGGGGATTGAACTCATGACTCCACACTTGCAAGGCAGGTGCTTATGCCGCTGAGCTAAATCCCCAGCTCTAGAATAGCTTTTGACAGCTTTTTTTTTTTTTTTTTTTTTTTTTTTTTTTTTTTTTTTTTTTTTTTGTGAGACCAGGTCTGTCTGTGTGTTTGAGTGGCCTTGAACTCACTAGCCCAAACTGGCCTTGAACTTGGCAATGCACCTACCTCAGCTTCCCAAGTGCTAGGGTTACAGGCATGCACCACCAAACCCATCTCCTTAATAGCCTTATTTGTTTAGATTTTTCTTCTTGTTCCTAGTCCCTGTTGATCATTTATATTTCATTGAGAAGTACATATTTCACTGCGATTTTGATTTGTATTAGCATAGGACTGGGAAAAGTATTCTTTATAATTGTCATCATTTCATCTGTATTGATGGTTATAAGCCTTTCTCATTCAGCATTTGTGGAATTTGGTTTTTTTTTTTTTTTTCATTTTTTTGTAGGCAGTGGATTGAACTCAGTGCCTGCAACACATTAGGCAAATATCCTACCACTGTTGAATTATACCCCTCACCCCTCTTTCTTTCTTGGCCTCACACAGAGACTCTCCTGTCTCTGCCTCAACCTCTTAAGTGCCCTCTTTTTTTTTTTAATACTTCTTTTGGTACCAGGGATTGAATGGCCCTCTTTTTTTAAATTTTTGTTTTCTTTCTTAAAAAAAGAATTTGGGGCTGGGGATCTAGTGAAAGTTTTTTGCCCTAGTATAAATTACTGTACAATTACAGTTGTGGTCTAACATGGTGGAAGGCCAAAGTGGAACCGCTTACCGTTTCCTCCTTCTTCAGCCCTAATTGCAACTTCCTTTCCTGTTTGCATGCAAAGAAAATTCCAATCAATTCCTCACACATCATCAGTGTCTGCCCCATGTGCCACTTCTGATCAGAGGTCACGCAACCCTCTGCTTCTGTGTATCAGGTCGAAGGAGACAGCCCAACAGCCATGGGTTGTGTGCTCCTTTCTACATCCTCAGTAAATGCATTCTTTATTTTTTTTATTTTTCGCTTCTCTATTGTGCCAAAAAACTCTTTTTTTTTGGTACTGGGGATTGGACTCATGACCTTGCACTTGCCAGGCAGGCGCTTATGCCACTGAGCTAAATCCCCAGCTCTCCAAAGAACTCTTAACATCCAACTCAGCGGCACAAGTGCCCGCCTGATGAGTGCATGATCCTGAGTTTGATTTCCATGCCAAAACAACCAAAGAAAATAAATTGTTAGCTCATGGTTTGTCAGTTTTGTTTCTTGCTTCCTCCCACCTCGAAGAATGAGATTCAGATGTATTTATTAATTATACCATTTCCAATTTTCAAAGAATTCAAAATAGCCCCCTGTATTTCTTAGCTCATGGTCACTTCTGTAGCAAAGGCTCCTCACTGTAACCTTTACTTCAGTTACCACATTACTCTGTCCTGTCTCCCTCACAAGGACCGTGTCACAACCCAGCTAACCAGGACACTCTGCCCTTTTCACAATCCATAAATTAATCATAGCCACCAAGTCCCTTTTACCACAGAAGAGCCACAGCTTCTGGGCCCCGGGGCATAACCTGTGAGGGAGAGGCCCAGCCAGGACCAGGCCATCCTGAGAGCTTCTGGGACGGAGACCAGGTAGACCCCACATATCAGGGAGGCAGGAGAGGCTGCAGGCAGGCAGCTCCAAGGATTGTTGCCCTTTGCTGTTAGGAGCACTGCTCAGTCCTGGGAACATATCTTCAGGACACGTTAGGAAGAGATTGCTGCATTACAGAAAAGTGAACTTTAAACCCGATTCCCTGTCCTTTCCAAGCTCATCAGTTTGCTGGTTGTTTTTTTGGTTTTTTTTTTTCTCTGTAGTGCTGGGGATCCAACCTAGGGTCTTATGCATACAAAGCAAGAGCTTTTACCACTGCGCCACATCCCTAGCCCCTCTTGTCAGCTTTTTTGGGAGAGGAGCTAGGGACTGAATCCAGGGCCCTGCACATCCTAAACACATACTCTACCCTTAAGCTACACCCCAGTCACAACACCTTTTTTGATATTTTCCAATTTGAAAGGTGAAAATGGAAACTTGGTATAGATTTTCTCTTAATTTTATTATTTTATTTTATTTTTGATGAGACAAGGTCATGCTATGTAGTTCACACTGGCCTTAAACTCACTATGTAACTTAGCCTAGCCTTGAATTTACAGTGATCCTCTTGCCTCAGCCTCCTGAGTGCTGGGATCACAGTCAGTACCACTACGACCTGCAGAGCTTGTTTTTTTTTTTTTTTCTCCTAAATGGTACTGAGGATTGAAGCAAAGGTCTTATGCAAGAGTCTAACAAGTGTTCTATCACTGAGCTGAATCCCTGACCCCTTTTTAAAAATTTTTTAGCCAAGAATGGTGATATAGGTCTATAATCCCAGTACTTTGGGAGGCTGAGGCAGGAGGATTGCAAATTCAAGTTCAGCCTGAGCAATTTAGCAAGACAGTATCTCAAAATAAAAAACAAAAAAGGGGGCTGGAGATGTGGCTCAGTGTAAAGACCTTGAGTTTAATCTAGTAGCAAAAGAAAAAATTATTGAGACAGGGTCTCCCGAATTTGCTTGTGCCTGTGAGACCTCAAATTTTTGATCCTCCTACTGGGTAAAGCAGCATAAGTCTGTAACCCCAGAATTCAGGAGGCAGAGGCAGGAGAATCACTATGTGTTTGAAGCCAGCCTGGCCTATGTAGTGAGTTCAAGGTCAGTCTGACCTTGTCTTAAAAAAACAACACAAACTTTTAATCTGCCTAAGTAACTGACCTGACTACAGACATGTATAGTGGCCCCCGTGCCAGAAGGTTTTTTTTTTTAATCTTTACTTTGAAATAATTTTGGCATAGTTTTAATGTTGACTTCTCTTATTATATATGAGGCCATGCTTTTCATACATTTATTTATTTATTTATTTATTTATTTATTTATTTATTTATTGGTACTGGGGATCGAACTCATAACTGCTTACTTGCCAGGTAGGTACTTACACTGCTTAGCTAAATCCCAGGTTCTGCTTTTCAAATATTTAAACCATCACTTCCGTTCCTCTCCTTTGACTTACTTGCCCTTCTAGGAACCTGTGACAGCAGACTCAACAAAAGGAGTCAGGCCAAAACTGAGTGTCACGAGACACAGAGCTTGGAGGTGATGGAGAATGTGGGGTCCTAACAGAGCCATTGGCAGGACTGAGCCCCTGACCCCAGGCTGGGGCTTCCACGGCAGGGAGAACCCTTTAGGTACCACTAGAAAAACCACAACCAGAGCAAGTCCGGATTCAGGACCAGGGGTCAGAGTGCAATCAAAGCTCAGAAACGAGATCAGAGCCACTCACTAAACTGGATCCAAAGGCAGGACAGCAAGGGGCATTCATCCCAAGCGTTCCTTTTCCTGAACACAGCATAGGAGCTTTTGACATTTCTGTCATTACAACAGAATACCACAGACTGGAACTTAAAAGAAAAGCTTTTTTTTTGGTACTGGGGATGGAACTCACAACCTCGGGCTTGCCAAGCAGGCGCTTATACCTGCTGAGCTAAACCCCCAGCCCCAAGAAAACCATTCTTTACACAGTTTTGGAGGCTGGGATGTCCAGTTTGGCTGGGACTGCCTCTCCCTGCTTTGTAATACACCAGGGGAATCACATGGCAAGAGGATGCTTGAGAAAGAGGCAGGGTAGGCACAGTGGTGGCAAACGTTTTAGAGATGAGTGCCCAAACTGCAACCCAGAACCCACTTATCACAAGGTGCCAACCCTGCAATCCTGAGGTTTTAATTTAGAAAAACTAACTCATACATTAAAAGAAAAACACAGTAACAAAACTTTCAATGACGCAAACTGCGCCCTGTGCTCGCATGCCATAGGTTTGGCACCACTAAACTGAGGGTAGGGGCTGAACTTATGTTTTATGGTTTTTTTTTTTTTTTTTTTGAGACAGGGTCTTGCTGTATACCTCAGGCTAGCTTTGAACTCATTATGTAGCCCAGACTGGACTTGAACTTTGTGGCAATCCTCCTGCCTCAGCCTCCCAAGTACCGGGATTACATGCATGTACCACATCTGATTATGTGGGCTTATCTTTTTATCAGGAACCCAGTCCCCTAATCATGGCTCTCACCTATTCATGACGTTTCTGCCTCTTAAAAAAAAATCCCACTTCTTAATGTTGTTTTTATTTATTTTGGTTTTTTGAGCAGGGTCTCGCTGGATAGTCCCAGCTGTGTGCCTTTTCTCGTTGTTAATTTGCCAACTGCCAGTTTATTTAAACAGATGGTGTTACTGAACCTTCAGAGGGAAGAAGGGGAAGTTCTTTTTGCCCTCAGTGGCTGTTTGAGAAGAGACTATCTAGGTCAAGGCACAGCTGGTTCATGTGTCCCAGAAGCAAGAGGGGGCAGCAGGTGGTGTGACCATGGACTGCCCTTTGATTTCCATTGCTCTTGTGGGGGGTGACCCAGGGGCCACACCACAGCAGCAGGAGTCAGTTCCTTTTTTCTTAGCTTGGAAAAACTTGCAAATTTTTGATATAAGACCCATGGTGCAGGACCTCCAGATAATCCAAATAACATAAAGGAAATATAACTCCTGACCTGCTAGATGTCTCATATGCCGAGTTCCTGTTCTCAATGAATTCCAGGAACAATGGAGGTTAAGAATAGGAAGTACTTATTTATTTATTTTTGTCTTTTTAAGACAGGGTCTCCCTAAGCAATTCAGGCTGGCCTTAACTCACTTTGTAGTCCAGGCTGGTCTCAAACTTGCAATGATACTCCTGCCTCAGCCTCTCCTGAACGCTGGGATTACAGATGTGCGCCATTGCGCCTGGCTAGGAAGTATTTATTGAAAGAAAGAAAGTTTCTAAGAGGGACAAAAGGGGGTCCCAAGTGAGTGGGTGGCTCAGGGAACTCCTTTCTCAAAGGAGTTTATATTAGTAAAGCCCCATGGTGAGGGAGTATAAGGCGGGACAAAACTACAGTCAGCTAATAAGATTACGAATATAGTCACTTAGGTAATGTGGATCCAGTGGGAAATCATAAAGCAGTTATGAGGTGGAATAGAACGGTGGTCAGCCAATGACAACTAGTTGCTTAGGTAATATTGATCATATGAGGATCAAGTGGGGAAGTAAGTCACATAGCAAGTGTACATGGACAGAACAAGGGCTTCCAGGGAAGGAATGGACTAGGGAAGTTTTGATCCCCCACCCAAGGAAATCGATGTCTATTAGAGTACCAGTCACTGTTGTTCCTCCCCAGGGGAGGTATGTGGGTGGAGTCATTCTTCTTTGTTTTGAAGCCTGACTTTCAAGGAATGTACCTACAGCCACAGTTGACTTTTTCTGGCGGGTGCAATCTTGTCTGACTGCCTAGAGTTTTCCTAAATAACTTAGCTATCTGTAATAGTTCCACCAGCCTCACAAGGAACAAGCCCATGTTTGTGCAAAATAATTGCCCATTTTTCTGTTGCTGATGCTTTTCTGGTTACAAGAACTTGAAGCAAATTCAGGATGGTAGAAGCAGGCGTAAGGCAATGGAGAACCTGCCTGCTCAGTTTTATCAAGTGATCCAGGAAGCTGCTCCCCAGTGGGGCCTACTGCCCTCCCAGTACCCTCTGTAGGGTGGAGTCAGGTCACTGATTTGAAGCAAAGTTTTCTATTTAAGCAGATAAGGGGAATTCCCTGCGGTAGGGTGATTTCACTTCTTTCTCTTTCCCACAGAAATTGCAGAATCTGTGTGGCAGGTCCTAGACTGAAACTGCAATCTGGATTAGAGCATCTCTCATGCCCTTTCTGAGGCTGGGGATTTTGGGGCAGATTAGTGAAGATGCCTGGGCTGCCCTGCGAGCCCTTAGAAGTTCCAAGGTTCCGCAGCAGCGAGGCCAACAAGGGAATCCTTGGGGATCTACATTAGAGACAGAAGCTCATTTTCTTTCACCTGAATGCAGAAGAATGTGCTGAAAATGCTTTTGCCAGATAATTTTCATTGAAATTATCATTTATCTTAAAGTTGGAGCATTCTCTCTCAGCATGACTTTCTGTCCTTCCATTTCAGCCATGCTCTGGAGGCAAAATGAAATCTGTCGTGGAAAGTTAGGATTCTCTCTGGATGTCTCAAACCTGGTGACATTACAGCAGAGGGAACAGCTAGAGGCCACCAGCCCAGCTACGAGGCCCCCAGGAGTTACATGAAGTTTAGAGTGCCAGCCTCCCGAAGGAGCTCACACCAGGAGAGGAGTGCATATTCCCAAACTCAAGTTACACACCCACAGGGGGAAGACAAGCACATTGCTCAGCAGGACAGGGTACATAATCTGTGGCGCTCCATAAAATCAAAGTGGAAGGAAAAGGGGCAGGGGATTTAGCTCAGTGGCATAAGCGCCTGCCTGGCAAGCATGAGGTCTTGAGATCAAGAGTTCAATCCCGGGTACAAAAAAAAAAAAAGGCAGGAAAAGGGGCTGGGGGCGTGGGCAAGCCCATGGCTTCAGTCCCCAGTGCTCCAAATGAACAACAACCAAAAGCAGGGCAAAACAATTTTAAAGTTACCATAAAGCCAAACACAGAAAGACAAATATTGTATGGTAGAAGTTGCCTGAGTAGTCAGTTTAGAGATACAGAAAATAGGGAGGTGGTTTCCAGGGGCTGAGAGGAAAGGGAATGGGATTATTACTACTTTAATGGATACAGAGCCTCAGATTAGGATGGGGAAAAGTTCTGGAACTGGATGGTGGTGGTGATTACACAACAAAGTGAATGTACTCAATGCCACTAAACTATAGACTAAAAAATTAAAATCTGAGCCAGGTAGGGTAGTCCATACCTGTAATCTCAGCACTGGGGAGGCTGAGGCAGGAGGATTGCAAGGTAGAGGCCAGTTTGGGCTACATGGTGATATTATTAACAGCTAAATTATGTAGAAATATTATAGGGAGACAGGACTAGGACCTTGAAGAAACCAGTGTAGAAGAACAAATTACAACTGTGAGTGGAAATACATTGAAGACCAGGATTCAAGACAAAATGGAATAACTACACTTATACACTTCCCTGAGGGATAAACAATAATGATTGATAATCTAAATAGGCATCAGTCACCTGGGTGGGGGACCAAGATCTGCTTGACCTGTGCCTTCTGGGAAAGGTCTTTGTTCTTTCCAGGCAAACCTGCTATGTGACTTGCTTCCACTTTCGATCAATACTACCTAAATGGCTACACTTCTATAATTTAGTTTTGTCTCACCTTATAACCAACTTGTGATTTTGCTCTATAAAATTCCTTTGAAAAGTGGGCTCTTGTGGGCAACCCACTTTGCAGGTCCCCTCCTGTCTCTCTTAGACAAGAGCTTCTTTCCCTCAGTAAATCTTTCTTACTCTTAATCTCCTTTGTTCAAAATGAATTCTTTGGAATTCATTTTTTGATTTTGGAGAACATGAACTCAGCATATCGGACATCTAGCAGGTTGGTAGTTATACTTCCCTAGTTCCTATTAACATTGAGACCCTGTCTCAAAAACAAAACGAAGGGCCAGGCCTGCTTGGCAAAAGCAAGGTCATGAGTTTGATCCCAGGTACCAAAACAAATAAACAAAAAAATGAACCAAGTACAAATTGGATAAAATGATCTGCAGCTCAGTGGTGCACCACTTACCTGCATGCATGAGGCCCCCAACTTCATCCCCAACACTGAAAAAAACTTAAAATGATCAATTTTGTGTCATGTATATTTAACAACACAAGGTAAGCATAAGCTATTTCTTTTGCTCCCCTCCTAGTATCTTGACTTGTCATCAAGGTTTTGTTATTTAATACTATTCTAAGAAAAATCAAACATTAAATTTTTAGCACGAATTTCACCCTCATCTTTATACCTTTTTTTTTTTTTTTTTAACATTGGTACCGTAGATTGAAGTGAGGACCGTGTGTTGCAAGGCAGGCGCTTATGCCACTGAGCTAAATCTCCAGCCCATCTTTATACACTTGTGTTAGTTCCTCACTGCGACAAAATACCTGAATGTTTTTTCTTGCTCGGTTTGGGGGTTCCAGTTCAAGTCAGTTGCCTGTTACCTTTGGCTCTGTGGTGGGGCACCTTGTTCTGGGGAGAGCTCAGGTCGGAGGAAGCTGTTTACCTGGGCACAGCAGAAAGCAGAGTGGGAGAGGCGGGGCCCAAGGTTCCTTCAAGGCCACGCCTCAATGACCTCACTTCCTTCCTCTGGCTCCCACCTCCTAAAGCTCCCACAACTTCCCAGTAGCATCATACACAGCTTTCCACACGCGGGCCTTTGGGGTGGGGGGTCATTCAAGACCCAAACTATAGCAGTTTTGCAATGCGTATTTTATTTCTTTAGGAAAAAGGAAAGGGAGAGAAGGAGGCGCTCAACCGGACAGGTTTATTGCTGCAGAACAAACCTGAGCGGGATGCTCTGGCATTAGAGCCCAGGCCAGCTGCTGTGAGCAGGCTGTGGAGTCTGGGTGGGGTTATGGGGAGGGGAGTCAGTGAGAGGCGTTGGGGCCCTGCCAAGAACAAGGTTTGAGTTGAACAGGTTGTCAAGGCTGCCCAAGGACAAGGCTTGGGGAAGCATCAGGGCTGAGAGTATCAGAGCCCCCACAGGCACTGTGCGGGGAGGGAGTGGTTTAGCGCGGTCTCTGATCTGGATGTCAGGAATTGGACTGCTTCAATAAGATTTTTGCTAAATTCCCCAGATTGGCCTCAAACTTGCAATCCTCATGCTTCAGCTGCGCATGTACTTGGGATTACACGTGTGTACCACCTTACTCGGATAAGGCCAATTTGAAATTTTATTTATTTATTTATTTATTTGGGTACCCAGGATCCATCTCACTACTGCAGGTTTGCAAGGCAGGTGCTTATGCCGCTGAGCTAAATCCCCGGTCAATTTGAAATTTTAAATGCAAGTGGCAAGGATATGTAACTCATACTTGGAATCAGGAAAGCTGGGGATGCTTGCCTAGCATGTATGAGCCCATCTGGTTTCAAAGAAGGAAGGGAGGGGCAGAGAAAAGAAGAAAGGAAGGAAGGTCGATCCAAATAGCCTCACTGAATGGGCACAATTTAAAGTTTCAGATGACTAGAAGAGACACACACAAGCAGGCAGAGAGAAGCTTGGAAGGAGGACTCCTGGCACAGCACCTGTGGGGAGCCATCCAGGGGTGACACTGGCCAGGTTCCCTTCCTGCAAGGCCTCTGCCTTGCCACAAGCCTGCTACCCTAGCCCATGACTAATAAGATTCCTCAAGTATCTTTAGGACTCAGAGCCAGGAATACTAGCTTAGAGAAGGGATGGGCAAGAGGCCAGAGTCCCCAGACTCCATAGGACATGAGCACAGACGGCAGCAGCTGCAGTTGTGCAAGAAGCACTGGGCACACACTCCATTGTTGCATGGCATTTCACAACCACAAATTCAAAGATGAATTTATTAAACATTTCAGCAAAGTGTGGTGGGGAATACCTGTACTCCCAGCAGTCTAGGAGGCTGAGGGAAGAGGATTGCAAAGTCAAGCCCAGCCTGGATAAATTAGGAACTTAACGAAAGTGAGATGCTTATCTCACAAAAGGTTTGTGAGGCACAAACCATGCAGGGCCCAGGAAGACAGAGAAGTCAGTTTGCCCTTCCTGTGAGCCAACTGATGCACAGGCTAAGAATCAAGAAGCACTTCTTACCCCTCTCCCCCCATAAGCAACCAGCTGGTTCAGAGGACAGGCTGAGTTGATAGCAACCCAGATACAAAAAGAGCTAACTGCTTATATTGTTGGACTGACTTTGCAGGCCTAAGGCTGGTAGTCTGAGCATCTATTAGGAGGAAAACAGTATGCAGTGTAGCAAATATGGGGGATTTCCTTCTGTCTTATCTTTGAAATCCTATATTGTTCTGTTTTGTTCCAATTTATAGTTTTGTTTTGTTCAATGTTCTGTTTTGATTGGTTTTATTCTGTTTTGTTTTATTTGATTTTACTATGTCTGATGGTATGGACAACTATTTTAAAGATAACAGAATATATTATGGTAGCCATTGTTGATTTCCTATTACTATTTTGAAGTTCTGTACCACTTTCACTGTTTTGTTTTATTCTATTCTATTTTGTTAGGTTTTGTTCTCTTTAAAAAGAAAAGGTACACTCTGGAGGCTGAGGCAGGAAGATCACTGTGGGTTTGAGGCCAGCCTGGGCTACCCAAGTGAGTTCAAGGCCAGCCTGCATTACACAGTAAGACCCTGCCTCCAAATAAACAAATAAATAAATTAACAAACAAATAGAAAAAGGGTGTGTTGGGGGGTGTTGGGAATGTAGCTCAGTACTAATGCCCTAGTTCAATCCTCACTACCATAAAAAGAAAAAAAAATCAATGCAGGTACAGCAATGTGTGCCTGTAATCTCAGCTACTCAGGAAGCCAAGGGAGGAGAATAGGAAGTTCAATTTAGTGAGACCTTGTCTCACTATAATAAAAGGGCTGGAAATGTAGCTCAGCACTTCGTGGGTTGAACCATCAAAGAGAGGGGAGGCACTGGGGTGTAGCTCAGCAGTAGAGCATCTGACCAGCAGGCTCAAGGCTGGGAGTTCCATCTCCAGCACATACAGAGACAGACAGACAGACAGACAGACAGACAGACAGACAGACACACACACACACACACACACACACACACGAGGAATTTGAGGATGACAATGATAGCGCAGGGCCCTTCCAGTTCAGGATCTTACTCAAACTGTACTGATCACACTCCCATGAAACTAGGTTGGTTCCAGGGTGGGGGAAAAGAGGGTATTTGGAGTATTCCTTAAAAGGTCCTCACACCTCCAGAAATCTAAGAAAGCCTCCCAGTAGAGGAGGCAGAGGCAACCCGTCTCTCTGGCAACACCTGTCTGTTTCTCTCCCACCTCTCTGCTCACTGCTGAGCAGTCTGTGATCTTCTCTGGGTTAGGAGATCCTGGACTGTAAGTTCCAAGGGTTGATAAATGGAATCCAGTCAATGTCAGCACAGAGCAGTTTCCCTAGTTGCTCACTTAAGCCAGGGTGGGCATTCAGGAGACCATAGGAAGGTGGATTGGCCCCTGAAAGCTAGAGGCTGGCTTGGGAGGTGGGGAAGGAGGTCCCTGGCCAGTTGCTCCCTGTAGAGGAACACGGGAAGAAGAGGTGGTCTTCTTCCTCTATTCCCTAAGTTCTTTTTTTGGTCTCTTTGAGACAGGGTCTCTCTGTGCAGTTCTGGCTGGCCTTGAGCTCACTTTGTAGCCCAGGCTGATCTTGAACTCGTAACGATCCTCCTGCCTCAGCCTCCTGAGTGCTGGGATTACAGGTGTGAGCTACCATGTGGCTTTATTCCCTAAATTCTTACAGGGAGCATAGATTGGGGGTGATGTGTATTTTCTTGGTAGAGGCCTCAAACTGTGTCTGGGCTAACACAGATGTCTTTCTTGGACTGAGAGCTTTGCTTTGAGCATTGTCTAGATCATATTAAGGAGGATTATGCTCCCCAGCTGCTCATGTGAACTCTTATTGCATTGAGTACCTTTCTAGGAATATTCAACTCGGGAGGACCCCTTTCCATGTCCTGTGCTGTGCAGAGCCCAGGGCAGCTTCCCCTGCAGCAGAGCAGATGGTCTTCCCCTGGGGTGGCACATGATGCCACTTTAGCTAGATGGTTGAGGGACAGTCTGCAATGCCCTGTGCCCTTTTCTCTGACTGCTAGTGGGCTTGTTTTTCTTTCTCTTGTTACTGGGAATTGAACTCAAGGTCTTATACATACTAGGCAGGTTCTCTACCACTGAATTTTTAAAAGAAAGATTTTTAGCTAGCTGTGTTAGCACATGCCTATAACCCTAGGATTTGGGAGGCTGAGGCAGGAAGACTGCTGTGAGTTCAAGGCCAGCCTGGGCCACACAGTGAGTTCAAGGGTAGCCTGAACTAATAGTAAGACCCTGTTCTGAAAAAAATAAGCCAATTTTTTCCCTCTAATTTTGAGACAAGTTCTTGCTAAGTTGCTGAGATTGTCCTCAAAATTATGATTGTGGCTCAGTCTCCTGAGTACTTGGGATCAAAGGCATGTGCCATGGTGCCTGGATTTTCTTTTTTCTTTTAACTTAGGGATATGTAGGCTCACCAGAACTGAGGTCAGTCCTGCCCAACCTACTGGCAACGGGGGTGAGGATAGGAGAGAAACACCTTGGAATTCCAGTGAACACAGAGAGAAGGGTCCTGGCAAGGCTGACAAGCTGAGTTTTAGTCCTAGGAATCAAGCATGATAGCTCAGGCAATGTGGAGCTGTTCTGGGTTAGGTGCTAGGATGGCAGTGGAAGCTGGAGTACCACCCTGTGATTCTGCAGATTCTGGTCTTCTGGTCCATCTCACCAGCCAGCCCCTTTGACACTCAGCAGGCCTCAGCTGGGAATTCTGTGTATTTAGGTTTGGTTTGGTTTGAAGATAAGATCTTGCATGTTGCCCAAGCTGGCCTTGAATTCACAAGGCTACCTCAGCCTCCTTCTGTGCATGTTTACATGTCTATCAAGAATAAAGACAGGATCTGTGGGTAACTAGGATTTGTTCTGGTGTTATATATTTATAAAGGGCTCTGAAGAAAAACAACCAATCCTCTGCCCAAACAAAAAGGGTAGTTTTTTTTTCTTTTTATGGTAATGATTATTGAACCTAGAGCTTTGTACCTGCCGCTAGGAAAGCTACTGAGTTACATCTTTAGCTTTTTATTTTGAGACAAGGTTCTGCTAAATTGCCCAGGCTGGCCTTGAACTTGTGATCCTCCATCCTCAGCCTCCCAAGCAGCTGGGACGACAGGCTCCACTGCACCTGGCAAAGGTGTCTCATTTCACATGACTAAGTCATGACCCTTTCAGCAAGAGTTCAAAGCATCTGTTCAAAGATAACACTTACTTTCAATAAAATAGTATATACTCATACTCCTTTGTACGGTAAAGCCTGAAATGAACAATGGCCACTTTTCAAGGCCCTGGCAAACAAAGCTGGGTGAAGGACAGGGCAGGAGGGGCTGCTGCAGGACCACCTTTTACCCTCTCCCTCGATACCCCTTTAACCTTGGTGGCCTCTGGGCTGAATTTCTGACATTCGAAAATGGTATTCAAGTGCTCAGGTTATTAGGCAAGTGAAAAACTCACCTTGATAATCTCTGATACAGATTATCACAGGAGGTGGTGGCTGTGGAGTTGTGAAAAACTGGGCTTGGTGTCAGAAAGCCTGAGTTCTCCAAGGCTAGCTCAGCCACAAGGCCTAGTGAGACAAGAGTCTCACTGGAGACTCTGTTTTCTTAGGGAAAAAGCCCGGCTATCTCACAAGGCTGCTGGGACCACCCGGAAATCACAGAAGCTACGGCAAGGTGCTCAACAGCATGTGTCACGCACAGCTCATCCCTGGCGAGTGACGTGGGCAGCGATGTCAGATGCCAGCACTCCCACCCCACACTACTCCAATTTAATCAAACAAATATAAAGAGAACATTTTAAAAGTCGCTGTATTCAAAATTAATAATAAACTTTAGGGTAAATAAGCTTTAAAACAAAAGTACATAAGCAAAAATAAATAAATTTACACCAACCCCGCCAATCTAATTTTCAGAGTAAAGCCATTTCCCATTACAGCACTGTTATCCCAGGCACCAACCTGTGGTCAAACTTTGACAGTTCATTATTTAAAAAAAAAAAACCAACATCAGTAAAAACAACAACAGAAAACCCAAAATGAAACAAAACTGAACACTAAGATCTTTAACAAAACCCTAGATTTAACATTTTTTAATTTTAAATAACAAAACTTTGTAGTTTTATATATAATCCAATGCAATGCTAATATAGTTAGCATTTTAGCTTGAGGAGCTGGTATGTAACATGGAAACGATAAACAAGTAGTCTTCAAACCATGAGATACAAATAAAAATGGGCAAGTACACAGTAGAACAAAAACCAAAGACACTACTAACAGGAAATATCTGAAGGCTTTACATCCTTTACTGTCCATGATGGCTTTTGGAATTATGATTGTTTGACATGTAGAACCTTTGACATTTTAGATACAGCCTTTATTTTTTCACAGTAAGTTAAAAAATCCATAATAAGATTCTGTACAGACTTCACTGGTCTTGCAAGTAGTCTCTAGGAGTTTGCAATCTGATAAAAGGGTAACATGACAATTTACTGTATTGGCCTAATTTCATACTTTCTTGTACACAATGAATCACTTTGGGAATCTATTTCAAGGGTTAAATACACAAAGTGTCAAGAATAAAATGTTTTCCACTCTTGCATAAAAATGTGTACAGTGTATCAGGAGTGGAAAACTGGTTTTCCTGGGCCCGGGCTTCTGAGATTTCTGCTGCCAGATTAAAGGCTCCTCCTACTTTATTGCTTTATTGTTCTGAGGATTAATCATCCAACCCTGGCGTTTCTCCTTGCTGAATCCTAGATGCTATCCTGATGGCTTCTTCCAGAGATGGCTGTTCTCCAAGCTGAAACAGGAACACACACATCAAACAAAACAATTGGAAAGCCACAATCAAGATAAGCCCAAGAAATGTTATGTGCTAGAAATAAAACTTCTTTCTGGTTAACACAGGATGGTTAAAAAATATTACGCTGACTCAACCATTAAGAGCACAAAGCCAAACTTTTGTAGGGGTTTTAGGGTTCTGATAAATCCTTCATATATGCAAGGGACAAAAGATGGTCGCCTTAGCTAGTGGAGGTGGACAGCTTCCTAACCCTGCCTTAGCCCTATACCATAAACTAAATGAAACTGACCAACGGCTAAGATGTTCCTGAACGTGTTCTAACCTTTTGTCAAGTACACACACGGAAAGCAAACAATGAAAGGCGAGGAGAACTGTATCTAGCATCTATGACTATGGATTACCTGCCTGGATCCAGTGCCTACCCAGAGAATAGCACCCTTCTGATTCTTCTGAATTCTTCCACTTAATTAATTGATTAATTTATTGAGATAGAGTCTCACTATGTAGGTCAGGTTAGCTTTGAATTCACTATATAGGCCAAACTGTCCTTGAAATCACAGCGACCCTCCTGCCTGAGCCTCCCAAGTGCTGGGATTATAAGTGTGCGCCACCACACTTGGGTTCCCTACTTTAAAACAGGGCTGTGCAGGGATTCCCAGAGGATTAATATATAGTATGTGTATATACCATGCTCATCTCCAAGGAGTGGCTCTTAAGTGCTTTACAGAATTCAGCCTAATTAGACTTATTTTGAAAGGAAAGGCCACCAGATGGGCGTATACAGGGATACATGCCTGAAGATTCTCTTTGTCTTACAGTGAATTCTCCCAAGAACATGCAAAGGTAGTAAACAAAGTGTAGATCTCTTTGAGATCACCTCAGGTGTAGAAATTTCTTTAAGTCTGATAGGTACCCAGATTATTCAGTGCCCTGCCTCCTGCAGAGGTCACTTACCATCAGGTAGAAAGCCACACAATGCCACCCCCACTGAGAACAGCTTTCTCTTGTCCTCACCTGAACTGCAATCTGGGTGCCATTGGAGGTGGCCACTAGGGTCAGAGGTCTGGTTTCTGTGGTAACTAAGTGATGGCTGTGCTGCTGCTGGTGCCCCATCTCTGAGGAGGCTGTGTGGAATGCTGCTAGGTCCTGAGCCACAATTGCAACCTTAAGCAAAAACAAAACACATGTGAGGAATTAAATCTGTGATTCAAACAGGTTAAAGTCTACTTCAGGCATGGGTTGCCTTCCCATTCATAAGGGACTACTTCCTTCCATACCAACTTGCATGCCGGGGATGTGCCAGTTTCTGCTGCTGCGGAGGGGCAGCTCGGGATGTCACAGTGTGGACAACTCACATGATAAAGGGATACTTACTCCTGAGTGTGGGTCAGGGGTAAAATACAGACTATTTTCTCCTATTTACCTGCTGCCTTTAAAACTAGACCTCTTGTTAATTAACAAGAATAACTAGAAGGACCAGTGGTATTACTGACAAACACCTCTTATTTTCCATCTCAGACTCAAGGGAGCCTTTCCATATTCCTACTGGAAGCATCTAGCAAGATGTTCTAACCAGTGTTTCTGTGACTCTTACTCCACAAATGTAGAGAACACAGAAAATGACAAGCACTACTTCTGTTATATGATCCTCTGACATCCAGGGTAGGAGGTGAGCTCAGTTTAGTGTACTTGCTTAGCATAGCCAGTGGTCTGATCCTCAGCATTGCAAAATAAATGAATAAAACTTGCTTCAAGCCTGGGTGTGGTGTTACATGCCTGTAATTCCAGCACTTAGGAGGCTGAGACAGAAGGAGCAAAGTGAGGTGAGGCCAGCCTAAACTGCACAGCAAAACCTTCTCTCAAAAAGAGCAAAAAAACAAACAAACAAAACCAAACCAAAAAATTGCTTCAGCCAAATTTAGACAATAAAAACTTAAATTGCTGTTTTACTTGGCCAATAATCTATTAAAGATATCTGATTTTTAAGCTAATAGATATTTGGTTTGGGTCAATTCCATTAATGTTCCACAATTTAGCAATAAAACCAGATTTCAGCCCAGCAATGGCAAAACAGTTTACATGCCTCTTGAAAATAACAATCATAAACTCTTGAAAAAAGAAAAAGCAACTATCTGAAAGCATTGGAGAACAAAGAAAAGCAGGGGGAAAACTAGAGAAGATTATCAACAGGAGGGAGCTCTCAGGCTGGTAATTTTAGCAGTCAAGAGGCAGAGGCAGGGAGATTGTGAGTTCAAGGCAGCCTAAACTCTACCTTGTCTCAAAACAAAAAACAATCAAACAAAAACAAACCACACCACATCACACCAAACCAACAAACAACAATAAAAAAAACCCAAAAGGTGGACACAGTGGTTATATTTTTGAATAAAACCTTCACTGAGGGTGCTACCCAGCCCTGGCACATAAGGGCAACTTAGCTTATCAGATGATGGAGTCCAAGGCTGCTGGAACAGTTGTACATTGAGAGGGATATGCAAGAAAGGGAAGAATAAGATGGGGGAGCTTCCTCAAATCCTTAAGACCCATAAACAATAAACATTTAGTTTCCAATAAAGCTGCAGTAAAGAGCAGCTGGAAGACTGAGAAGATGAGTGATTTCAGTTCCACTCAGCACAAGAGAATTTGGAGCCAGAATCCTACTTGGGAGGTTGGTAAACACCTCAGGCTTTACACCAAAACCCTAAGTAAAGGCCATTGTTTAGGAGTAAAGATTGTCATCAGCACTGAAGATTTGCCCTAAGATCCGGTGACAAAACTAAAACAGACATGCTTGAAAGTTCAAACTGCAGACTCCACAGGTAATTTAACTGCCTGATTAAAAAAAAAAAAATCAGTATCTTGAGAAAAACAACAAAACTCAGAGTCTCTATTAATGTATCACTCTTTCACTGAACAGTGAGAGCTGTTACCTTTATCACAGTGTAAGAATAGTTCTTAAATATATTAATCTATGCATCTATGCCACTTAAGGAAAGTAAACATTTAAACTACAATGAATACATGAAATTGGCAAAAACCCAAAAGCAGCTTCACATCATTATGAAGGAGAACATGAACTCACAGAGCCCATAGGTAGACATGTAGACTGAACCCTAAAATCAAAGTTTAGCAACATTTATTACATATATATATATATATATATATATATATATATATATATATAATACATATATATTTGCACCAACAACACTACTCTTGGAATTTATGACATGTTTCTTATAAACGTACAAAATCAGATGTGCATAGGGTTGTGTGTGGTTTGAAACAGCAAAAGATTTTAAGTAAATCATGGCACATCCAAATAGTGTGATAAAATGTAGCTTTATGTTGATATATACTTTTTTTTTTTTTTGTATAGTAGTTATGGGGATTGAAACCAGATAAAGCTTCCTATATATGAAACAAATATTTCAAGATATGTGATTAAGTTTAAAAAAAATAAGATGTAGCCAGGAGTGGTGACGCATATCTATAATTCTAACACTCAGGAACTGAGGTAGGAAATCATCATGAGTTCAATGCCAGCCTGAACTACACAGTGAAATTCTGTCTCAAAGAACAACCAAAAGTCAGGTGTGGTGGTGTACTCCTGTAATCCCAGCACTTGGGAGGCCGAGGTAGGAGGATCATTGCAAGTTTGAGACCAGACTGGGCTATAAAGTGAGCCCAAGGCCAGCCTGAACTTCAAAATGAGACCCTGTCTCAAAAAGAAAAAAAATAAAAAAGTTCTGTGTTCAATCCACTAGAAAGAAACAAAGCAAGTTTAAAAACAAAAAAAAAAAGAAAGAACATACTTTGAACTAGGATGGTGAAAGACGCCTTGAGGACATCTCAGGAATTAGCAAAATCCCACTCAAAAAAGGCTCAAGGGTGTAAAAACTTCATTTAAGAACAAAGCCTCAGAGACCCCTGCTGTAGAAGGACCTCTGAAATTAGTTTGCCAGGATTCATTTCACCATGCTCAGCCATCTAGGCACTCGGTTGGTACTACAGCTGTGATCCAAGGAGGCTTGCTTATTGCTTGAGCTGGTGGTAGACCCTGGCATCATCCATGTGATGCTAGCTTTACTGGCATGCAGACTGCAAGAGTTGTACATTAGGTGGGATCATGAATTCACTATTGTCTTTATCTGGAGATTAACTATGATTTAAGGAGATGTGTTTCAGTGTGAAGCATAGAAGGGGTAACTTGTGACCATTAATCAGGATGTGTCATTTTTACTAGATTAAGAAACACTTAGCAGATTAGTGGCACACTCTCCTAGGTATATTTGAGACAGTCATGGAGGCATGGCCTTGGGTATTATGTATGCTCCCATATTTTGCTCCTTGACCATCCATGAAGTAAGCAAATCTGCTTAACTACACCCTTTTGCCATGATGTTCCTGCCTTGGTGTGTTGGCTGACAGTACAGTGAATTCCCCTGAAAGAGCCTAATTAAACCTCATGTCCTTTAAATTGTGGGTGGTGGGTACTGAATCAGAGATGGTAAAGCTGACTCATTTACTAGGCAAGGAGTCTACCTCTCAGCTACATCCCAGCTCCTCTTTTCTTTCTTTTTCTTTTTTTTTTCCGTGTTACTGAGGATGGAACCCAGGGCCTTCAGTACTGAGCTACATCTGCAGCCCTGTTTATTTTGAGACAGGCCCTTGTAAAGTCACTTGCCCAGGCTGGGCTTGAACTTGGAATCCTCCTGCCTCAGCTTCCTTGAGTGCTAGGATTACAGGCCTGCACTACCAGGCCTAGCTTCTGACAGATATAACAGATAAGAGTAATTACCTGCTGCCCTTCTGTACCCTCGGCAGTGACCATAGCAACAGAATGTGTTCCTGCTGAGGAGATGACTGCGTCATGAGCAGGGACTGTGATGGGTGTGCCATCTTGTGTTACCATTGTGATGGTATTGCCAATGGCCTGCATGTCAGCTTGAGATATATTCACCTGTAATATAGGGCATTTTACAAATCAGTTAATTTCCTGTTGTATTTGACTATTTTAGTTAATGTCTGGGCCCAATCATTGTTTACTCTGTGGGAGAAAATAAATATTTTATAATCCAGTAACCTCAGTCATTAGACAAATCAGTGTTTCTTAGATGCATCTTCTTTCCATTTGCTACTGCTAACTTAGACTTTTATTTTTCTCTTGTCTAAATTTCTGCAGTGCAACTTCTCTATAGGTAGCTAGTCTAACCCTTCCCTAATCATACCATTCCCTTCACTACTAAGATGCCTTTCTAAAATAAAGCAAAAGGTTGAACACGGTGGTGTATGCCTATAATCTCACCACTGGAGAGGCTGAGGCAGGAGGATCGCCAGGAGTTTGAGGCTAGCCTGGGCTATACAGAGTTCACGGGCAGCTTAAACTACACAGCAAGACTCTGCCTAAAAAATAAAATAAAAATAAAATAGCCAGGCATGGTGGTGCATACTGTAATCCTAGCACTTGGGAGACTAAGGCAGGAGATCACTGCAAGTTCAAGATCAGCCTGGACTACAAAGTGAGCTCAAGGCTAGCCTCAATTGCATAGTGAGACTGGCTCAAAAAGACAATAAATAAATAAATAAATAAATAAATAAATAAATAAAAACAACAACAACAAAAAAACCAAGTGGTAGCTGAAGTAGGAGGATTGCAAATTTAAGCTCAGCCTGAAAAAATTTAACAACTCAGTAAGATTATGTCTTAAAAAACAAAAAAAAGGAGTAGGGATATATTTCATTGTAAAGGCCCTGTGTTCAATCCCTAGTAGCACAAAAGAAAAAATAAAATTTAAAAATTAAAAAAAAATAATGCAAGTTTCACTATGCTTTCTGTTTAACTTCCCAGGGATTTCTTATTACCTATATATTAGTTCAAATTTCCTACATACCACTCTTGACCTTTCATGATCCAGCCTTTACCAGCTTTCCCACCCTGACTCACTACTTCCCAATCTGCATCGCAGGCTTCAGCCATAACTAAGTATCTGCAGTCCCAGACGGTATCATAGACCTCTAGATTTTTGTGGCTTTGCCTTCCCTCCATTCTCTGCCTGGTGAACTTGTGAAAGCCCTTAAAGACTCAGCTGAATAACCATTCTCTGTGAGGGCCTCCATCAGGAAGGACTGACTACCAGCTCTCTCCTCCAGGCTGCCACAGCACATTGCACAACCTTTCACATTTCTAAACCTTTCACATTTAGAAACCTTTCACATTTCTAAAGTGAAGGTGATTTCACCTTTCTAAAGTGAAATCATCCTTCACTTTAGAAATGTCTGTTTCCCACTAGATTGCGATATCCTCTTTCCATACTGTTTCCAGAATACCCAGCATGGAGTAAATGGACAATACATGTTGTTTTACTGACTGAAGAAATGGAAATCTAATTTTTTTTTCAAGACAGGGTCTTGCTGTGTAGTTCAGGCTGGCCTTCAACTCACTATGAAGCCCAGGTTGGCTTCGAACCTGGGTGATCTTTCTGCCCAGCCTCCTGAGTGCTGGAATTACAGGTATGTGCCACCATGCCTGGTTTGGAAATCTGATTTTTGAAGGACATGGGAAGGTTAAATGCAGTAATTGGGAAGGTAAAAACAGTACTTCTGGGATACACGAAGAATTAGAATTATTCTGAATGGTCAGAGAGGAGCCATGAATGAATATACTGGTGGTTCTCTATAAACACTTAAGTTTTCCAGCAGTTAAACAGGCTAACAAGCTGTCTCATGGGGAGGAGTGCAGTTTACTGGCAACTGAACATATGGCTTTCATAATCAGCTACCTCCCTAACTCCTTTTAACTTTCTATTTTCAGATAGGGTCTCACTAAGTTGTTAAACTGCCCAGGTTGGGCTCAAACTTGCAATTTCCTTGCCTTAGCCTCCCAAAGTGCTGTGATTACAGGTGGAATCATTACTTTTTCAAGTCCTCAATCTCCCTGTGGTTCTGACCTTCACAATTTCTCTTTTGAACTATATCAATTAATACCATTTGGACTCTACAGAGATGCGAACATTCTTTCTCTCCTACTATCACTGCATGTACTCTCAGCAGACTACTGAAAACCCTGTATCAGTCTGCCATTGCTCCCGGGCTGATACCCAGACTTCAAGCCTTGATATTCAAGGCTTTCCCCAGTGGGGACCCACTTTTCTCTTCAAGCCTAGCTTCAGAGAAACTTTTTTTTTTTTTTTGGTACTGGGAATCGAACTTACGACCTTGTGCTTGCCAGACAGGTGCTATGCCACTGAGCTGTATCTCCGCCCCTCAGAGAAATATTTTTGTTTGGCTTTAAGTTCATACTTACATGCTGAGTCCCATCCTGTGATATGAGTGTCACCTGCTGACTCAACCCAGACTGGGTTACTGTGGCCACTTGTGTAGACACAACATCATCCCCTTCTACACCTGTAACATATGTAATCTGGGACCCTTTAAGAACATCGTCACCTTGACCTGTTTAAAACAAATGAATTATTTGTCCAATTAATCAGAGTGCAGAGAACATTTTAAAGATTAGAGAGAAAATTATAAAACGTGTATGCATTGTACTGCAAATCATGAAGGTGGCTTACAGGACCTTCTTCCCATTGCCCTACCTCTACTTCTGCAAAGCCAAACCAAATCAAATCAGACTAAAGCTTTCCCAAGCGTTCTTATTTGGGGAGGCCTCTTTTTTTCTCTGAGTTGGAAGAGTTATGTGATTCTGTGCACATGTGCAGGGGGAAGGGAGGGTAGAGACTGCTCAGAAGACCTGCAAATAACCCTTTACAATACAGCAAGTATGCACTAAATTCTAGTAGTCCCTTAAGCCATCAAAGTGATAAAACAATCTCATGAATGTTAACAGCAAAACCGTAATGGTCCGTAAACATCATCTACTTAATCTTCAACACAAGTGATTGATAGCAGGTTAACAGTACACAATGACATCATTGTGTAAAGACAGTGTAATGGTATCTGGAGTGTGGTTAATCATTTAATATCTGACAGAACAGGAGCTCTCCTCCACCACTTCTATAAAGAACCAGTAAGTAAATAGCAGTTTCAACAGTCACTACTGCTATACTTGGCAACTAGGAAAGTTACTGATCCCTCTCTTTTTAACATTTTCCATTTCCCATGAAGCGAGAAAGAGAGTACAATTTTTCCTCCTTTAAAGAAGCACTTAATACACTAATCTGAGAGTGCTCCTCAGCTGCAGCTGGTGCCTGAATTCACACAGCTGTGGCCATGCAAGGGTAACCCCCACAGCAGGCATTGTTTCACAGCTTTTTCTTCTGTTCCATGGCTGTTTATATATCATTATAAACAAAACCCAGGGATCTTATGGGAAAGAAAGAACACACACCTTTCCCTAGACTTAAAAAAAATTGTAGTTTGGTTTTTTAAAAAAAAAAATATATATATATACTATCACAGAATATTTTGTAGAATGTGAAAACTTCCAATTTCTGAACTATAACATGTAATCAAGGAAGCTTAAAAAAGGAAGTTTTATCAACTACACTGGACATTATTAAAGCTTTCTAACTTAAAAGATTCAGCAGTTGTAACATACACTTTTTTTCCTCTTAGCAATTTTCAAGTATACAGTGTATTATTATTAACCATAGTCACTTTAAAGTAGATCTCCATAACTGACTCCTCTGATCTAACTGAAATTGTGTGCCCTCTGACCAGTATGTCCCCACACTGCAACATGCCTTAATAGCTAACCATGTGCACCTGCAGTATTTTGATTGGAAAATAATCTAATACTCAAGATTGAAGGAATTGTTCTCATACTATTACCTGACAAACATCTGACAGGAAAAAATTAGGAATACAGTAGGAAATAATCTGAGGAACAGGTGATCTATTCATTTCCTTATTCCCTTTTTTTACATCTAAATGTTTCTGAACACTTCAATCAGTTGAAAAGAGCAGTTGTCTTCTAATCGTTTGTTCTTTCTTTTTTTTTGAGATAAGGTCTTGCTATGTAATGTAGGCTTGGCTTGAACTTGCTTATGTAGCTCAGGCTGACCTCAAACACACAGTGATCCTCCTGCCCTCAGCTTCCCAAGTGCTGGGATTACACACATGTGTCATGTCACCATGCCTAGGTTAATTTCCAAGTTATAATCTATGTTTTGTTTTACCTATTTTTCTTTTTCTTTTTTTTGTATGGGGGATCAAACTCACGACTTTTCACTTGCAAAGCAGGCGCTTATGCTACTGAGTTAAATCCCTGGCCCTTTACCTATTTTTCTATGCCTAATTAGTTAACTGAAATCACTGAATGTAATTCTGTTTTCAAAGAGCTCATTCTTACCAACATGAGTGATCTGGTCTCTTGTACCCAGCAGCACCTTGAATCAATGACATCATTTGGAGCAGTGCTCTTCTCTTATGATCAAGACCAACATCTTCAATAAATGCAAACCACCCGGCTGCCTCTGCCTTGCTCTCCAGCCACCCCTTACAGCCCATCCCCAGGTGAGGCTGCCATGCTAGCCAGACTTCTCTCAGGATCTCCCATTCACCTGTCTCTCTCTTGTCTCATGGCTCTATGTATGTGTCATTCTTTCTATCTGGAGGTTTTCTTGTCTTTGGTTCCTGTTTTCTTCCCCTCATCCTTTGCTTCGTCACCTGGTCACTCACCCTCTGAAAACCATTTCCTTGGGGTTGGGGAGTCCTCCCTGTGCTCCCACATGGGACCACACTCTCCTCATGTACAGCCCACAGCATCAGTACCTTGCTTTGAATGCACTTATCTCATATATAACATTTTATATTTGTGTATAATTGTATGATTGAAACTTTACGATTTGGGAAAATGACATGAATCTTAAATTAGTACTTCTCAGACCTAGAAACATGTAACAGACAAAAGCCTCACCTGGGGGAGGTTCGAAGAAGGCTTCTTGCTCCTCCTCGATGGGCTCAGTGTCATTGTGTGCTGTCCGCTTGTGCATGGCCAGGGTGGAGATCTGCTTGTATGTTTTCCCGCAGTGGTTACAGTTGTATGGTTTGGAGTGAGTGTGAACAACATGGTGTTTGTATAAACTGGAATATTCTGTAAACCTTTTGTCGCACCCAGGAACTGTACAAACATATGGCTTTTCCCCTAAGGATGGCACAAAAAAGTCATGTTTTACTTAAGCAGGTAAAATTATTCCATCTGTTGAGTAAGGGACCTATGAAAAAATTTTTAAAAAATTTTTGTTTTTGTCTTTTTGAGACAGGGTCTTGTTATGCATTTCAGGCTGGCCTTGAGCTCACTTTGTAGCCTAGGCTGATCTTGAACTTGCAGTGATCGCCTGCCTCAGCCTCCCAAGTGCTGGGATTACAGGTATGCACCACTGCACCCAGAAAAATTAAATATTTTTGAGATAGGGTTTTCCTATGTAGTTTGGACTGGCCTTGAACTCACTTAGTAGCCTAAGCTGGGCTCACAGCAATCCTCCTGCCTCAGTCTCCCGAGTGCTGAGATGATAGGCATGCATCGTCATACCTAGCCTTCACTTGACCTCTTATATCCAAACAAAGTGGGCAAAATAAACTGGAGGTATTAGTGTGCACTCCTGATTTCTAAAATGTGCGTATGCACATGTGCATGCACATACATGTCTAGTTAATTCTCACTTTAAATATTCTTCAGGTAACACAATCTTATTCCATGGTCCCAAATACAAAAAAACCACTCACAGAAAGACATCTCAGGTGAAAGTAAGTTTGATATAAAATAACTGGAAATGGCTTTCTGACTTCTTCTCGGTCCCCATTCTCAAAGCAGACAGAATAAAAGCGGCTGTGGTGCAGATGTGGTGAGGGAAAGGGAAATGCCAGCTTATTCCACAGAGGAAAATGACAGCCAATTTAAACTTGGAAAATCAACTAATATTTTGAGGCTGCAACAGAAACCCCAACTTATTCCTTCTGACCTGATCAACTTTGCATAGACAGACTGCATTTCACAATTCTGAATTCTTTTTTGAAGGATAAGGTGGGGTCCCAGATCAAACTCAGGGCCTTGCACCTGGTAGGCAAGCACTCTACCACTGAGCTACAATCCCAGTCCTATTTCCAAATCTTCCAAGGCATAACATAAGCAGTTACTATATCATTTACATAACTGCTAGCCAATCTTTTCTTCTAGCTGAGATCTACCTCTTGAGTCAGAACACTTAACAGCTTATTACCAGATCCCTCTACTTCAATGATTCTCAATGATGTCACATGCAAAAGATCCTACAAGTGCTTAATATATCCTGATGCCTAGGCCTTAAACCAGTACAATTTTTTTTTTTGTGTGTACCAGGGATTGAACTCACAACCTCACGCTTGCCAGGCAGGCACTTATGCCGCTGAGCTAAATCTCCAGCCCCAAACCAGTACAATTATGTCAGAATCTGTATAGATAGGAAGTGGGGAAATAGTCTTTTGTTTTGTTTTGAGACAGGTCTTGCCATATAGCTCTGGTAGCCTTA
Source organism: Hydrochoerus hydrochaeris (assembly GCA_004027455.1). NCBI lineage: Eukaryota > Metazoa > Chordata > Mammalia > Rodentia > Hydrochaeridae > Hydrochoerus > Hydrochoerus hydrochaeris. The sequence goes on along the minus strand of PVLA01001423.1, from coordinate 254,717 downwards.
GGTTCACTATGGGCCAGGTTGGCCTGGAGCTTGAGGCCATCCTCCTGCCATAGCCTCCAGAGTGCTAGGATTACAGAAGTGCACCAAGCCTGGCTTCTCTCTCTCTCCCCGTCTCTGGCCTTCTCCTTCTCTCCCCTCCCTTTTCTTTTTTCTTTTCTTTTCTTTTCTTCCTTCTTTCCTTTTTTTTTTTTTTTTTGGAAATAGGGTCTCACTATGTAGTTCAGACTAGCCTTGACCTCACTATATAGCCCAGGCTGTAATTTACTTCCTGAGATTACAGGGAGGTGCTACCATACCAGACTCCAATCAGTCCACATTTAAAAAGTAAATCCAATGTGTAGCCTTAGTATTTCTCTATCTAAATGTCCTCAAGAGATCAGCATGATCAGACTCAGTGTACATATCTTTCTTATGAGAAGTTAATTTACCCATAAAATGTATTGAATGGCAAACTTTCTCATGAGTATTTCATTACTTTAAAGGGGAAAAATAGTGTTTTCTCAGCCCATCCAAAAACTGTAGCCTTTCCAGGCATTGTGGCATGTCCATAATGCTAGCAACTTGAGACAAGACAATTACAAGTTCCAGGCTGGTTTGGGCAACCCAGTGAGAGACCTGTTTCAAAAATAAAAAGAGTTGGGAATGTAGCTCAAACGTAGAGTGAGTGCCACAGGGTGCAACACTGGGTATCACAAAAACAAAATCATCTAGCTAATTTCTCTGAATATCATATAAAAGGCTCTGAGGTCCCTATATCATAATCCACCAACCATGCCTGCAGCACTTACAACATCAATTATCGAATGACTGAACATGCAGCAAACTCATTATGTTTATGTATATAATGCACAATAATATAGCACAGTATCAGAGCAGAATTTTTCTTTTCATACTGCAAATGTGTACTATAATTTAAAAATGGTATCTTAGAGAGAAAAATACAAAATTTATTAGCAAAATATAACTTTTCCTCTAATATATAACTTTCTTTTCTAGAGCTCTTAAAAGATTTTCACAGATTTTTCCAAACATTGTAACCTAATGTTAGGAAGATAACAGCAATAATGTGTAATACACTCACACAATGAAAGCATAAAGTAAAACTGTATCAGAAACATGACTTTGGTGCCTCCTGTTCTTTCATTCAGACTCCCATACAATTTAATTTTCCTTTCATGGAAAAATGTGTGTACAAGCAGATTCACTGAGGTGATTTTTTCACTGGTCATAATTTTTTTTTTTTTTTTTTTTTTTGTACTGGAGATTGAGCCCCAGGGCCTTGCTATAGCCCCAACATATCCACCCACTTTTTTGGAGAAATTTTGTTGTTTTGATAAAGATGGTCTAGAACTTGTAATCCCTCTGTTCTAGCCTCCTAAATAGCTAGGATTACAGGCATGAGCCACAGCACCCAGCTGGATCATAAATTTTAAGTGAAAACTTTGCAAATCTTACTAACATATATGCAGATGGTAAGTGTTTCAGTGGTTGTCGGAAGCCTACAATTCCAAACACACATTATTATCCTCCCTTTCCAACTGGCTCTTTCCCATCTAAAATAATTTGAGCTAGAATCCCCTATTTTCTATTTTTCATAACTAACTTGCCCCATAAGCTACACAAAGTTTAGTTACAGAAACTCCTAGCGCACACACACACACACAAACACACACCAAAAAAAAAAAAAAAACCAACCCACAACTCACAGCCCCTCTGACTTCTTGTATGACTCTTCTGAATGTAGTCTGTGCTCTGGTTCTATGGAACTACCCTACATCATGCTTTATCATATTTTTGTGCCCTCACCCATGCCACTGTGCTCCTGTTAAGAACACTCTTCTAAGCCGGGCGTGGTGGCTTATGCTTGTAATCCCAGCACTCGGGAGGCTGAAGCAGGAGGATTGTTGAGAGTTCAAGACCAGCCTGGGCTACAAAGTGAGCTCAAGGCCAGCCTGAACTACATAGAGACCCTGTCTCAAAAAGACAAAAAAATAAATAAATAAATAAAAAATAAAAATAAAAAAGAACACTTTCTACTTGGCAAACTTGGGATTCAGTCTAGAAGTCAAACTCCCTAGAAAAGCTTTCCTGGCATGCTTCTCCCACGCCTGTGGCAACACGACCTCCTTCTCTGCCCCTGTAGCATCGTGCCACCTAACGGGATATTCTGCAGCAACTGTGTCTCCTATCTCTCTTGAACTCAACTGCCCTTCACAATGTCTCATCTGTCTGTATTTCTTGTGACTGGCAGGGAACCCACAGTAGATGCTCGGCGACTATCTGATGAATAAATAAACATTAACCTGAAATTTTTAAAGTTGTTTGACTCCTTTTCATCATGCCAAGTAGTAGGGACAAGAAATTGGCTGGAAACAGTTTTTGGAAGGGGCAGAAGTTAAATGCAGCCTGGAAAGATAAAAGATCAAGAGATCAAAGATGGTTACCTGTGTGTATCCTCACATGGTTTTTATAGTTGGTTGCACTGGCAAATGCCCTGCCACATCCTGGTTCCGTGCAGTAATAAGGTCTTTCTCCTGTGTGTGTCCTAACGTGTACTTTTCTGATATTTGATGTCGTAAAGGACCGACCACAACCTTCAAAGGGACATTTAAAAGGTCTTTCTCCTGAAAATACAAAGGGAAATAAATTAAACAGTGCAAAACTACGTAGAAAACTGAAATATTTTATCTTTCAATTCTGCCTAGGATCATGCTCAAGACTCTAGTCTTCTTGTGCTGAGATTCCCTTTCATGCATCTTCTACTCCAAACTTAAGAAAACCTGAATGACATTCAAAACTCATTACTGATTACATGAGTCTCTCAAGCATGTTGAAAATATTTGCTGGCCAGGTGTGACAGTATACAACTGTAAGCCCAGCACCTGGGAGGCTGAGGCAGGACTGCTGCAAGTTTGAGGCTAACTCGGGCTACATAGTGAGTTTAAGGCAGCCTGAACTGCATAGTGAGACCTTGCCTCAAAAAGATTAAAAAAAAAAAAAAAAGAGGCTGAGGGAGAAAAAGAGTAAAGCACTGTTTAGGAAGAGAAGATGGGGAAATTTAATGAGGAGAGGAGATGACTGCAGAAGAAAGGAAATGTTCTTTCTGTGCAGGTATTAGGTATTTCTGTGCAGGTATTACTATTTTCTTTAGCAACAGCTGAGAGCAGCAAAGGCAATTAGTAAATTGAGAAATAACAGGTGCCTGAGATACTATCTCAGTTCTGCTACTGAGGAAATGTGTAATCCTAGGTAAATGGGCCAGTTGTTTAGATAATTTCTAAAAACTGAGTTAGTATTCTAGAACCATTGCTTATCTTTCTAGAGAATCTAAAAATTTCCTCAAATTCCCATTATTCATTCTTTGTGAGTCCAAGAGAACTCTGGAAGAGTCCTAGGAAGAAACAGACTTGTGCAGGTTGGGGATTTAGCTCAGCAGCATAAGTACTTGCCTGGCAAGCACAAGATCATGAGTTCAATCCCTCCTTGCCAAACAAAAAAAAAAAAAAAAAAGAAGAAGGAAAAAACAGACTTGTACAAACAGCAGTATGCATGCAACTCCAGGACTTAAGGGATGTCCCTAATTCTGATAACCTGACACTCTTTCAAGCAACTACTTCTTCAAATTTCCTTCCAGCAGATTAAGAATTCTTAGCCCAGAGATGGCCATTTTGCTCATATTAATACCTGTATGAGTTCTGATATGTTTCTGTAGGTCTCCTGAAGTTTTGAAAGATTTAGTACAATTGTCTTCTGAACATCGATATGGCTTTTCTCCTGTATGAGTTCTGAAATGACTTTTTAATCCATAACCTTTAAGAAAAATTTAAAAGAAATTTGATTACATGATATACCTCTACAGATGTTCATTGAGCTTAAATTTTAGAAAAATACAGCAGACAACAAGGACGAAGTACTAAGGGACAGTTATAGACCAGACAACGAGGGCTCATTTCCTGCCTCTGCCCAGTCTCTGCTCAACTCCCCACTGGAACCAAGAAAAAGAAAATTTATATTTTTACCTGTTGCAAAGGCTTTCCCACAGCCCGCATGCTCACACTGATAAGGCCGGTCTCCTGTGTGTGACCTCTCATGGACCTGTTATTAACAACACCAGCATGAATCTATTTCCTTTATGTATTCCTCAGGTAAGACGGTCTCATTGCTGAATGATTTTGTTGTATGCTTTACTTATTTATTGTTGGTACTGGGAATTGAGCTCTGGACCTTAAGTTTGCCAAATAGGTGCTGTGTCACTGAGCTATATCCCTGGCCCAAAGCGAAGAAATTTTTTTTTTTTTTTTTTGGTACCTGGAATTGAACTCAGGATTCTGAACTTATCAAGCAGGTGGTTTGCCAGAGCTACATTCCTAGTCCTTGTATGCCATTTTAAAATACAACTTTTTCATGAAAACTACAGCCTATAAATTCTCAATATAGACCTAGGTTTAAGTAGTACTCATTTTAAATGAAGAAAAGGAACACTTGAGGTCTGAGTTTTTCTAAAAGGTCAAAGGTATTTGTACGAAACATACATGATGAGCACTAGGAACACAGGGCAGGGTAAAGAGTGTGGAGGCTTTCTGGGTATGGTATAAGAGGCCTGGAATCTCTGTTATTTGAAAGGCTGAAGCAGGAGGATCATGAAATTGAGGCCAGCCTTGGCAACTTAGTGAGACCCCATCTAAAAGAAACCCTGAAAAACAAAAAGTGCAGAACTCTGCTAGAAGCAAGGTTCCAACCTTATTACCTAATGCTATGGACACAGACACTCCCCTAAGCCTCAAAGTCCTCTTTGTACACTGGGGATATAACAGTATTTACCAAAAGGGGAGGGTAACAAATGAGTCATCATAACAAGAGTCAATGGCAAATGACCTCTTACCACATACCGCATCAGGCCACTCTGTGTAGTACTTTACACAGACACTATTAACTTACTTAATTCTTCCAACTACTCCACAAGGGAGGTACTTTTTGATCCAATTTTACAGATGAGGAACTGAGAAGTCAATCAACATACCAAGGTCACACTAACAAGAAATGTAGATGGACTCCAGGATCACTACTTCAAATACGCTAAGCGCATAGTTCCTGTCCCACTGGAAGTTACTAAACAAATCTTAGCTATTATTTGAAGAGTCATAGCATAGACTGTTGTGTTTAGCTGCAATTAAAATACTTGGCTAAGATATCTGAGAGAAAAGACTAACACCAACTTTTGCTAGGTTCTTGCAAATCACTGACAACAGAGCAATGACATCTTTTATATAAATACATAAATCTTGTGTTTGGCTAAAAGTATTTAGATATACAAAGTGACTACTGTATGCCAGAGAGATCCTGAATTTTTTTTTTTTTTCTTCTTTTGGTACTGGGGATCAAACTCATGACCTCATGCTTACCAGGTAAGCACTTAAGCTGCTGAGCTAAATCCCCAGCCTGAGATCCTGGATATTAGGGCTCGAGATGAAGAAAACATACTCTAAATCCCTTAGAGAACTGTGTTTCCAATGCCTGTCTAGGGCTCTGTGTCTGAGTAAGAGCATGAATCACTATCTGGGTAAGTGGGGAAAACAGTAGTGTGTGACTGCTACCACATGCCTTGATTGAAGTTACTGCCCTAAGTTGTTAGGACTTGTGTTCAGAAGTCCCCCCAAAGCCTTATGTGGACATGGGTGGGGCTTTTCAGAGGTGGCTGGATCTAGAATGTGTGATGCTGTAATTGATTCATGGTGCAATGCTAGCATCAAGGGCACTAGGATTAAGGAAATGAGTGCTGCCTACCCTGAGTAGCCTGGATAAAATGGAAGGGAACAGAAAGAGCGTGGTTGTCTCTCACTTGTTTTTTTGCTTGCTTGCTTACTTTACTACCTTCTGCCCATCATAAACTGTTTCTCCTTTGCAATACCTGTCTGCCAACCACACTGCCTTCAAGCCAACTGATTATGGACTGAAACTTCTACAGGCTGTGAGCTAAATAAATCTTTTCCCCCTTTAATTGGGTGTTGGGCATTTTGTCTCAGCAACAAGAGAAAAATACTATAAGAAGACACAAGGCATAATTATTCTCATAATTATATATAACATTTGTCTTCTGGGTACCTTTAGATGGTGAGCTGTTGTATATAGTTTTCCACATCCATCATATTCACATCGAAATGCCTTTTCTCCACTCTGTTGAGATTTAGCAGTTACTCTTGTTGCATGTCCTTGTAGGACAATCTAGACAAAGCAAAAAAGGGTAATTTAGGTTACTTACATAGAAAGAAAACAGATGAAATTACCTTTCCTTTCCTTTCCTTTCCTTTCCTTTCCTTTCCTTTCCTTTCCTTTCCTTTCCTTTCCTTCTCTTTGTCTTTTTGAGACAGAGTCTCGCATGCCTCTAATCCCAGCATTTAGTAGGGTGAGGCAGGAGGATTATTGTGCAGGACAGCCAGGTACAGACTGAGTTTAAGGTCAGCCTGAACAGTACAGCGAGATCATGTCTCAAAATATCAAACAGCTGGGCATGGTGGTACACACCTATAATCCCAGCACTCAGCAGGCTGAGGCATGAGGGTTGCTATGAGTTCCAGGGCAGCCTCGGCTACACCCTTGAGTTTAAGACCAGCCTGCACATCGTAGTGAGGCCCTGTTTAAAAAAAAAAAATAATAACAAAAACAAAACAAAAACACCATAAAATATAATTCACATTTAAATTGCCTATACTAAATAGGTTCATGGTAACCGTTCAACCTATATTATGGGAGAATCAGCCATCATATCCATACCCTGGTGACCAGAGAAGATCGAATATCTATAGGCTGCCATGTGGTCTAGCTATGCCTTACGTGGCCTGAAGGTCAGGCATGTTGGAGAGCAACTGTAATCTGAGCATCTGGAAGGCAGGAGGATGTAGAGAGTTCACAGCTACACAGAGACCCTGTATATCAAATGAAAGCCAAGTCAGGCTGAGCCAGGTAAGGATTACTTAAGCGCAGTTCAAGGCCAGCCAGGGTAACACAGTGAGATCCTGTCTCAAATAAAAAGTAAGTTAAATTGTCTACAAATTTTACTTTGCTATAATTTAACCTAAAAATGGAAATCTTGAGTTGGGCATGGATAGCAAACCTAAGAATGTATGACCATAACCAGCCATGTAGAGACGCAAGGAAGACAGAGGAGGCTGCCCTGCAGCAAAAAGGAAGCAGAGATTTGAGAATGAGACTCACTGTGGCCCCCTGGAGGAGCTGGGAGGTGGGCCTCCCTTCCTCATTCCTTTGCATTGCTAGTCCCTGTGAGGCCTAGTTAGTAGTTCAGCAGTTCCTAATCCCAGTTTCCTGTAAACTCTGCTATACCTTTACAACATCTTTCGTTTTTTTCCTGAGCTTGTTAGACACTTTTGTGTGTTTTCCAATGCCGCCAAACCAGAGAAGTTTAGCTCCAATGTAAATAAAATTAACTTGATTGAATTGTTGGAAAACCATGAAAAAAGCTGGGATTACAAGTGTCTGCCTGTAATTCCAGCACTCCAGAAACTGAGGCAGGGAGAGCTCAATTTCAAGGCCAGCCTCCCCTATCTACCAAGTTGAAGGCTGATCTAGGCTACACAGTGAGACCTGTCTTAAAAATCAAACATGAAAAAAGGCCTGGAATTCTAACATAACATGTGAAGCATCAATGTAATATTTATATAATGCTTAGTTACAAAGTTTCACTTGGTTTTCATAACCTCATGTTTAAGGCAAAGATTAGAAATCTCAGATCCAGAGAAATTAAATAACTTGCTTAAAGTCACATAGGTACTAATACCAAAGTAGAAACTCAACCAGGTTTTTGTTTTCTTAATATAAAGTATACCCTATTTCAATACTGTGTTAAATTTTCAACTCAATTAAGAGTAGTGTAGCCAAAGGGCAATGAAAATAGCCACAGTCTGTCATAAACATGGCCCCCTCCAATATCACCATTTCAGTTCTCACAACCAAACACCTGGGTATTTTTAAGAGATTATTATTTTAGGTTACTATTTTCATCTTCAGCATTACTGACATTTTGAGAGGATAACTCAGTTATGGTGCCCTCCTATTCCTTGAGGGATGTCTACCCACTAGATGACAAGTAGTACTTCCCTGATTGCAACAACCGAAATCATTGCCAAACATCACCAAATGTCCTGGGGCAAAAATGCTTTCACATGAGAACTATGTTTAAAATACTACAGTGAACAGAGGTCAGTTTAGTAGTATGACTAACATCTTCATATTACAGATCAAACAATTCTAAACTATGAACCTCACAATTAAAAAAAAAAACACCTTGATTTTAGAAACAAGACCACAGGCCACGCATGGTGGCACACACCTGTAATCCAGCACTCAGGAAACTGAGGAAAGAGGATCACCACAAATTCGAGGCTAGCCTGGGCTACAGAGCAAGATCCTGTAGCCCTTAATTTCCCCTTCACACTGGGGATTTAGCTCAGTGGCATAAGAACCTGCCTGACAAGTTCGAGGTCATGAGTTTGATCCCCAATACCAAAACCCCCCCCAAATTTCCCTTCATCATTTTTCCTGTGTTTCTTTCCCTTTCACACTGGAGGCCCTTTTTCCTTTCACCTTTTTCACTGTGCCTGCTACTATCACCCTACTATCTTTAATAAGTATAACTACTTATTACATACTGAAAAGGAAAAAACAAAGAAAGATCACAAAAAAATCTATTGCATTAGCAGGCAGAAACAGCTATGACTATATAAGCAACTCCTTCCGGAAGTAAAGGAATGCCATGGGACAAGATCAAATGCTACAGGTTCTGCTTATTTACTGTAACAGTTTGAGATAAGGTGTTTTTGTTTTTTTCAATACCACGTACTGGGCCTTCAACTTCAAATATCATAAATAATCAATTGTTTCAGAGAATAATTTTTGTTGTTGTTCTGTCTTGAAACAAGGTCTCGATATGTAGTTCAGGCTGGCCTAGAACTCAATGGTAATCCTCCTGCCTCAGCCTCCTTGTGTTGTGGTAACAGGCATGTGCTATCAGGCCTGCCTCAGAGAATCATTTTAGAAGAGACAGCCTTCATGAAGAGAAAGAATGACTCACAAATGTAAGCCACATATATAATTTTAAATTTTCTAACAGCCTCATTGAAAAGGGAAAACAAAACTGTTAAAATTAATTTTAGTAATTATTTTGACTCAATATTTGTAATATGTCAAAAATATTATTAGTTAAACATGTAATAAATGTAAGACTTGCAAAAAAATCCATCTCCTTGTTTCCTGTTATATTTTATTTTCTTCAAATTATGGTCTCAAGCTGTTTCCATTTTTCTACAAATGACTCAGGTTTATCTTTCTTCATAGCAGAGTACTACCCATTATGTATAAATACCACACTTCTTTATCCAGGTTCTGCTAAGTTAGTTGCCCAAGCTAGTTGAACTTACAATCTTTCTGCTTCAGCCTCCAGAGTACTAGGATTATAGGTGTACACCACTATGCTAAACTTTTTTTTTTTTTGGTACTGGGACTTGAACTCTGGACCTTGCTCTTGCCAGGCAGGTGCTTATGTCTCTGAGCTATAGTCCCAGGTGAATGAAAATATTTAAAAGTACTGGTGCCCTAGGGTGTCACTTAGGTTAACCAGCAGCAGACTAGATCCAGGTGAGCGTCTAAATCAAAGAAGTTAATCCTTGGGGCATCTGCGGCCTGGGACACAGTCTTTGCTACAAAGACTACAAACAGCCTTGCTCAGCAGGAACAAGAACCAGTAGTGAGGCTGGACTTTCCCTCCAGAATTTGAAAGAGAAAATACAGAAGGACTCAGCTAGAAGTAGAAGAAACTAAAACATACAAAAAGCAAAGTAGCAAGAGTTATTGACAGAAATGCTGGAGAACCAGAAAAAGGACCCACAAACCTCCATGAATGGGGGCAATCAGAAGTACCCTGGATCCTAAAAACTGCCCTGGACTCTAGAACGCAAGCTTCACCTGGATGTCTGTCATCTTTCTATGTCCACTGTACCATAATGAATGTACCTCAGGACCTTTACATACCTGCATTTTTTTCTCTTGCTCGTTGTCTCCAATCATTCCAGTACCAGTTACACTTTCACTTCCATCAATGGACACCTACAGGAATAAAATAAAGCTTAAGAAAAAGTTTGATTGCTAGATGTGGTGGCGCATGCTTGTAATCCCAGCACTGGGCAGGCTGAGACAGAAGGACTGCTGTGAGTTTGAGGCCAGCCTGGGCTACCTAGTGAGTACAAAGTCAGCCTGAAATGCACAGTGAGATCTTGTTTAAAAAAAAAAAAGTTTTATTTATATGCTTTTTTTCCTTTTTGTACCAGGGATCAAATTCACGACCTCATGCTTGCCAGGCAGGCACTTATGCCACTGAGCTAAATCCTCAGCCCTAAGCATGCTTTTTATTTGCTTTTCATGAAAAGTAAAGCAGCTGTATTTGAGATTTTTTTTTTCTTTTTTTTTTTAAACAGTGCTGGGGATCAAGCCCAGGGCCCTCTACATTTTGGGCAAATGCTTTACCACTCTGGTTATATTCCCACCTCTGGGACAATCACAACACTATAAAATGCCATACCTTTGCTGCATACTGCTCCAAAGCACTGATGGTGTCAGGGTCAATGGTAGCATCCCCAGTATGCAGCCCTGCCACTGTCCCATCAGCCTGAATTGCCAGGATGGTGTCAGACTGAGGGACTTGCACTGCATGGTGGATGTAGGCCGTGGTACCATCTTCCAGCTGAACCGCCTGTAATGCACTCTGGTCATAACTATCTGAGGTAGTGGAAGAAAAAGGGATTAAATTAAAGGTAAAATGTTTTCCAACATGTTCTGATAAATTCATTAACAGTAAAAGCAGTTGCATATTTAAGACAGGTGTTTTGTTTTTTTGTTGGTTTTTTTTTTTTTTTTTGTCTTTTTAGACAGGGTCTTGCTATGCAATTCAGGCTGGCCTTGGGCTCACTTTGTGGCCCAAGCTGGTCTCGAACTTGCAAACAATTCTCCTACCGCGGTCTCCCAAGTGCTGGGATTACAGGAGTGCGCTACCACACCTGGCTGGGAATGAATTTTTTTTTGTTTTGTTTTTGGTACTGGGGATTGAACTCACGACCTCAAATTTGGAAATGAATTTATTGAGTAGTTACTATCTGCTTTATAGGTCGTATTTCATTTAATCCTCACAAAAATCCTGTAAGGCAGGTATACTTACCACCACCCTCATTGTACAAATGGGAACCTGAGGTACAGGGAAATACTATCGTTTTCCTCAGGACCTGGAAACTTTTTGGTTGTTTTGTTTTGTTTTCTTATTGACACAGGGTTTCACTATGCAGTTCAGGCTGGCCTCAAACTCACTTTGTAGCTGAGGCTGATCTGGAATTCCCAGCAATCCTCTTGTCTCAGCCTCCAAAATGATGGGATTACAAGCATGCACCACCACTCCTGGCATTGGACCAGGATAGTTTAAAAACCTAGCAAATGAGCTGGATGCAGTGATACATGACTGCAATTTCAGCTATGCAGGAGGCTGAGGCAGTAGCATCACAAATTCAAGTCCAGCCTGAGCAACTTAGTAAGCCCCCCACCTCAAAATAAATTTTTTAAAAGGGTTGGAAGTGTAGCTCAGAACTCTGGCCAGGCATCATGGTGCATGCCTGTAATCCCAGCACTTGGGAGGCTGAGGCAGGAAGACTGCCATGAATTCAAGGCCAGTCTGGGCTACCTAGTGAGTTTGAGGCCAGCCTGAGCTACATAGTGTCTCAAAACAACAACAACAACAAAACCCCCTAAAAACTCTTTGGGTTCAATCTCCAGTACTACAAAAGACAAAACAATAACAAAAAAACATTGCCAGGAGTGGTATTATATTCAGGAGAATGAGGTAAGAGGATCCAGGGCAGTGAATGGGTTAGCCAGAACTATATAGTGAGCCCTTGTCTCAAAAAGTAAAAAAATAAACACCCAACAAAATAACAGTCAAAATCACTCTCCAGGGAACCCAGGACTTGAATACATATCAGTATGACTCCATGGTTCATGGTGTTTGCCATGCCAAACTTTTCCTGGACAGCTTTTCCTTAAACTGTGCCCAAATTGGCCATCTCTTACTTCGAAAATAATCACAATTCTTTCATGTGACAGGAGTGCAGCAGCTAAAGGCAGGTCTCACTCTCCCCACACTCCCGCTTCTCCATTGTTTGCCATGTATTTCCAGAGTCCCTTACCTTTGGAGGCATGGTGAATAAATGCTGTGGTTCCATCTTCCAACTGCACTGCTTGACCATCCTCCAGACGCAAACTGTCCCCTGCTCAAGAGGGATGTTTACATTTAGATCTCATGATTGCCACTCCAATTCACTGTGCACCATCAGACTCAACAGCCTATAAGACAGCCTACGCTTTCTGTATGAGTCTTTCAATTGTTCTGCAATTTCAGAACAATGCTTTAGACAGTGCTCAAAGGTAAAAAGAATCAGAATACTTGTTTTAGGAATATACACAAGGGATGAGAGTTGGAACAAGATGAAAAAAGAGGAAAATGAATGATACGTAGGATTTGGCTCAATAACAGATACATTCATTGAGGAATGCTGCCTGTGGATCTTTAGAGGGCAGCACGGGAACTTCTCTTCCACTGTATCTGAGAGAAAGTCTTGGCTAAGTTCAAATGCTCTTTGGATCCTCTCGTGGCAGCCCCTGTTCTCCCTCTTCAGAAGGAAGACTAGAAATCAAGACCAGGAGCATTTCCTATGTTGTATCTTAAATACTTACTACTTTTAGGTATGGGTACGTGCTGAACATAAGCAGCGGAACCATCTTCTAGCTGAATGACCTGCCCGTCAATGAGTTTTCCATCTGGAACAAACGATTCAAGCCAGTACATTAGTACGAAAAGACTTACAGCTTTATACAATTTCAAAATAGTATCAACTATAAAAACATATACTACTTAAGCTCATGTTTGTTCATCTTGATTCTTCCCTCAGCGTTCTGAGGCAAAAACACATCCAGTGATCCTACAGAAAGCAGAAAATCCTCCCTCAGCCATCCTTCCTCCCCTCCAGTTTCAATCAGATGAATTTAAGAGGAAGAGTGGCTCATCATGGCCAGCTACACAAGTCAATCCTCTATATACCTTTCAGAGCCATTTGGGACCAGTGACCCTGACCACTGGAAATCGGAACAGCTATGCCAGTGTATGTGACAGACAGTCACTGCCCATGAAGCCAGTTGTCCCCATCATCCCTGGGGGCTATACAGACCCGTCTACCATGTGCTCAGGTTTCCATAAAAACAAGGAGTTTAGGGTGGTGTATATCTGTAATCCCAGCATTTCAGAGGCCGAGCAGGAGGATTGCCACAAATTTGAGGCCAGCCTGAGCAACATAGTGAGTTCAGGGCTGGGGATTTAGCTCAGTGGCATAAGCACCTGCCTGGCAAGTACGCGGTCATGAGTTCAATCCCCAGTACCGCAAAAAAGAAAAACAAAAAACAAAAAACAAAAAACAAAAACAAAAACATAGTGAGTTCAAACCAGCCTGAATTGCAAACAAAAAACCTGAAAACAAACAAACAAACAACCCACCTCCTTCTTCTACCAAAAACAAAAAAAAGTTTAGAATAGGGCTATCTCCTGGAGCAAAGTAAACACTAATTCAAAGATAATGATATTTAGGCAAAACCAAATGTTTTCACTTTAATGTTTTATAATAACACTAAATACCTTACAGTAAAAAGAACAAAAAAGGTCTTACTAGAAATAAGCCAAGAACACATTCACACTGTTCTCCCTAATTTTTTTTTCTTCCCTGAGATAGGGTCTCACTATGTAGTTCAGACTGGCCTTGAACCTGCTTATGTAGTTCAGGCTGGCCTCAAACTCACTGCGATCCTCTTGCCTCAGCCTCTCAAGTGCTAAGATTACACATGTGTACCACCACACCCATCTTCCCCAACTAATTTTGATACCCTAACCTAGAGAATTTTCCAAATCACTCAAAGGGTATCTGCAAATTATCAAAACAAAATTGAAATAATTTAAAATAACCACATGCAATATAGCATCTTTAAGAGAGATTGGAAAAGGAGGTACATTGTTAGGAGCTCCAACTCCAAGGCCATAAATCGCTGGTAGCCACAGACCAGCCGTGTGTGAGGCACATACCTTTTGAATTGTGCTGTATGTAAGCGGTGGAGCCGTCAGCGAGTGTCACCGCTTGCAAGCTCACGCCTTCCATATTTTCTAAATTGTCACCATCTATTATAAAACAAAATTAGTTTCTTTAGATAACTACAGTATGGGCATGCTGATTATGTTTTTCTTTTCTTTTTTAAACCCATTTTATTGTTACATTTAACATTAATTTTGTGAATATGTCCCATCTTACTTTTCACATTTTTAATTTTAGTGACTTTTTTTCCCTGGTACCAGGAATCAAACTCACACCCTCATGCCTGCCAGGCAAGTGCTGGTCTGCTGAGCTATATCCCTGGCCCTCCGATTACATTTTTAAAAGTGAACATTAGGTAAAAGACGTATTGCTTAACTTTTAGCATTTATAAAACATACTTCTCTGTCCTAATGTACCAAGAATTCATATCAAATTAGAAAAGCTCATAGGTTTCTGGTGCTGCTAACTAAATGAAGTACAGAGAAGTAAACAGTGTTTCAATTTTTTTTTTTTTTTTGGTATCAGGGATCTAACTCACGATCTTGTGCTTGCCAGGCAGGCACTTAAGCCACTGAGCTAAATCCCCAGCCCTCAATTTTTTCCCTAAGATAAATGGTATTTCAAAACCCACGAGAGATCCCTTCAGAGCCAGGTACACAGCTCAGCGACACAACGCCTGCCTGGCAAGTGTGAGGCCCCAAGTTTGAAATCCCCAGTACCAAAAAAAGATCCCTTCAAATGTGACTGCTCACCTGCCACCGTCACTGCCTCTGTGAGGCATAGGGTTACATGCTGAGCCTCCATTCCTCCTCCGGGAAACTCTGTCATTCCCTGGGAATCTCGATTTATTTGGGCTAACAACATTTTCTACCTGGAAGAAAAACACAGGTAACTGAGAACAAAGAATGATGCATGGAAATAAAATCAAATAATAATATTTATGAACCATAAAAAAATTGCTAAGGGTATAAATAGACTTTTGGGTTTTTTTTTTCTTTTTTTTTTTTTTAGGGTACCAGGAATCAAACTCAGGACTTCATGCTTGCCAGGCAGATGCTGCACCACTGAGTTAACTATTTCCAGCCCCTGGAAATAGTTTTTGGTTTTTTTCCTTTTTGAGACAGGGTCTCAGTTGGGCATGGTGGTGCATGCCTATAATCCCAGCACTCAGGAGGCTGAGGCAGGGGGATCATTTTTCAAGTCTGAGACCAGTCTGGGCTAAAAAGTGAGCTCAAGGCCAGCCCAAACTGCAAAGTGAGGCCCTGTTTCAAAAAGATAAAATATTATAGTAGTTTTTAAAAGATTAAATTCCACACAAAAAGCAAGATGAGTATTAAAAGAAAATAACAAAAACAAAATAAAAATCTTTTGAACTTCAAGAAAGTAGCACTAACAAAATGGTTTAATTACAGACTAGTTTGCCAGGTATGCCCTAGTTGGTTCTCAGCAACACAAGGAGTCTGTGGAATGGAAGCAGCAGAGAAAAGAAAGTTCTGACATATTCCAAACAACACTTTGGAAAGTGCTGTTTAAAAGCATGCCATTGGAAGCTGGGCATGGTGACATACACCTTTGATCCTAACAGTGAAGGCAGCTAAGGTAGGAAAATTCCAAATTCAAGTCCCAGGACAACTTAGGCTCTGATTAAGTGGGGGGCGGCAGGGAATATAGCTCAGTGGTATAGCACCCCTGGCTTCAAATCTCAGTACTGCCAAAATGAAGTGCCACTGCCATCTCTAAATTATAATGCCAGTTGTATTTTACCTGAAAATGAACAATGTACATGATAATAACTTATAACTCAAATTGCTTATTTTGTCACGGACAAGGAAAGCAAAGCAATGCTAAACAACTATAAAGTTCCTGATGTGCAACTTTTAACATCTCTAACAAAGTAGACCTTGTCCTAAAAGAATGTTGAACAGGACAACACACATATATATGTATGCCTCTTGTCAGAAGTAAATGTGCCGGTTTCATATTTACAAAACAGAACACTTTTCAGACCCAATAACTGATCTGATACTGTTAAGTGAAACAACTCTGAAGGGCACTACAGTTCTTGGGATCTTTTTCGGGCATGGTGGTACATACCTGTCACTGCAGCACTCTGGAGGCTGAGGCAGAAGATCACTCTACCACGGAGCTACATCCTAAACCCTGACCTCTGCAATTCCTGTCTTTCCTCCCAAAGGTTCTCAGGGATCTCTTCTGCAAAGGACAGCTCTGAGATGGGACAGAAGGACCTGACACTTCCCAAGAGGGACTTTTATTTTTCTGTGGCTGCTCAAGTGCACTGCAGCCAGCATAGCTACACCAGACCTCTCTGAAGTTCCAGGAGATACTTTTTTCTTCCACTCCTCCACAGCCCTCAGTCAGATCAGGGAGGGGCCCTCCACACCCCATAAGCATCCTACATCAGCAGCTGTCACAGATCACTCTGGGTTAGTCAGTGTCCGGTGCGCCTTTATGCTCCAGCATAAATCTAGTAAAGGCTCGTTCAGATAGCATTTTCCTATTATAGCAGCTGTGTCTTGCTTCTATAATCCAGGCTGGCCTTCAACTCTCAGTCCTCCTGCCTCAGCTTCCCAGGTGTTAGGATTATAGGTGTGTGTCACCACATTCAGCTAGCATTTTTTAAAAAATTATGTATTAGGCACATATTTTGACATTAAGATTTTTTTAACTGATTGAGCTTGGTGGCAAAGGCCTGTAATCTCAGCATTCAGGAGGCTAAGGCAGGAGGATCACTGACTGCAAACTTGAGGCCAGCCAGGGCCACATAGTAAGTTCAAGGCCAGCCTGAACTAAATGGTGAGATCCTGTCTCAAAAAAATTTTGTTTAATTAAAATGTTTTTTCAGAAGCAGAGTAGATTATACCCTTTAACCCCCATTATTGGATTAAAAATATGAGCAATTATATGGTTATTACAATTTGTTGTCATCACTTTTTTTGGTTTTCCTGTGGTCTTTTAAAACATGCTAGACCAGTGAGTGACATCCCCATCTCCTGCTGTCATTTTATTTTTTTAGGTACTGGGAATTCATTCCAAAGCCTCACTCTTCTCTAGCCTTTTTGTTTGTTGTTTGTTTTTGAGACAAGGTCTTGCTATGTAGCCTAACTCAGCTTGGCAGCTTAGCAAAACTCTGTCCCAAAATTAAATTTTAAAATGGGCTACAAATATAGTTCAGTGCTAGAGCACTTGCCTGGCATGTATGAGGCCTGGGCTCAATTCCCAGTACCAAAATATATACCTTATCTATCTATTTATTTATTTATTTATTTAGTCTTTTTGAGACAGGGTCTCGCTATGTAGTTCAGGCTGGCCTTGAGCTCACTTTGTAGCCCAGGCCGGCCTCGAACTCAAAAGGATCCTCCTGCCTCAGCCTCCCGAGTGCTGGGATTACAGGTGTGAGCCACCATGCCCTACCAAAATATATACTTTAAATGTTTTACTTTAACTATGAAAATATATATTTGTAGCTGGGCGTGGTGGCTCATGCCTGTAATCCCAGCACTTGGGAGGCTGAGGCAGGAGGATCCTTTCAAGTTCGAGACAGGCCTGGGCTACAAAGTGAGCTCAAGGCCAGCCTGAACTGCATAGCAAGACCCTGTCTCAAAAAAGACAAAAAAAAAAAAAAAGAAAAAGAAAAAGAAAATATATATTCATTTGCCAAATGCTGACAAAAGGTCAAAGTCTTTTCTCTGAAAAGTAGTTTGTAGAACTGTTTAATACCACCTTCTAACAACAATCCCAAGTATGACCTATTCTAGTTTGGGTTCTTTTAAAATAGAGCAAAAACTTAAGACCCTTGCAAAGGAATCTCTGGATAGAATGCTTTCAGATTTAAAATTTTCTTTCCTCTCATATTTTATAATTGTACTGCTTACAGAACTAAGTCTAGTTGTACAGTTTGACATTTAGGCTACTTTGCAATCTGGTCTGTAATTACAACTTCATCAACCACTATTACCTTTTAGATTTTTACCTTTACCATGGGTAACTACTAAAAGAAAAAAATATATATATATGATTTTGTAAGTATGCTTATGTGCGTGGTGGTGCACACCTGTAATCCCAGCATTCAGACAGGCTGAGGCAAAAGGATCACATGTTCAAGCACGGTCCAAGCAACTCAGTGACTTAGAGAACTGTTTAAAAAAAAAAAAAGGTACAAGAGCTGGTGATAACAGATCATTGTGAAGGCCACAGGTTCCAACCCCAGTACCACAAAGAGGATGGGGGGTGGGGGGTTGATACTTGCTGAATATAGCTGTTGCACACAACAGTCTTATGGGACTTTGGATTCCGGAAGCCATGTAATAAATATCTAATGAGTTCATCAAAACTCATGTTACAGGTTGCTTTACAACCATCCTTCTTCATTATACCTGCACATATCCAGCCATGGTTGCCTTGATTTCCCAGAACACATCTAATTCTTCCTTTTACACATACATAGAGTTTGGTGACATCTCCTATCTATGACAGGTGACGATCAGTACTGGGGATGTGGCTCAGTGGTGGTAGATCACCTGCCTAGCATGTGCAACACCCTGGGTTTGAGTCATGGCACTGCAAAAACAAATAAAATAGGCGATGTTTATCCCTACCCTCTTATTCTCTATTCTCTTTATATCTTTCTTAGCTCTTATCTGAATTTATAATTGAAGACTTAAGTTTTATAGTATGAGGGATCCTTGTTTGTGGGTTCACCCCTGAATTCTCAGTACCTATGAGAAGGCCTGGCATGATACAAGCTTATTAAATATTTGATGAACAAACAATTACTGCCCTGAGGTAAGATTAAACACTCTACTTTTTAATTCCAATTTCCGAGCCTCACTTTATACAATATTCTGCTGTGTATATCAGATATAAACTACCATTACTTTAAGTTATCCCAACTTCTTATGACCATTATATTCACACCATATAAATATTTCATTTTCAATACAAGTCTGAGTATATTTATAATTAAAGATGTGCATAACTAATGCAATAACACATATACCATTTTATGTACAGTACTCAAAATACTATTTTAGGGACTATGGACTTTTCCCCCTTGTACTGAAGTTTGAACCCACAGCTTTTGCACTCAGTTATACCCCTAACCCTTTTAAGATAGGAGTCTTACTAAAATGCCCAGCTGCGCTCAGACTTTCTTCCTGGTGTAGCCTCCTAGAGTGCTGTAGTCACAGGTGTGTGCCTCTGCACCCAAATGATACCTCACACTTTAGATGTTAAAGAGAGAGAACTTGGCAGGTTACTGGAAATCCTGTAGGGTACTAAAAAACTTCGGTTGAGAGAATGAGCTTCTGAGCTAATCACAGGTTCACGTTTCAGGGTAACAGCTGGACAAATTACTCTAACTTTATCTGACTAACTTGCAAAATTGAAATAACTCTAGTTACCTGTTAAGGTTTGTAGTGAAGGTAAGTGCATGTTTATATGCAAAACATGTGACAAGTAGCCAAATTCAGTATGTAGCCAGTGGTAGTTAAGTACTGCATAAATGGGACTGGAAATTTATTTATTTATTTAGGTTTTTGGAGACAAGGTCCCACTGGCCTTGAACTCATGATGTAGCCCAAGCTGGCCTCAAACTCAAGAGATCTTCCTGCCTCAGCCTGCTGAGTGTTTGGATTACAAACCACCATACCTGGGCTAGACAGGTATTTTAAGAAATGCAGCTAGGAGCTAAATATTTATACACATTAATGGGCAAGTATTTGCAGAGTACAGAACTCCCACTGAGGCACAGTTTTAAAATGAGATTAGATTTATGAGGCAGTATGGACATAGTGTTCACTATTTTCAAAAAATATTTTAAATATCTTCAGTTTAAATCTGCCTTTAAAAGCAAAACCATTTCAACTGACAATACAATAAAGTTTAAAATACTGTCTGGTTTAGGCCCTTCCTTAAAATGCAACATAAAAAGGAGGAATGTCACATGCAACTCAACTCTGAAGAATAACTCCATCCTAGAACAAAGCCAGGAGCAAAGACTCAAAACTAGGTCAAACCTCAGATTTAAACACACTTCTCCCCAAAATTCCCAAAACAAAAACATTAGATATAAACCTCAAAACTAAAGCCAAGTAAGGTGCTGCATCCCTGAATGCCCACCATTCTGAAAGGCTTAAACAGACTCTAGTTGAGCTCAACCTGCACAATATAGTGATTTAACAAGACCTTGTCTTAAAAAGTAAAAAAGACTGAGGATATAATTCAGTATGAAGGTGAAGGATTCAACACCTCCCCCCCAAAAAAACCTCTCAAACTAAGTAATGATGAAAACCTCAAAATTGGGCACAGTAACACACACCTGTAATCCCAGCACTTCAGAGGCTGAGGCTGGAGGAACACTGTGAGTTCAAGGCCAGCCTGGGCCACAAAGTGAGTTCAAGGCCAGCCTGGGCTACAAAGTGAGTTCAAGGCCAGCCTCAACTGTGTAATGAACCCTTGCCTCAGAAAGAAAAGGGGCTGAGGGTTTAGCTCAGCAGGCATAAGTGCCTGCTTGGCAATTGTGAGGTCATGAGTTCAATCCCAGGTACAAAAACAAACAAACAAACAAACAAACAAACAAACAAAAAAACACCTCAAGACTCAGAAAGTTTTCCTCAAATGATTGAAACCTATATATATATTGCTAAATAAGGAATAACAGGTAGAGTAATAGCTTACTTTTCTCCAATGCAGCTAGATCATTTTTCTACAAAGAATACAAATGAACCTTTACTTCATAGCAATGGCCCAATGCTCAGCAAAGGGCTTTGATCATTTTGCAAATCATTTATCTGACTAGGGAACTTGAAAAAATGCTCAACATCATTAGCCATCAGAGAAACAAATCAAATCCACAGATGAGAAGTGGTGGCCAAGGTGTGGACAAAGTGGAGCCCTTGTACCTTACTGGGAGGACTGTAAATGATACAGACACTTCAGAAACTAGTCTGACAGTTCTTTAAAAGGTTAAATAAACTGGTTGTGGTGGCCCATGCCTGTAATACCAGCACTCAGGAGGTTGAGGTAGGAGGATCGCTATGAGTATGAGGCCAGTCTGGGTTACAGAGTGAGTTTAATGTCAGCCTGAAGTACACAGTAAGACCTTGCCTCAAAAAATGAAACTAAATAAATTTTTAAAGATTGAACATATCAGTATAAACCAGCAGTTTCACTATGTATGTATCTTCAAGAGTAATATAAAACTGGTATGCAAATTTCTATAAAAGCATGATGCAATCCAGTCAAAACATGGAAACAACCTAAATATCCATCAATAGATGAATGGATAAAATATGCTATGTCCATATGATATCATTTGGCAGTAGAAGGAAATTAAGTAATGACATAAGATGAATGAATCTGGCAAATAGTATGCTAAGCAAAAGTCTGTCTGTCTCTCTCTCTCTCTCACAAACACACACAAATCATATATGATTCTAACTACTTGAAATGTCCAGAAAAGGCAAATCTATAGATTGGGGGGGGGTAGGAAATAGGAAGTAATTAGCAATGGGTGCAGTTTCTTTTTGAGGTAATGAATATGTTCTAAGATTAACTGTTGTTATGCAAAAGTGGGGCTGATTTTACATAAAAGAAATGTATAGCCAAGAGTGATAGTGCAAACCTATAATCTCAGCACTCAGGAGGCTGAGGCAGGAGGATCACTGTGAGCTGAGTCCAGTCTGGGTTACACAGTGAGATCCTGTCTCCAAAAAACCCCAAACAGAATAAAACCTTAAAAATTAAAAAATATAACAGCTGGGTGTGGTGGCACACATCTGTAATCCCAGCATTCGACAGGCTGAGGCAGGAGGACCTTTTCGAGTTTGACACCAGTCTGGGCTACAAAGTGAGCTCAAACCTGCCTAAACTGCGCGAGACCCTGTCTCAAAAAGCCAAAAAAAAAAAAAAAAAAAGCTAAAAAAATTAAATATAAATGTACAACTCTGATTAAAACTCTTCTACTTAAACACTTTAAAAGGGTTAATTATAAGGTCTGTGAAAAAAGCTGTTGTTTTTAAAAAATAGAGGGGAAATATTTGCAGGCAGCCAATTCATTAAAAAATCTCTTAAAACTGTCAAAGCATGCCATAGTAAAACTACTTATTCGTTTTACTGGTGCTTTGAGAGGATCTCTTCATCACATTGTTTTACTAAACACCTACAAATGAATAAGCCATCACATATTCAGCAAAAGTATTAAATACTTAACCGCTTCAAAGTATAGCAAAACCCAGGTACCTACTGTATCTCTAGTAAGATTAAGGACCAGCTATAATCTACAATTTCTCACTACATTCCCATTTAACTATACCAGCTGATTTGGACACTTCGTAATCAAAGGAAGAAGCTGATTTTAAACAATGAGCTGGCAATGATACTCTTTACTATTTTATTTAAAATTTCATTATAACATGGGAGGGAAATGTTAGAAAGTAAGGAAGGGGGAAAAATTGGCTCAATTTCACAATAAAACATTGCAAGTAACTGTAACGATTTGTTCATGCTTGACCAAAACTGGGAAAAGAGGGGAATGATAAATTTTAACTTTTTAACATTCACTACTAGGCCTCAGCAACCTTTAAAAATGAAAAAGGATTCAAGGGAGACAAGCAATCCGTCTGCGATCCAAGGAGAAAACCCTGGGTGTGTTCTGTGAGCGGAGTCCCGAGTGGCCCTTGGTCAGTCCTGCAGCCCGTGCTCCAGCGGGGCCCGGAGCGAGCCGTGGGCCGGGCGCCTCAGCTCGAGCAGCTTCTCCGCGGCGCGTCCTGGGACGCGCTCCACACGGAGGTCAGACCAGACACACACAGCCAGGTTCCTGAGGGCTCCACCCTCCCCCTAGATCTCCCTCCCCTTGGCGGTCCCCTCAGGGGAACAGGCGGGGCGCGACGACGGTGTGTGGGGGGGTGCGTCCTCAGCGAGGAAGGCTCCGCCGCCCCAGAGTGGCGGCCGCGGGTTATTAATAAACTCCGCTTTGCCCAGGCGCGGTTACCGAAGCGGTCGTAGGATTGGCAAAGGCCTACGACCAAGGCTGAGGAGCAGAAGCCAGAACCCGGGCCCAAGCGGCCCCGCGCCGCCGCGCTGAGGGCGGCGGCCGGGCGGAGAATAATGCACACTGGGTAAAAACACATTTATATACGAACCTCCGAGAAAATTTTCCAACAATTCCTTCGTCCGACCACCATGCACCAGGACAGGAAACAGCCGCCCGGCCCCCAGGCCCAGCAACATGCATAGCGTGTTTGAAGCCCGCCCCCAGCCTCCATTGGGCTATATTCACGTCACTCACGCGACGCCTCTTGCTAGCTATTGGTCCAAATTTAGCCTCCGGTAAGGGAACCGCCTTTCATCACGCCCCTCCTCGTGACGCCATATGATCCCGGCCTTCTAGCTCACGCCTGAGTGGCTATCGCAAAGGGTGGACTCAAAGCTCCTGCGTATGACTGGTTGACAGAACTGCGCATCCCTGATCTACACCACCTCACTGACAAGTGAGTTATGCTGATTCTGGGGCTCCAGCAGGAGGCGCCATTTTGTATCGAGGGAGGGAGGCTGGTCCTTGTGATTACCCGGGAGGGAGCAGGGGTGACGGGCGCCATTTTCCCCACAGGGGCGAAGAGGCGGCCTTGGGTCTCCCGGTGGGCTTCCCGGATCGCATTCTGGATACTAACGAGCTTTGCTTAGCCATTGCCGAGCGTTGTGCCATCGGGAGGGGAGAGTAAGGACAAGTAGGGCACAACGGGAGACCTACCCGCTCCCTCGGGGCTCTCTGCCGGCCGAGGCGCGTGGTCCTGGACGAGGCCTCCGCTTTCCCGAAGGCTGCTGTGTGCCGAGCTCTGGCCTCCGAGCCAGCCTGCGCTTCTCCCGCTGCCGGGGACACCAAGGGGCGGCCGGAGGGCGAGGCTTCCGCTCCTGCTGCACCTCCGGGCGAGTTTGGCACAGGGCTGCGGTGGCCTTGGACTCCGCTGGGACACTGCGGATGCTTTGCTGCATTCGTGGACGTCTCGGCTTAGTTGAAGTCGACTGAAAGGGTGTCGCTGCGTCTTTTTGTGCGTTTTTTGCCTTTTCTGTGTCGAGGACTAAAAGAGTCAAAGGGGTGGGAAAGGCAGAGTCGGGCCCCTTTATCTGTTAAGAATGGGGACATCTTAGTTACGGCTTGTGTGGAAATGCTTGTAGGGCTCACCCCAGGCCTCTCCTGAATCACTGAAAACAGTCATTTAAGAAGGTATTTAGTAACTACCCATTTACTTCGGCGACAAGGCCACCGAGCAGGAAAGACAGCGTGTGGACAGTTTCAGTGGTAAACGGGGCGTACCAGGTGTGGATTCGAGTTACCACAGGAATGAGGACGCTCGCTCGCTGAAACAACTCAACAAAAACAGAATCGGAGGATGTTTGATTTCTTTTCTTGCTTTTCAGATGATTATGAAATGGATAGAAGGAGAAATTAAAAACTTGTTAAAGATAGCCCTTAGGGCTGGGGATATAGCTCAGCTGCACATCTCCTGCATGGTAAGCACTAAGTCATGAGTTCAACTCTTGATACGAAAGAAAAGAGAAAAAGAGAAAGCCCTTAAACAGGCATGATGCATTCTTGGAATCTCAGCATTATAGGGTACTGGGGCAGGAGGATTGCAAGTTAGGGACCAGGCTGGGCAGTTCAACGACTTAGTCCATCTCTCACATTAAAAACAACAAACCTAAAGGATTCACAGTTTCACAGGACACATGAACCCAGAGTTAAAGTCATTTAGTCAGCCACCCAGTACAGCTTTCACATGGAAAGTAAGGTACTGTGAATGTTAAAGTTGTTAGAGTATGATTAGAAAATACTGTTTTGTCAGGAGTTTGATTCCTGGTACCAAAAAAAAAAAAAAAAGAAGGGAAAAAGAAAATACTGTTTTAAATAAAAGGGTACTGGGGGTTGAACCCAGGGTCTTGGCACTAAACTGGATTCCCTGGGCCCTGCCCCCCACCTTGTTTTTTTAAATTTTGTGGGTCTTCCTAGGTAACCTGGGCTGGATTCAAATGGGGTTTTTCTGCCTCAGCCACCCAAAGTACTTGGCATATGTGTGCTTTTTAGGAGTACATACTTTTTAGAAATGTTCTGTAATTAGATCACTTAAAATGTTTCCAAATCTTGACCCTAGACTTCTCAGTTATGTGTTAATAAAACTTGAAGCATAATTTTTTACCTAGTATTCTTTTAGTGGCCAGGTGCATGATTTCGTTCATTTCAAGCTGATTTATAGTACATCCAGTATGAAAGTTTAGTTTTTCTAACTCTAGCCTTGTATCACATTAACCTCACGTGTCCCATCTTTGAAAGTATTGCCCAACTTATATCAAAAGAATGAATTCCCAGGTTTACTAGTTGTGGTTAATGTGTGTTAGGCTTAGTGGCAGATTGTGAGGAAAACAGACTCTTCATGTATAATATCTAAAACCTTTAAAGAGCCCATGTGTCTCTTGTATCATCTCTAATACTGGGCAAGTGAGCTGGGACCTGGCATATTCTAGGCAAGTACTTCTACCACCTAGCTATATACCCTGACACCCCTAGATGTCTGTTTAAGTCTGGCTGCCTCCACAAGATTCTTTCATTTTTGGCTTCTGATTACATTTCCTTAAATGTAAAGTAGAGCATTGCTGACAAAAGGAAAACTATTTTGTCAGTATATATAGTTGCACAGTGCATAGACCAGGAATGAAATCACTATTCTTGAGTTTATTTTTGTGGAGAAACTTTTTATTTTTTTGGAGACAGGTTCTGGCTATGCGGTTCAGGCTGTTCTTGAATTCACAGTGATCCAAGTGCTGGGATTACAGATAGACACCATCACACATCAGAAACATTTTGAGGTGGTGAGAATGCAGGTAGTTTTTGTTTGTTTGTTTGAAGAGATTAAGCTTATGTACCCCAGTAGGGAACATGATTGATAATATTTAATTTAAAAAGATGTAAAGCCCAGTGATTGTGGTGGTGTACTGCAATCCCAGCAGTCCTGAGAGGCTGAAGGAGGATGGCAAGTTCAAGCCCAGCCTATTTATCAATTTAGTGATACCCTGCCTTTAAAAAAAAAAAAAGGCAATGGATGGGGATATAGAACCTCCCTGTGAAAACCCTGAGCTAAATCCCTGGTACCACAAAAACATTTTAAAAACTTAAGTGTTGGACATGGTCATGCATTCCTATAAATCCCATTTGCCCTGAAGGCTAAGACAGGAAAATCACAAGTTGAAGGCCACCCTGGGCAATTTAACAAAGAATAAAAAGATTCTGATACAGCTCAGTGGTAGAGTTCCTTTGATTTTAGTCCCTAGTATGGTTAAAGAAAAGCTGGGTGTGGTACCACATAGCTATTCCAGTACCTGAGAGGCTGAGGCAGGAGGATCTTCACAAGTTGGAGCCCACCCCTGAACTAAATAGTGAGGCTCTGTCTCAAAAAAAAAAAAAAAAAAGAAAGAAAAGAAAAAGGGCTGGGGGTTTAGCTTAGCAGTGTAAGTACCTGCTTGGCAAACTTGGGCCATGAGTTTGATCCCTGGCACCAAAAGAAAAAAGAGAAAAGCCTTTTTGTGGGTAATGACGCTCCATAAGAACATGCCTCACAAAAGATTGTCCCTTTCCGGAAAAGGAGAATAGGAAACCGGAGGAACCATCTGGTGTGGAGCCCCAGTTCCTACTCCATGGATTTGAAGTGCTAGGATGTTTTAAAATCACCCTGGTCTGTATCCTTGCATGAGGAGTATTTGTGTGTGTTGGCTGCTCCATAGCATTCTGTTGACAAAAGGAAAAGTCAGGCTTACCAAGGAATGTTCTGTCAGGAGGAAGCACCAACAGCAACCTGAATCAAGATGAGTGAGAAGTCATCCTAATGAACACATAATAACCCTAAGTGCTAAAAGATTTTTGGAGAAAAGTGCTTTACTGTGTCTTAAGCATTACATTGTGTTACAGAATTGAAATGTTTTATAGAAAAAGCATTTTAAAGTTTGCCCTTTTGTAGAAGGTAGAGTTTGTCTGATAGGTGGTGATACTTGGAAAGCAAAATAAGGGTAAAACAAAATACAGTATTGAGAATATAAACTTAATTTCTACCACTAAGATGGAAACAATTGTGTATGATTAAAATTGTCCCTAATTTGTATTAAATGAATAACAAACATTTCAGGTGTTTGTTTGTTTGTTTTGTTTTTTGTCTTTTGATACCTGGGATCAAACTCACGATCACATGCATGCAAGGCAGGCACTTATGCCACTGAACTAAATCCCCAGCCCAGGATAACAAACACTTCATGTGACCTATACAAATTGAAAGTTTTAAGTAAACTTTGGAGAAAGGGTCTCACATAGTCCAGGCTGACCTCAGACTCACTGCATTACCCAGGCTGGCTTTGAACTTCCAATGATTCTCCTGTTGAACATTCCAAATGGTGGGATTACAAATGTGTGCCACTATCCCAGCAGAAAACAAATTTTAAAAAATAATATAATTCAAAAAATAAAGTAGGGGCTGGGGATTTAGCTCAGTGGCATAAGCACCTTCCTTGCATGCACATGGTCGTGAGTTCGATCCCTGGTACCAATTTAAAAAAAAAAGTAGGAGCAACCTGCTTAGGAGCCTATGTCTCTCTTCAGATAGTAGAAGCTTTCTCTCAATAAATGTATTCTACTCTTCACCTCCGTTGTTCCTAAAATTCATTCTTTGATTTTAGAGAACACAAACTCGCGGACATAGTAGGTCAGAGGTCTCATTCCCATATATCAGTAGGACATATGCTATGCCATAAAATAAACTTCAATAAATAAAAATTGAAATAATAAAATTAAAAAGCATAATTCATGTATCATAAAAGTCACCTTTGAGGCCAGGGATTTAGCTAAGTGGCATAAACACCTCCCTTGCAAGCATGTGGTTGAGATTTCAATCCCCAGTACAAAAAAAAAAAAAATTATAAAAAAATAAAAATCACCTTTTACAAGTGTATACTTTAGCTTGGCGTGCTGGTGCGTGCCTGTAATTCCAGCACTTGGGCTGAGGTAGACAATTCCTATAAGTTCAAGTGTCTCAAAAAAAAAAAATGATCTGTGATCTTTATACAATCATCACCACTGTCTAATCCAAGATGGGTTTATTTATTTATTTTTGTTGTTGTTGTTGTTTTCCAAGATGTTTTTTTATCACCTCCAAAAAAGAACTCATGCCCATTAGTAGTCACTCATTCCCTGGCAGTTGCAGGTCTACTTTCTGTCTGTTTTTACTTATTTGGCATTTCGTATTGATGGTATGTTTTTGATACTAATATAAAGTTACAAATTTTATTCTACCTTAAATTTTCTTCAATTCTTAAAGCCATTGTTCCCTTTTCCCTATTAATGGAATTTTGATGTCTGGCTTCTCTGAGCATCATTTTTCTGGAAACTTTTTGAGATTATTTTTCAAGGTTTGTTCACATAGGCTATTAACAACTTCCTTTTTTGCAGTGCTGGAGATTGAACCCAGGGGTGCTCTGCTAATTTACATCACTAGCCCTTTTTAAAACATTTTGAGCCAGGCATGGTGGCACACACCTGTAATCCTGGTACTCAGGAGACAGGCAGAGGGATCACCATGAGTTTGAGGCCAGCCAGGGCTACAAAGTGAGTTCAAGGCCAGCCTAAACTGCATAGTGAAATCCTTTTTTTTTTTTTTTAAAGACAGGGTCTCTCACTAAGTTGCCCAGGCTGGCCCTGAATTTTTTTTTTTTGGGGGGGGTATCTTTTTGAGATAGGGTCTCACTATGCAGTTTAGGCTGACTTTGAGCTCACTTTGTATCCTAGGCTGATCTTGAATTTGCAGTGATCCATCCTGCCTCAGCCTCAAAGTGCTGGGATTATAGGCATGTGCCACCGGGCCTGGCTGGCTTTGAATTTTTGATCTTCCTAACTTTACCCTATCAAATAGTTGGATTGCAGGTGACATCGCTCTGTGACCAATTCATTAGCTGTAAGCTAAACATTTGATTGTATGAATATAGCACACTTGTTTCACTTATCAATTTGAAACCAGAAGATAGAAAAACAATAGGCAGTGTCTTAGTTACTTCTCTCATTGCTGAGACAAAATACCTGACATCCAAAGTTAAAGGACAAAAGGTTAATTCAGCTCATAGGTTTTTTTGTTTTTGTTTTCTTTTTGTTTGGTACCGGGATCAAACTCACGACCTCATACTTGCCAGGCAGGCACTTATGCTGTTGAGCTAAATCCCCAGCCCCTAGCTCATAGTTTGTAGAGGTTTCAGTTCATCATTGGCAGAGTCCAGGCAGGGTAGTACAGCAGAGAGACATTGCAGAGGAAAAACAATAAATAGCAGGCAGAAGACAGCACAAACAACACCCAAGAGGAAGACAAGCCTCTTTCTGTCCCTTATATTGCATTCAGTCTACTGGGGTTAAGGCAGTGCCAATCCAGTCGAGAGTGATTTAGTAATCACTCAGCCTTGATCCTAACACCCTTAATCCTAGCATTGCACTAAGAATCAATCACACACACTAGATTCAGCCACTTCTGAAAAAGCCCCACCTATGACTGCATGAGACTTTGGTGGGACACATAGAAACAAACTTTAACAGGCAGTTAAGGGATTGAGGGCTGGGGATTTAGCTCAGCGGTATAAGGGCCTGCCTGGCAAGTGCAACATCTGAGTTCAATCCCTGGTACAAAAAAAAAAAAAAGATGGCAAGATAAGGGATTGAGTAAACTGAAAAAAGCTCCAGATAGTAGGAGTGCAAGAAAAGGAAGCCTGCCCTCCTGAGGTCAGACCCCTAAAAGCGGAAACCACATTGTTTCAAGGGACAGGGGCCTAGGTAAACTGAGATAAGCCCTAAAAAATTGGAGTGCAAGAAAAGTCTGTCCCCCTGATGTCAGAGGCCTAGCCAAAAGGACAAAGAATGTGAGGTTTGGCCATTCTGTCACCATACTTACCTTTCCACAGCGAAGTACCACACTTTGGGTGCCAAAAGTGTTACCTGTTTGTCCTTTTTCCATATGTGTCAGGATTAGTAACAAACTGAAGAAAATAAACAATTTATAAAACATAACTCTCAGGCTGGGCATGGTGGCACACACCTGTGATCCCAGCACTTGGGACACTGAGGCAGGAGGATCACTGCAAGGGCAGCCTGAACTGCATAGCAAGACCCTATCTCAAAAAACAACCCAAAACAACTCTCTAAATCTCCTAAAAGACAGGTCAGGCAGGGCACTGGATCTGTTTTCTGAAGCCAATCTCTGGACATTAAGAACTGGTGAAAGCCAGTATGACAGTCATGAGGCTCAGGCTGGGGCTGCTCTGTGGTGAGTACTCACAGTCCTCTGATGGTAACCAGGTCCCAGGAGCCCAGATGGGTATCCAGCAGAGAAACCTCTACTTGCTCTGTACTTCTCTGTAAGGTGAAAGGTAAACTCAGGGCTCTCTAGGTCTCCCTTTTTTAGGGTGACCTGAGACCCCATCAGAGCCCTCTTGCTATCCTCCATTAAGATTTGAACTACAGTTCTGTGCTTTTCTCACCACAAATGGCTGGCTTCTTTAGGTATGACTTGATAGATTTACTGAGGTTAGGATCCCAGCCCATATCCTGGGCTCCACTGGTCCCTGGTGCCTGGACCCCCACCCATACCCCTATACCTGACAAATGGTTCCCTGGGGAAGGTATGTTGCAACTAAGGATAAGCTTGAGGGTCCCTTAAGCCTTGGTCCCCTTATGACCCTGGAAATGAGTTTGCCTCTCCATTGCTTGTAGGATCCAATGTCAGATCCAATCTCTTGAGTTGCCTGTCTCTTCAACCACCAATGTCCTGGTGGGCTTGCCTCCTGTTTTGGTCAGGTTGTTTAATGTAGAAACTGATACTGGTTCCATTCTGATACACACCATAGTCATCCGTTCCTAAGAGAAAAACTCTTGTCCCACTTCGCCCCTCCCTACTGGAGACAGGACTGAGGGATATGCTTGTGAGGGCCTTTCATGACTCCTGAGCAGGGAAAGGCAGAGGAGAGAGAGTAACAGAAGTGTAAATCTGCTCCACCTGTCTTACAGATGGAGAATATTGAGTCTCAGGCTTTTCCAGTTATCTCCCCATAGGGCTCCATCCTTACAAATTGGGAACTGTAGCCAGGTGTGGTAGTGTATGTCTGTAGTCCCAGCACTTCAGAGACTGATGCAAGAGGAGCATCATGAGTTCAAGGCCAGCATGGGCCACATAGTTGGTTTAAGGCAGTCTGAACTACACAGTGAGACCCTGTCTTAAAAAAAAATAAATAAATAAAAAGAATTGTTTGACACTCAAGACCTTAAAGAGAAAGCACCTAATCTGTACTCACACATGGCGTGGCTATTGCTTGGGTAATAAAGAAGAATGGCTGATGGAGGGGAATATAAATTATAATATGGTTCTTCAACTAGACTTATTTTGCAAAAGGCAGGTAAATGGTCCCAAGTGCCTATGTGCAGGCTGTCTTTGCTTTGTGAGACAATTCTGACCCATGCAGGTCAAGTAACATAGTCAACCCTGCTGACAACCCTTACCCCTTCAGCCCCAGGGGACCCCTGCCCCGAAGTCTGAAAAGTCCTCCTGTCCTTGTCCCTTCCCCTCCCAGGAGGAACTTCCTCAAGAGACCACCTGTCTCCTCTGTCTTGGGCTCCCAGTGCAGGAATGGGGCAAGGACACCCCAGTCTGCTTCCTTTCCACATGAAAGGAATATGGCCAGAAGGAACCCAGGCAGGCTCCAGTACCTTTCTTTTTTTCTCTGGGAGACCTCTGACAGATCAGGGCAGACCTGGCCAAGTTTTCAGAGGACCCCAATAGATATCTAGAAGTGTTCAGAGAACTGGCCTATAATTTTAACCTTGCAGAGGTAAATGATGCTATTACCTTCTGTTATTTATTTATTTATTTATTTATTTATTTATTGTCTTTTTGAGACAGGGTCTCGCTATGCAGTTCAGGCTGGCCTTGAGCTCACTTTGTAGCCCAGGCTGGTTTCAAATTCACAACGATCTTCCTGCCTCAGCCTCCCGAGTGCTGGGATTACAGGCGTGAGCCACCACACCCAGCTCCGTTATTTTTTTTGAAACAGGGTCTTCCTATGTAGCCCAGGCTGACCTCAAACTCACAACAATCCTCCTATCTCAGCCTCCAGAGTGCTTGGATTACAGACATGTACAGTGCCTGGCCTGTAGTGCTTCTTTTGTGCCATCCCTCTCCACTTCAGAAAGAGGCATCTCTGAGAAAAGAACAGGCACTTGGTAGTGAATGATATGCTACCTCACAAGCAGCAGGAACTCATTCCTGGCTGAGGGCCCTAGCAGTTCCTCTGGAGGAGCCCATATGGGACCCTATGGACCAAAGCGGAGTGGGATTTTGGAGACAGACATTTCCTGGCCTCTGTATTAGAAGACCTCTGAAGAACCTGTGTGGACTGCTAAACTAGTGGTGGTCAATCTGTGGTTGGCTGTTTTATTACTGAAAGCTCTAAAAGGTTTGCCATCACTCCTCTAAGCTATTTCATATTGTATATGGTAACCCAGAAAAAGAGAGTCCCTCAGCCTTCTTTGAGGGACTTAGTTCTTTGCTTAAACAGACTTGTTACCCAAAGGCTGGCCAGCCTGTCTTCAGGCAGTTGCTGCTGTTGCCTTGCTCATTCCAGGGGTTTCCACACTTACCGTAGGTGATGTACTCTCCTCATCACATCTCAGGACTGCTGTCCTCCAAGGGAAGCCTTTGCCTCTCGGACAGCTGACTCTGGAAGTATCAGAGCTGCCCTCCTCTCGACCGTGCTACTTTTCCCCCAGAAGAACTCATCATTGTACCTAAGTGGTACTAGAAACATACTGCAAGGGCCAACTTGGAAGGCCACCCATTAAAAATCAACTCGACACTTCACAGACAGAAGCTCCCTCATACAACAAGGTGTGCAAAGGGTAGCCTGTGTAGTGGCATCCCCAACAAAAGTCACCCCTCTCCTTGGAAACAAGCACCCGGCTAGCAAAACTAGTTGCTCTCACCTGGCTCTCAAACTAAATGGAGGAAAGAGGACTAACACATGCACAGACTCAGAGTTTGACTTTCTGGCCTTCATGCCCATGCTGCCACCTGGAAAAAGAATGAAATTTCCTCACAGTCAGTCATAGAATCCTCAATAAAATATCACCAAGAAATTGATCACTTGCTAAGTGTGGTAGCTTGCTAAGTGTGGTAGCCTCCCTTCAGAGAGCGAGCAGTATCCATTGTAAAGGGCACCAAAAGGGAGCTGATGAAATAGAAGGTCCCAGGCATGGTGGCGCATGTCTGTAATCCTAGCATTTGGGAGGCTGAGGTAGGAGGATTACATAAAGTTCAAGGACATCCTTAACTACATAGTGAGTTCAAAACCAGCCTGAACTACAGTGAGATCCTGTCTTAAAAAAAATAGCAGAAGTTAATAGGATGGCTGACGTGGCAACTGGAGCAGCAGCATATAAGCCCTTCCTGGAGGCCACTTTTTTAAGTCCCTTATCTTAAAAACACTCCCTATGAGAGACTAAGCCCTAATACTCTCAGGTTCTGCCCAATAGGCTGCACCAACCTTGCCCAGTTCAAAAACAAACAAACAAACAAACACAAAAAACCAAAAAAGGAAAACTCCTTCTGACAGCTAGCTAGTGAAAGGTCCTGAAGGCCCTTTACCAGTCTCCCAGAATTACAATGCTCATCCTTCCAGGCTAGTTTACTCGAGGAATCTCAGCAGACTTAGGTATACACTATCACCTACACTGTGCCTGGAGGCCCCAGTCTTCAAGAGAAGTAGAGGACCAATGAGATTTCAGAAACTATCTCTGCAAAGTAACCCAGGAAACTGGGCTTCCCTGGATAACCCTTTAACCAACTGCCCTGCTTAGAACAAGGAACTCCCTCACAATGTTTGTGCCTCAGCCCATGTGAGATACAAGGAGGCACTTACTAATGACTTACTAGGTCCAGAACTAATTGCCCACATGAAACCTCTCTGTCCCACTTACAGAGGGCCCTCCAAAAGAGCATAGAGGCCCAGCTCAGAGAGAACTACACACTCTTTTTAAACTGGAGAATCTGGTCTTAGTAAAATCTTTGCCTACCTCCATTCTGCATGTGAGCAAGCTAATGCAGTAATTCTCTCCACCCCTTCAGCAGCTAAGGTCTCCAGACACCATTCCTGGATCCACCACTTTTGCCTAAAACCACAGTCAGTGAACCAGAAAAAGTCTCACTGGAAAGGCCAGCAAGAGGAGCACTGCTTGTGAGATACTCCTGCAAACTGGCAAAAAACTTAAAACTTCTCTTTAAGAAAACACCATCTTCTTCTCTAAAAGATAAATAATGATCAATAGAAGCCCTGACTTACCCCCTGTTCTGGTTAAATCTCCTGCTAGGAATCATTCTGATTTTCCTCTAGTATCTCTTAACTTGTCAGCTCCCAGAGGGTGGAGACAAATGAAGGAGCTACTTGTGCCTAGTTCACATACCTAAGAGGACAATACTATTTATATCTAGATGAGAGAAAGCTAACTCTCCTATAAACAAAACAGACACAGTCAAGACAGCAGCAGGTTCCTTTTCAGGCCCTCACAGGGCCTGAGTCCAACTGCTCCAAGTGTGGACACTGTGCTTGCCAGGCAGACAAGCTATACACTGAGCTATATCCCCAGCCCCACACTCCTAATTTTACCTTTCAACTTCTCAAAACTACAGCAGCAAAAAGCTGTTGGCTATGCCTCTTGTCGACTGTCATGGCCCACTGTGTGGTCCCTACACCACTCTGGTCCCAGGTGAAAACACCCATCACCCACAGTCACACTCCTTTCATAAAAGACAGTAGCCAGGGTACAGGGCCTTGCTATAAAGCTCACCTCAAGGCTTAATGGCTTTGAGCCTTCTGGCACCCCCATTACAGGGCGTCTGCTTTCATACTCCAACATCCAGACCCCTTGAAACCTTCACATAAATGCCTCCCAAACACTCACTTTTCCAAGCTCATATCTTAAATAGTCATCTGTGAAGTTTTACTTATTTTCCAATCTTATTTAGAAAACCAGTTGTTAGCATTTAGCATTTCAATGGGCTCCCTTGTCCTGTGGCTTCAAGCCACCAGGACATACCCTCCCCCACAACACCCTTAATCTCAGCCCTTCTGCTGAAGAAATTGGCTTTCACGATGACGATGACAAGCTGCTTTGGGAGCTTCCCCTTTCCAAGAACTTTGTAGTAGCCCTAGGTTAAAACAAAACAAAACAAAACAAAACAAAACATACTATATGTGTGGCAGGTTATTAATTCCTGGTGGGACTGAGGATAGGCCTGTCAACCCAAACTTTCTAGGACTCTGATGGGCTGGGAACTAACGGCCTCCACCAGCAGATTCTCTGAGAACTCTAGCACAGTAAGACAAATGGGGTGTCAGGATGTAACTCTAGTCTTAGCAAAAGCACACACCTCTCCTGGTCACCCACCACCCCCTAAGACCGCACAATCACATCGCCAGCAAATGCTTTAAGTCTTGACCATCAATATTGTTTAGAGGGCATTAAATAGGTCAGGAATTGAGAATTCAGAGCTACCCAAGTAACTTCTTAGAATTTAGGTCTCATTTATGAATACCTCCATATTCATGGAGATAAATTTTACCAGAATCCTTAAAGACAGACCCCCCCCCCAAGTTTGTTTTCTGAGAATCTCTTCAGGTAATGTAGGGCCCCAAATAACATTAGAATTTCATTCTATAAGGACCATGAGCTACACCTCAAGATCAAAGCCAGTAATAGCTCCAGTTAAGAAATATAAACCGGTTAAAGTTAGGGCAATGACATTAGGAACTGATTACTACTTGGATGGACATTCGGTGGAAATGTAGTGACATAATGAGAATAGAAAACTATTCTCCAGATTGTGCCAGAAACACAAGCAAACCAATTAATGGATAGCTATACTCTGAATTTTCACTTGAGGGAAAGAAAGAACAAGACAGGCAGGAGTGAGAAATAGTTCCATTTATGTCTAATTCACAAACCAATCATACTACACCAACGACGGGAGCCACTTGTCTTGTTTTTGGCAGCATTTACTTGTGTTTGCTCAATGACCAATGTCCACACTTTATTAAGGCTGATAGTTGGGCAGAAGCTCTGGTTTAAGTGGTAATGCCTCATACCAACCTCCCCAAAGCACCTGGGTGATATTTTTCAAAGTTGATCCTGGGTGATGCATGCTTCTAGCATTACCCTGGCTTCCAGCGTGCTTCAAGTACTTGCCATTGCAGCCATGGCCATGGCTCAGATGGCCCAAAGCTTCCAGGTCATCCTTAGTCTGCATGGGATGTCAAGTGGCTGTGATGAATGACTTCTTATCCAATCTTGATTCCCTTCTTTTGTTTTAGCCTGATTATCTTAGATAGAACTTCATATGCAATGTTGAATAGTAGCAGTAGAGTTTTCTGTTCTTGAAGTGTGGTGAAAAGTACCCTTTTTGTTTCTCAGGCTTTTTTTTTTTTTTGGTACCAGCAATCAAACTCATAACCTTATGCTTGCCAGGCAGGTGCCCAAGCTGCTGAGCTAAATCCCAGGCCCTCCTTTTTTGTCTTAAAAGTTACACTTTTAAAGCTCTTACCATTTCTAAATTGGAAATGTACTTGTATCAATGAGATACCAAGTTTGTTTAGTTATTAATATAGAGACAGGATCTTGCTATGTAATTCAGTCTGGCTTCACAGTAATCCTCCTGCCTCATCCTCTGGGAGTGCTAGGATTATAGGAGTGCAGCACCACATCCACCAAATTTAAGTAACAAATACTAGTACACACAAGGAAGCACAATCTGTTAACTGTATAAAGGTGAATTATTATTTGTGCTTTAAAAATGTGGAAGGGGCCAGGGCTTTAGCTCAGTGGTGTAAGTGCCTGCTTGGCAAACCCAAGGTCGTGAGTTTGATCCCAGGCGCGCGCATGCACACGCACGCGCGCGCGCACATACACACACACACACGGAAGGAATAATAACCCCTCACACAGAAAATTTATTTGTTCCATTGGGCTAAAATGATTCCTACTGCTAATTTTGGTCTTTGAATCTCCACATCAACTTAAAGCTTTAATTATGTTTATGACTGTCTTCTCCAGCTTGTTGGTCTTTTTAAAGGTAACTTTTACCTATCTTCCAACAGAAATTATAGTACTATAACCAAGAGCATTTTAAGCAAATTTTCTTTACAATGAGCCAAAGTACAAAATACTATTGCAAAGGTGACAGCCTAAGGATAAAAGCTGGAATTCAGTGAAGACACTGATAAATGGTTAGATAAGTCTGCCAACAATTTAAAGTATAGATGAGTTTAAAAAGACAGTCAATACTGCTTCCAAGTGCTATCAAACAGGACAAACTGTGCACTAAATTTTTCTAACAGTGTGTGAGAAGCTTCAACTGGTTTTCCTCAAAGCATTCTAACAGATTTGAACATGAAGGCAATGCTAAATTTGTTGCATCTTGTGACTGACTGCAAGTCTGTCACTGAGTTGCACAATTCTATAGCTTAAAACTGCAGTGTTTTAAATCCACTTATGCTAAAGATCAATTGTTTTTCTTTTTGGATGGAATTCATGTTACCTAGAAAAATTTTTAAGGAACAAGAATTTGAAGAGAATTTTTATTGTGCTCCATTGTTTATGGTAACCCCAAAATGGAACACTAGGCATAAATGGGTCCAGAAATGCCATCACAGGTGGGTATGGTGGTACATGCCTGTAATCTCAGCACTCAGACTGTTTCAAATTCAAGGCCAGCTTGAACTGTGAGGGGACACTGGCTTTAAAAAAAAAGCAAGCATCATGAGTAATGATATTGGGGTCTGTGGTTATGATCTCAATTCTCACGTGAAAAACCCATCAACCCTTTTGTTCTTTTTGGTGGTGGTGGTGGTACTAGGTTTGTACCTAAGTCCTTAACATTTGCCATGCCAGCAATTTATTACTGAGCTACACTCTCCTGCCTACATTTTTTGACATCAATGAACTGTGTGAACCAAATTCGTGCCTAGGAACACTATAGAGAACTTTGAAGGTTATAAGGGTTTATTTGTAATGATGTATTGTAAAACACGGCCATCATGATACTCTTCAGTGTTATATATCACTTCTGATGGGACAATTTCTGTCAAGTAAAAACACAGTATCTCATCTACCTTATTCACTAAATGTGGTACAGTGTGACTTCTGGCTCTTCTCCAAAATCAAAACGACTATGAAAAGCAAAAGCTTTAAATCAATTCAGGACATTAAGGCAGCCATAAGAATGCAATAATCAGGAGAAAAAAATTTTCCATTAATTTTACAATCTCAGAATGCCTATTATACTTTAGTGTGTGCTCATACAAAGGACATATTTATCTAATTCTTAATGCCTTTTTTCCCTTTATGCTTGTTTCAGGAGATTGAATAGCAGCATATGTGGTTTGGCTACCCTTACTCTATCTTCTGGTGTCTTCCAGGGCTAAATATAGGAGCCACTATTTTTTTTTTTTTTTTGGTACTGGGGATCGAACTCATGACCTTGAGCTTACCAGGCAAGCACTTAAACCGCCAAGCTAAATCCTCAGCCCCAGGAGTCACTATTCTCAATAAGGTACATCTAAAATAAGATTATGGGATTGTAAA
Organism: Hydrochoerus hydrochaeris; assembly: GCA_004027455.1. Classification (NCBI taxonomy): domain Eukaryota; kingdom Metazoa; phylum Chordata; class Mammalia; order Rodentia; family Hydrochaeridae; genus Hydrochoerus; species Hydrochoerus hydrochaeris. The sequence goes on along the minus strand of PVLA01001423.1, from coordinate 215,819 downwards.
ACCTGTGCGAAGGCTATATGGGGAAAACAGAAAAAAGTCTAATTAGAAGACAATATTATAAATACTTTTGAAAAGTTTATAAAAGCCTTGCCATTCCTATCTAGCAATTCTAACCTGCTCAGATTTATGATCTGTAAGAACTAATTGGATGGGCATGTGACATGTACTTGCAATCCCAGCTACTCTGGAGGCTAAGGCACAAAGAGGGCAATATCAACACCAGCTTAGCCAGTTTAGTGAGACTTTGTCTCAAGACTTAAATAGAGGGCTGAGGATATAGCTCAGCACTCTTTGGGTTCAATCTTCAATACTACAAAAAAAACCAACTCCACAATTATTAATTTGATATTAAATTTAAAGAAGCCATGGAAACTGAGCTACACAATAGAGACCACATTTCAACTCAATAAAAGGTCTATATCCATGTTAAAATCTGTTGACTGGAGATTAGTTGGATTACCCTACACATGACACAATGAGACTTGTTCTTAAAGCCATGCCAATACATTTTAAACAACCTCAGCAAAAGAGAATTTTCATCTTGTGCATGGGAATAACTAAAACCTTTATTAGATATGGTTTCTGGATAACAATGTGAAAATTGGAAATATCAATTCAAAGAGCAGTGAAGTCTGAAATTTAAAAAAGTAGACTATTATGGGACAAAAAAAAGACAAGAATCTTACTACTCAATAGCTCCCCTCTGTACACAATGCTGCATATGTACAACTACTCCATTTTATTGGTTTTATATTATAATGAAATTCCTTGAAGCAACCTAGGGTACACAGTTGGTATCCAGCATGGATGTGGGGGTGGGGAGTAGAAACACTTGATTAACAGTTTTTTACTCATACATTTTAGACAGTTTTTTCTTTTTGCTGAGATTTTAGTAATAAACTCATAAATTAGGAAATACTTTCATTCCTACAGTGTTAAAATAGAAAACTGAATACTGCCAACAATAGTGGCTTAATTATTGGTATACAAGAAAAACACAACACCAACAAGTTTTCTTAATTATGCATTTTAAATATCAATATGTGCATTTCATTTTTACAGTTATAAATTTTCTAATCTGTTTTAGACAACAGCATGTAATAATTTTGAATCAATTGAAATGTTGCTTTCAATTCGAAATATTGTGAATACATGTGTATAAAAAATAACCCAATGTATGACTCATCTGATAGGTGTTTAAAGATCAATAAAGGCTTATTTTTGAACATGCAGTTAGGAAGAGAGGGAAGCAAGCCAACCTCTCTACACTGTCTTGCTGCTGGCTTTGTTTTGCAGTGGTATCAGTAGTGGTTTTGGGAAGGAACCATGTGCCTTCAGCCCATTTAGTTAAGAACAGATACCACAATCATCAAGAGGGTAGAGGACACAGGGAAAGGAGAGTGGACAGGTGTTAAATGTCAAATTTTAAGTGTGCATTTTGCACTTTTTCTAGGTGCAGGGTTAAAAACAAGGCAATGAAGGGGAAAATTATATATAATTAGGAACAAAACTGCAATTGAATCAAGACATAATAGCCAAATTGCTTTTTTTTAATAGACTGCATATATAGATGTTTAGCCATACTCTTAAGATCAACTCTTTAAGAGCAGAACTTTATATCCAATTTACATGCTTTAGATACCACCTTTCTTATTTGTTACGCTAAGGTCTTCTATCCAAATATCCACTTGTACACTGAGAGCTTTAAGAAAAAAACAGGACACAGAGGGATTGCCATTTTTAGCAGCAATGAAATATCACTAACCCCTTTTTACATACCGAATTCAAGTCACTATCAGAGGTGAGTGCACCACAAAGTCACTAGGTACAAAATTGCTAGTTCATGTTTAAATAACTTGAAATTACCCCTGCCCCCCACCCCATTAATCCCTTTTATAAACAGCAAACATTTTTGCTTTTATACATAGGCTAGCAGGCTTGTTTCAATATGAAAGTGCTAATTCATTTACAGATTTTTAAATCAGTCATGTAGTGCTACAATAAATGTCCAATAATCTACATAGGAACAATCCTTGATGAATGAAAATGATGAAGACAGAATAAGGCTATCAGATTACCTTATCTTATTTACATGTAAAGGATACCCAATGGTAAGGAGACAGAAATTGGACAAATACTCATAGGTATAAAAATTACATCTACCTCTGAGCTTTATACTGTAAATGAGACATTTTAAATAGTCCTGTAGCCCATGCCTATTTTTTTCCTCAGAAAAAGAAAAGCTGCCTTCATGACATCCCCTCTTGTTTCAGATTTTCCACAGTGTCACTTGAAGCTTCAGTCAGGATCTTACTTTCTTCAAAAACAAAAACAAAAAAACCCAAAACCTACTAGTTAGCCCCCCACCCCCCCCAATCCCTCTGGGTTTCTTGTCCAGTGCCAGGTTGCATGATCAGGTCCCAACTCCCGAGTTTCTTTCTTATTTTTTGTCCATCTATTGATCAATTAGTTTAGAGCAGGTAACATGAACCAGTTCTGGAACCACTACAAGGAGGAATACAAGCTCTTCACTACAACCACACAGCAATAAAGAAAGTGGTAACTCAATTCATCCCTGGTGCCGGGCCTCCAAAATTGAAAGAACTTGGCACAACTGGAGCACTGAATTTGTATCCTCCATGCTTCTCAATCATTTTGGATTCTAGAGAACAAATAAGCAAAACTTTAACAGGGTATTCATCAATTGTCTTACTATGTTGGGTGGTGGGGAGTAACTGAGAATATTTAATAAGCCCATAACTTAACCAAGAGTAGCCAGAATGTATAGAAGTGAGAGGGCATGCACTATGTAAAGATCATCTCTCTTATACATTAAACTTCTTAGCCAATTTCCGTTTTCCACTGTTAAGAAGAAAATGAATCTTTAAAAACTCCATTTTAAGTCAAATGTATCAGTAATGGCTTACTTAAAATAGGAACAAAAGTGTTAACAAATCACATGCATATAAAAACAAAATGCTATGCCTTATTTATAAAGATTCCTCCACTGGCCTTCACATTGAGCTTATACTATATCCCCATCCATTTTTATAGAGACAGGGTCACACTAAGTCACTAATTGCCTAGGCTAAAGTTAATCTAAACTTGTGATTCACTTGAATCAGCTTCTCAGAGTGCTGGAATAACAGATGTGCATCATCATGCCCAACTAAGAAGACCTTCTTTGACTGGGATTATAAAGCCAGTTGTATTGTTATGTTGTGGATAAAGTGTGTATTTTTCTTAAATTTTTTTTTTTTTTTTTGGTCTCAGGGATTGAACTTACAACCTCATGTTTATCAAACAGGCACTTAAAGAGACTGAGCTAAACCCCTGGTCTAAAGTGTGTATTTTTAAAATGCATGTGGGACAGCACCTGCCTATTATGCTCAAGGCCCTGTATTTGACCCCCACCCTTCAAAATAAACCAAAACAATACAAAATTTTTAAAGTTCCCCACATACTGAAGTGTTTAAAGAAAGAAATATCTAGGATTTTCTTTAAAACACAGGAACTTTAAAAAGTTTAAACAGTCTTACTGTAGCACTGTATCACTGAGGTAACACAGTCAACCTATATACCTTTATAACTTTAATCCCAACATAAGATTCCAAGCCATATAAAGCCATCAGTTACATCAAGGAGAGGTTGCAGTTGACTAACATACCATGAGCTGCTCTTCTTTGATCAGCCAGAGTTGCTATGTCCTGTAACTGTTTTCTTTGTTCTTCATTAAGACCATGAGTCAGAGCCTGATACCACACAGGATTACGATTCTGAATAGCTATCAAAATGAAAAAAAGAGGAAAAGAGTAATAATAAAACACTAGTAGCTACTTTCTAGTCTGTCCTCCTTTCTTAGCTTCTACCTGACACTGACATTTCTTCTGATTCATTTTATATGCTTCCAACAACTTCAAAAGTTATCTTGTTTGTGATGTGAAACACTCAGAAATAAGAATTAGCTATATATATAGTTTATCTTTGTGCTTAAAAAAATCTAATTGTCTTCACCGTCTAAATCACTTCTTACATATTATGACTATAACAAAGAAGCAGCTTGAAGATGATCAAAGCTACTCTGGTTAGAATTCCCAAACCCTTAAATTTAAGCTTTAGGCGGACGCAGGAAAAGTGTGAATGGTACAAAAGAAATGCCTCTTGTCTTGCTTTGGCTACTCAATAACTTTCCTTTAACACATCTTGAGATGGCGTGTGTAACTAAATGGTAGCACGCTTGCCTAACAAATGCAAGGCCCTCGTTTCAATCCCCAGGAAAGAAATTTTTCTTTTCCTATAGTTATTCCACAGAAAGGTAGCCTTGAAATCTCAAATTGAAGTTGCATTGGTTACTTCTGTGTGTTTATTTTCCTGGGAATTGAACCCAGGGCCCTTTACAATGAGCTACATCTCTAGTTCTTCTCTATTTTTAATTCTGAGACAGTCTTTTAAGTTACTAAGCTGCCATGGCTGGGCTCAACCTTGTAACCCTTCTGCCTCAGTCTTTCAGGGTTGGGATTAAATCACGTACTGTCATATATTTTCTTGTTTACTTTGAAATATAGCTTTAAATATCTGATGGCTTACTATTTTTATTTATTTTTTTAAAATTCTGGCCTAAATCATGATCAAAATTTTTGTTTTGCTTTTGTTGGGGCAGGGTCTCAGTATGCAGTTTGAGCTGCCCTCAAAATCCTAACAATCATCTTGCCTCAGCCTTGAGGGTTGGGATTACAGGTGTGAGCCACCTTGAACAGTGATCCCAGTCAAATTTAATCTGTGAAAAATAAACTTTCCTCAAAATTTAAAACAGAACTCAAAACAATCAGGTGTTAAAAATCTGTAATGTTTGCTGGGCATGGTGGTACACACCTGAAATCCCAGCACTCAGGAAGCTGAGGTAGGAGGATCGCCGTAAGTTTGAAGCCAGCCTGAACTATGTAATGAAACACTCTTTCAAAAAACAAAAACAAAACAGTTTCACAATGTTTAATGAAAAATATGCCCTAGGAGGTGGTAGCTCATAATCCTAGCTACTTAGGAAGTGGAGGCAGAGGGACTGCAATTTTGAGCCCAGACTATACAATTTAATGAGGTACTGCCTCAAAAAATATTTGTAAAGAGGGCTGGGAATTAGCTCAGCTGTCTCTGGATTTAATCCCCATTATTGTACCCACCTTCAAACCAACCAACCAACCAACTAAAAAAAAACCCACCTCTCCACATGCATTAAGTAAGCTGCTATATAATGGTGCTACGTCTGGTCATGTTTTTTATATACATTTGTAAGTTGGAGAATGTTCTCTGTAATAGAAGTTTCACCACAAAGCAATGTCAAGAATGTAAACTGATTATCTTCATGTATTAGGTGCTATGTATTTTGGGGGTACAAACTTGGCATACGATTATCTATTTCTGTTTAACTGTGTGCACAGGCTTTGTATTAGAAACTATCCTTCAGAGGCTGACATTATGTCTGTATCTAAAATATACAAACACATGGACAAAGCTGGCACCTCAATCAATTCTTGTTGCCACATAGCTCAGAAACCACTCACTGCCCTTGCGTCAACACTACTTTACCATGTTCTTTAAAGACTAAAATCTTGGTCATCAGAAAACCTGTTCTACATCAAAGTTCCTATGTGGTATGACAAATTACAGTGGTTAACTGAGACAAGGTTGTCAAATATAGTGGCAATTTTAGAAGATGGATAGTGGGGCACAGATATACTCTGAAATGCAAGTAAATAGTGATAATCAGACGGCATGCCTGTAAACCCAGCAGCATTCAAGAGGCTGAGACCAAAGAACTGCTGTGAGTTCAAAGCCAGCCTGGACTACATAGTGAGTTCAAGGCCAGCCTTGAACTAGTAAGAGCATGTCTCAAAAACAAACAGAAAACACAAAAACCAAAGTGCCACCGTATATTCTGAAACCATGCACTGTGACAGAACCAGAAGTCCATGACTACTCATATAAATGATCTCAAAATTGGCTGCTGGAAGGTAACATTTTTATTTTTTCAAAGGTGCTAATTTAGTTGGTTAACACATTTTAAGACATAGGGGAATGAATGAATGAATCGCTTACCACATTTTAGGACATGGGGAAAAAATTATTTTAGGACATAGGGGACATAAGAAAAAAAGACAAGCTTTCCAAAACCAAAATGTTACTAATAGTCACAGTGTCTAACAGGTTAAGTGTACGTCAATATATATGTATAAAAACATTTAACCAAATGAATTTGTTATTCTCTGCACCTTAAAAGAGTAGGCCAAGTACTGAAAAGCACTGAAGTTTCTGAGTATACCTTACTCACCCTGTTATTTTTAATAGTTTTTATTTTATTTTTTTTGAGACAGGGACTTGCTATGTAGGTCATGACCAGTCCTGAACTCATAATGATCCTCCTGCCTCAGCCTCACCAGTACTGGCATTATAGGTGTGCATCACCTATAATTTTAATTTTAAAAGACACATATTTTAGGAAAATAGTGTAGTTAAAAAATAAGTGGCAATTCCTCTCTCCCTCTCAAGATTACCAGTCTTACCAAGAATCATGTATATTTGTTTGTTCTGCACACAACTATTTTTTGTCCTGTTTACTTACTTTGAAATATAGCTTTAAATATCTGATACTCATCAACAGGGTTGTCTTCATCATCGATGATTGTGGAATAGCCTTCCAGAGCTGTTTCTTCAGCATCATCTTCTTCCCAATCTTCATCATCTCCATCTTCACCTGCTTGCTTAGCCAAAATCTCCAAATATTCTTGCCCATCTTCATCAATATCATCTTCATCACTTCCCAGTTCCTCTGCCACCACATAAAAAACATACTTTTATAATAATGACATAGTTATTCAACAAAGTAACAATTATTTGAGAAGTTCCTAAAACTGGTATTTTAAAGCATACATTCTGCAATAAATTGAAATAAAAATTTTCATAGACATCTAAGAAAAGTCATCCATAGTCTAGTTTCTTTGGTTTTGTTTTTGAGACAAGTTCTTACAAGTAGTTCAGGGTGACCTTGAATCTGTTATGTACCCCAGACTGGACTCAAACTCATGGCAATCATCCTGCGTCATCCTCCCAAATTGTGGGATTACAAGGTATGTGCTATCGCACATGGCACAATGTAAAGTATTAATACATTTAGAGTTGGATCATACATTGAGATTTGGCCCTTGGTATGCTCTGGGCTAATGTGTTATATTCCAAACTAAATTCTGGTGATGAGAAAAAAAAAGAAAAACAAAAGTTTAAATACAGGTGACTTATTAATATAGCAACTTACATCTACAGAACCTTTTGTGAAAGCTTTTAAAAGGCTAAGTTAGTAAATGATTAAAAAAGACAAAAATGACAAGTTATCTTATTTTTAAACCACTACAATAATCTTTCATAACACTGATCGATTTATACTTTGGTAGGCTACAGTGTCCACATGTGAAATGTATTGGCCAACACCTAAATGACTCCATTTATTTTTGTTTTTTGGTACTAAGGATTGAACTCACAACTTTGCACTTGCCAGGCAGGCACTTACACCACTGAGTTAAATCCCCAGTCCCAATAACTTCATTTTATGGCAAAAACATGCTTATGACAGAATGGTTATTTGCAATAAATTCAGACATTAAAAAGTATAAACCTTTTATCTGAGCAATACCTATTTTTATTCTGCCTTTTTTTTCCTGGGATAGGGTTTTGCTGTGTTGCCCAGGCTGTGGCAAACTTGTGGGAGTCAAGTGATCCTCTCACCTACCTTGCTGTGTAGCTGGAACTACTGGCATGTGCCACTGTACCCAACTTATTCATGTGCCAAACAGTATGTTAAGCCCTTCATGTATTTTTCCCAATTTATTATCCATGTACTTTTTTTTTTTTTTTTTTTTCTCCCAGACAGGGTCTTGCTATGTAGTTCAGGCTAGCTTTGAACTCATGGCAATCCTCCTGCCTCAGTCTCCCAGGTGCTGGGATTATAGATGTGTTCCACCACACCTGGCTGCATGTACTTCTGACTGCACTATTTAAAAGATAATGGTGAACCACTGCATTATCTCCCTTATAACTAACTGTTCCTCAGACTTTTTTTTGGTACCAGGAACTGAACTCATGACTTTGTGCTTGCCAGGCAGGTGCTGGTACCACTGAGCTACATGCCTGGCCCTTCCTCAACTGTTGAAGAAGTTGCTTTTCTCTCTTAAAGGAACTCAGCACTTAAAACTACTCTAGTAAACAAGCCCAGTGATGTATCTAACTCATTATTTGCTTCTAAAACAGAAAACTTCTAAAGAAAAAGAATGTATATGTAATCTATAAAACAAGTGCAATGATGTATCTAAGTTATGTTTGGCTTTTTTAATTACAAATTCCTTACCAGTTTCATCATCATCCTCAGCTTCATCATCATCATCACTGTCATTCTCATGTTCTGCATGGCAGGCATACGCTCTTTTCAATCCATTAAACAAAAGGATAAAAGCTGGTAAAATCTGTCCAGAAACCTGATTTAAAACTTGTGGTATTTGTTCCATATCAATAAGAGCACAGAGACCCAGAACACACATTTTCCTATCATGAAGCCTAAAAATAAAGTAAAATAAAATAAAGATTTTCTATTTTTTAAAAGTAAGCAATTCTTCACAAAGGTCTAATTTATGTCACTTACCCCAAGAAACAGTCAACATCATTAAGCCATTGTGTAATAAAATGATTTGTAACTGGTTCAACATTATTAGGGAAGCGAAGATTTTCTAAGGTATTGAGTAGCAGGTGAGGATTATAATACAAAGCTGCAATTGCAACTTGCAGGCACATCGTTCGAAGTTCACTTGTCTTAACCTCTCTTGTCAATCTCTCTAAAGCTGCTTCCACGAATAAGGGAATGCACTGTAAAGAAAGATTGCAGAATAATCTAAGACTGTAACTGATGGAATTCTAACTGCTTTACCAATCTCAACTTACCTGTTGGCTCAATTAACCCCTTTGGCTCACTAGGTAACTCAGGTTTATTATGGCATTTTGCTGGTAAATCTAATTATAGACAAAGTCTTCACTGAGTTACTCAGTGTAGAACCTTACCACAATGATTAACTATGCATTCCGAATGTTTATGTTAAAACTGACCACAGAAATTTAATTACAAACCTATCAAACAAAATCTTTAAGCCAAAGCTTACCTTGCAGGCTAACAAAATACACATAAGACTTACCAGACATATTTCCATAAATATTAAATATATGATTATTATTATATATTGGTTAATTTTAAACCAATACTTTAAAAATATAAAAAAATTAGCCTTGGGCTGAGAATGAAGCCAGTAGTAGATAGTCCTTAGCATGCAGGAGACCCTGGATTCAACCCCCAGCTCCCCCCAGCCCCAAAGTTAACTTCACTGACCTGGTCGATACCACGCCCTTTGCATTGTAGGATGATGACTTCTAACAATTTTGCAGCATGACACTCTGCATCTTCCCCTGCAACTCCTGTAAGAACCTAAACACAGAAAATAAACTGCAACAAGCCTTCTTGAAATCTTTATATCAGAGAAATAATTTCTCTTTGTTTTTTTTAAAAATTTATTTAAAGAGAAACAAAAGCATGTAAAGGGTAGAGGTAATACAGAATTAAAAAAAAGATAAGTAAGAAATCACTAGTTAATAAATTATATATTGTCGTCTTAGAAAGTTGCTCAAGTTACAAAATTAAAGCATACAAAGTAGATATTCAAACAGTGAGACTGTAAACAGCTACGCATGCATGAATCTCTGAATGTATTTCTACACTTTATATATTATGGGGAGAAACAAAACTTAGCAAGACAAAACAAAACAAATTCCTATAAAGACACAAAACCAAAAAGTCGTATAAAACCACAATACAAGGTGATCTACAATGATTACTGTGTTGTTTTTTATTATCTTAAATAGAATGTCTATATCAGGCATAATTGAATATAGCAGTATAATTGAGTATAGCAGTAAATAACAAAATTAGTAAAAATAAAACATTGTAACAGTATAAAACTTCAAAGGCAGGTAATAATCAAGCCATAGTGGATATTCTAGTGGATCTTGTCATCTTCAGTGCAGTTGCCTATACTCTCAGACTTGATACTGTCAATCATAACAGCTTTGAATAAAATCTATCAATACAAAACTGTGATCCAACAAACCAGATTCGATTACGATCAGTCATGGTAAAACATGTAGGTTTTACAGAGCTTTACATTAAGTTAATAGGAAATTAAGGATGATTACTGTACTATATCCTGTTATTTTCGGGATTACTGTGTGCGCTCAAATCTAGTACAGGTAGAATGACTGGAACAGAATATAATACATCTAAGCAGAGTAGTGTGAGTAATGTGGGTTTTAAATCCTGGTGCACTATTAACAATATAGCATATCAAGGCCATCTATGTTAGAGTTTCTAGTTATCCTTCTCTGCCTCATTCTTGCCATGCTATTTTCCTGCCTTTGTCTACTTTTCTCCTTCATTCTACTGCCCGCCCCACTCATTGAGGCCTTTCTGCCACTGTTCCTAAAATCCTGGTATATTTTTTCTCTCTCTCTAGAATGTCCTTCAGTATTCTCTGTAGGGTTGGATTGGTAGTCACAAACTCTCCCAGTTCCTCTTTGTCATGGAAGCATCTTGTTTCTCCATGAACTTCTAGTGACAGTTTTGCAGGGTAAATCAGTCTAGGCTGGAGGTTATTCTCTTTCAGGGCTTTGAATACTTCACTCCAAGCTCTTCTTGATCTGATGGTCTGTGTCGAGAAGTCAGCTGTGATTCTGATGGGCTTACTTTTATAGGTAATCTGTTTCTTTTCTCTGGTGGCTTTTAATACTGTTTTTATATTGAATTTCTGGTATCTTGATTATTATATGTCTGGGTGTAGATCTGTTTTGGTTGTAGGTGGCTGGGGTTCTATATGCCTCACACAATCGAATGTCTTTTTCTTTTCCCATGCTTGGGAAGTTTTCCTTAATTATTTCCATGAATAGCCTCTGTAATTCGCGTGTATGTATTCCTGCTTCTTCGTTCATGTTTCTTAAATTGTAGATTCTCTTGTCATCTTCTAGCCTTTGTATTGTTACTGCCTGTTTCCTTGTTATTTTTAAGAGATCTTTCCTTTCATGTTCACACACTGCCAACTTGTCTTCAATTTTTATAGTCTATCCTTAGTTTCTTTTAAGGAGTTTTGCCAGCTTTCAATGGAGTTTTTAATTTCCTGGTAGTCTCTTTGAATCTGCTTCATGTATTCTATACTTTCTTTATATTCTTTATCAAATGTTTCTCTCCTTTTTTTGTGTTCCTCCCTTCTACCATATCATCCTGAGAAATGCTTCCTGAGACCATTTCTTTTATTACTCTACTCACATCCTGCTTTACCTGATTTAACATTTCAGTTTTGAGCTCATCTACAAGGTCCCAAAGATCTCTTAATGTCCATTGAAGCCATGTCTGATGTTGCATGTTTGCCGCCCTTAGTCTCCCTTTTTTCTCCCTCCTGGGTCAGGGCTCTCAGGGTTCTGGGCTAGAGGCCTCCTCCTGCCTCTCTCTCCTGCCATGGTCCTGGCTTCCTCCACACAGGTTACAGTGTAGGTCCCAACACCCTTCCCTGCCTGCCCCTCCCCACCAGGGCAGCCAAACTTCAGGGGCCTTCACCTGGTTAGTGCGGGCTAGGCTAGGGAATCGATTTGGGATGGCTCATTGGGTCCCGGCCAGGTGTGCGGCCCAGTCCAAGCAAATCCCATGAATCTGCTCCAGGGAGGGAGCAACCAACTGAAGTCACTGTTACTCCCAGTTCAGGCTTTTCATGCCCAATTCCAACATGTTGCCCATTTGGTCGTGCCCTTCCTGTGTGTGTGTGGGGTGTCTCATTCCCAGCACTGACTGTGGATTAATGAAGGTCCCTTCGCCAGCTCTGCTCTCCATTGGGCTCACCAACCCCCGACTTCAGCGCTGCTGTGCTTCCTGTGAGAGGAGGCGGGAACGGGTTTGTGTGGCTCTGCTAGCCGGTGCAGATTCAAGCTGGTGCACACTTGGCAGGTCACCACGAAAATGCTGTGTCCCGTAATTTTTAGCTGTTTCAGTTGTAGTCCCTAAGTATTTGATGAGCTTTTTTATGTTTTAATTTCTTCCTGTGTGAAGAGGATCCATCTCCCTCTGTCTGGGTCTCTCCAGGGTGTTTTATTCTGGCATATGAGTTGTTTCTCCCGGGAGGCTTTTATTTTGTTGCTCACTGATCAGCCATCTTGTCTTCTCTCTCTCTCTGTTTTTTATAGGTTCTGAATATTGCTTACAGCAGTGATGGTGAACCTTTTAGAACTTTCAATAGTTAACAGCCAGCTGAGACATGTGTGCCATAGGTTCACCCCACTGACTTAAGGTATTCCAGCAAAGTTCAATGAACAAATTTGACTAGAGTACCTTTGAGTATCTGGAGCTTGCCTTTCTCCTATAGTCTAGCCTTGGGAATCCTGGTCTGAGTGATCAAATCCACCTAATCCTGAAGCACCACTTTGGACTGTTGTAGGTTGACAATCATTAACTTCCCATACAAAGATGGAAGCTAAAACACCTACCCAGGGATATCTGGCTCAACCTCAAAAATCTAAAATATTGCTGTCCCTGGGAAATCTTTGTAATTTCCTGTTTAAAAAAAAAAATCATATATATATATATATATATATATATATATATATATGTTGGAGCGCAGGAATGGAAGGAGGAAGCAACAGCCAGTTGAGAACAAATACTCGTCTACAAGCGCTAGACAAGAAATAAAAGAACACTAGCTTGACATGCTAGCTTACAACAGAAAACTATAAAAATAAGGATAAGTGTTCTGAAACAGCAAGTAGATGAACCTCTCTTTGTGCTCAACAATATTAACATAAACTATTTACTACCAGTAAATGAATACTGTAAGTGTCAAAAGGAAAGATATTCATGAAGGACAAATAAATACATGTAAGAACTTGTGGAGCAAAATCTTTTTATGTAATTTAATTTTATATTACTTTGTAGCTGAGACTAGTCTTAAATTAATAACAATCCTCCTGCCTCAGCCTCCTGCATGCTGACATAACAGCTGTGTGCCATCACACCTGGCTCACCCCCCACCCTTTTCTAATGAGACAGTCTCACTATGTTGTTCAGTTTAGCACTGAACTCCTGGGGTCAAGCCATCCTATTGCTCAGCCACCCCAGCAGCTGAGTCTGAAGGCATATCCATGACACCTGGCAGCAAAACCATTTTTAATGGTCTCCTGCCTCTCAACAAACACTGCCAAAAATTCTAACACTGTACCATTGGCAATTACATTAGCAGACTCCAATTCAAATGCTTGTCTCTCAAATTGAGTAGTAGGGGAAAATTAGCCAGACATGATGGCCCACTCCTATAAATCTCAGCACTGTGGAGGCTGAGGCAGGAAGATTTCCCAGTTCAAGGCCATCCTGTGCTACACAGTGAGACTCTATCTCAGAAAACAAACAAACAAACATTTAAGTGTGTGTGTGTGAGTGATTTATCCCTTATCCTGTTACATGGATATATTTGACTTGTTTGTTGAGACAAGGTCTCACTACATAGTCCAGGCTAGCCTTTTACTCTGAGTGTTCCTCCTAGCTCAGTTCCAGAGTGCAGGGATTACAGGCATGCACTACCACATCTGACTATGAATAGTATTATTTTTGGCTGGGCACAATGGCAAATACACGTAATCTTAGCACCTGGGAGTCAAAGGCAGGAGGATCCCTGTAAATCTGAACCCTGCTTGGGATACATAATGAATTCAAGACCAGCTTGGACTACATATAGAGACTCTGTCTCAAAAAACAAAAAACTCAGATCTTAGAATCTTTTTTTTTTCTAAATTATTCTGTAATTTCCAGCCATTTCCTTTATAAGATATCTCTTTTCATTCCTCATCCTTTAAAGTTCTGATTCTATCTTTTGGTTTCAGAGAACTAGATTAAACTCTAGGTACTAAACCCCAAAACATTTATAACTCCAAGTAAATGCCAGAAGGCAGACAGAGACATGTATCACTGTGGTATATACAGAAACCGAAGAGTTTTTGTTGGTTTGTTTATGACTTTTAAATGCCTTAATTCTGTCAGGCCATGTGAATCTCAGTTACCTTCATAATTTTATAGCAGAAACTTAGTAAAATCTAGTATCATCTAAAAATAACCTACCTTTTTACACATACTGTATATCATTTCAAGATACTTGGTATCAGATAGAAGTGTATCTGTGTCCACTGTTACATAATTATGCAGAAGAGGCATCATGTCTGTATTAAAAAAAAGATACATCTTCATTGATACAAAAGCTTCATTTTCTGACAAATTTTCTTAGATAATGGCAGTTTATGAGGTCATTTTGTCTTTGCCATTCACTTTTAAGATGTATTCATTTTTAATGCAGCAATATAAACCTATTAAAACAAATTCCTCTGAATTTAGTAAAGATTATACACACATTGTATTTACAAAATTACATGTTAACTGTGTCAAAATACATGAAAGATATCAATGGCACATGTCACTTTTGCATTAAAAAAATGTATGTTCAGGAATTCTGATACAAACAAATCAAAATTGGAGGAGTCATCCTTGCTACTTTGCATGCTGATCTGACTTTACCTGTAAAGTAATCAAAGCCATCTTGCTGAAAGACCTCAAATACAAGGGGCAGCAGCTGCCACATCTGTGGAGACACTTGTTGACAGGTCAAACTATGTGCCAATGAGAAGATTTCCTCATAGAATTCTTAAAAAGAAAACAGAATCATTAGGAAAACGTTTATTCATGCCAGAATACTAAATTCTTAGCACAATCAGAAGTATACCTAAGACATGCTGTTGCAAAACAGTGCCAATGACCTGTAAGCAGATTCCCTCAAGCTGCTGGGTTATCTAAAAGAGAAGAAACAAAATCATATAGAATTATAGCACATTCACTTAATTACTAAAATAATGTACACTGAACTCAAACTTATTACATAGTGAACCACAGAATGTGAATGCAGAGCCCAAGTAAATCAAGATAAATGGGAAATATCAATTTCTCAATTGTAGTTCAAATCTGTGAAGGTCATCAGGATTTAAAGGAGTGAAGGGATAAGATTTTATCTGCCAATCAAATATAAACACCCATTTCAAATACATAGCACATGTAACACAGCACATAGTACATTTTTCAACTGCAAAATATTTTATCTGTTAATCATAAAGTAGCTATAGAATTTTTCATGGTTTCTGCTTATTTCTAATTATAATACAGAATTTAAAGAATATTGCACTGAAAAAACCTTACTTTGTAGATATCCAAAAATATATGGCCAATAATACCATGGTTTATGGATGGAAAATATACAAACTACCATTATGAACAATTTCAGTGAAATTAACACCAAGCTCATGACAGTGGGTACTTCTAAGGAAAGAAAGGAAACTAAAGGGGCTTGGGATTTAGCTCAGCAGTGTAAGCACCTGCCTGGCAAGCGTGAGGTTGTGAGTTTGATGCCTAGAAACAATAACAACAACAAAAAAAACCCCAAACCAAACCAAAAAAAAACTCCCAAAAAGAAAGGAAACCAGAAAGTGGTTAGGAAGTAGTCCTTTGAAGGATGCCATTGCATCCATCTGAACTTATAGGGGTGGGGGAGGAGTGGAGAAGCACTTGCATATAGCAAGCATGGGGCCTTGTGTTCAGCCCCTAGCAGCACACACACAAGAAATGATCTGAAGGTGTTTTCTACTGGATATGAAATCTAAAGGAAATAAGAAAAATAAAGCCAGTCACAGTGATATATGCTTATAATCCTGGCACTCCAGGAGGCTGATGGAGTAAAATTCAAACCTACCCAGTACAATCTGGCTAGTGAAACCCTGACTCAATATAAAAAATTTGCTGGGAATGCAGCCCAGGATGAAGGCCCTGGGTTCAATCTCCATTACTGGATGAATGGATAGAAGGAAGGAAAATTTAGGTTATTAAGTGGTATTACAGTAGTTATAGTTTTCTCTGTTCTTTATTCTTTTCTATATGTTAAATTTTAAAAAATTTTGTGACTATAATCCCCTCATTTTTTTAAAAGAACAGGAAAAAAGAAAACTACAAAGATGACGGTGATGGTTGGAAAATGATTTGAATGTAATCAGTACCAGTAAACTGTACATATGTAAGTATAATTTAAAGTAGTAAGCCTGTTATTTTGTCACATGTTGTATACAAAAAAAAGATTTAAATGAAAACTAGCAATAATATAATATGCCTTCCTGAGGATCACTGCACTTCTGGATTTGAGAAACAGGTTAGAATGCCAATATCTGAACCCCACAATAGAGACAGTAAAACACATAACTGCTTTCTATTCCTTCAGCTAGCAAATGAAAACTATGAATTCATAATGAAGCAAAAGAAAATATTGAAAATGGCAAAATCAAAATGTTTGAGATGATCAGGCAGTTATCTAAGTCAGAGCCCTGCAACAATCAATGTAAAAATGACATTCTGTGAAACCTGTATAACACTGAATCAATCATTTTTTACCTCTTTATGATCTTCAACTACACTAAGAAGCGTGTCAATTGTATTAAGAATTCCCATGGCTGTAACGGCTTTGTCATCACTTCCTTCTTCATCTGGCCCCGTCTGGATTACTTGGTTGAATGTCATTGCCTATGGTCAAGGGAATGCAAATTGATTTGTCACCAAAGACTTAATATAAAAATGGGGCACAGTACCATCAGCTTCTCCAAATTAATTAATAATAATTAATATCTTGGACTTTGTAATCAAATGATCCTTCTCTGCCACTCATTGGGGGACCTCAAATAAGTGAGTACTTGATTTTTTCTTATTCTTTATCCTTTTTTTCTTTTCTTTTTTTGAGGCAAGGTTTTGCTATGTAGTTCAGTCAGGCCTTAAACTCACTTTGTAGCCTATGCTGGCCTCAAACTCACCACAATCCTACTTAAGCTTCTGATTGCTGGGATTACAGGAGTGAATTACCACCCTTGGTTTGACCTTTCTCCTAATATGTCATTTGGGGGGTTTTAGATTTCACAAAATACTGTGAGGATTATAAATGAGTCAAGGCACAGAATGCATTTAATATTGTGCATAATCCACGCATAGTGGAACATGTCTAATCTCAGCACTCAAAAGGCTGAGACAGGAGGATTGTAAATTAGAGACAAAGCTGGGCTAACAATACTCTATTAGACAGAAAAAAATCCTATCTCAAAAACAAAAACAAAAAAACAACCAAACAACTAGTGTGAATATTTTCACTAATATCAGTATCTAAAAACAGGGGTACAGTGGTGAACATCTGATTGTTCCAGCTAATCTAGAGCCCAAGCAGGCAAGATCAGGATTTCATGACTACCCTGGGAAACATAATTAGACCTTGTCTCTGATAAATCAGAATCAACAGGAAAATGAATGAATGAAAGAAAACTACTGGCTAACAGATACAGGTACATTTAATCACCAAGAAGACTGTTGATTTATTTTATAAAACTGCATCTGAAGCTGGGTGTGGTACTGAACGATTGTAATCTCAGCACTCTAGAAGCAGAGGGCAGAGGATCACCATGGGTCTGAGGCCAGCCTGGCCAACATACTGAGTTCAAGGTCAGCCCGAACTACATGGCAACCCTGTTTCAAAACAACACAGCCAGGCGTGATGGCATATGCCTGTAATGCCAGCATTTGGGAAGCTAAGGCAAGAAGACTGCAGTAAATTTGAGGCCAGCCTGGGCCACCTAAGTGAGTTCAAAACAAGCCTACACTGCTTAGCAAGACCTTGTCTCAATAATGAAATGAAATGTAAAAAAAAAAACTAGAGGTAGGACTAGAGGTCCCATCTGACACAGCTATTCTCTTTTTTGGTATCTTCCCGAAAGAATTAAAAGCAATGTACCATAGCAAGATATGCACATCTGTGTTTTTACAGTGGCAGTTTGTAACAGCCAAACTTGGAAACTACCCCAATGTCCATCAACTTTGAGTGGATTAAAAAGTTTTTTTTTTTTTTAATACAATGGGGAATAGTCCTCTACCTAAAGGATAAGCTTGAGACATTTCTAAGTAAATGGATGTCCCTTGAGACAATATTCTTAAGTGAAATAAATCAGACACATATGTGTAAATATTCTAATGTTTCTCTGGTGTAAGAATCTAATGAAATTGTAAGAACCAAAATGTATTAATAGGTAATGTAAAAAGGAAGAAAATGTCTGGATGTGGAGAGGAACTGGGAAGGGTGGAGGAAGAGAGCAAAAAAGTAGGAAAAAATGAGACAGCAGACAGAACATGGAAGCAGGGCTTCTGTGGATGGGGTGGGAAGGGGGAGGGAGAAGTGAATGGGAGGAAGGAAAGAGACAGGTTATGTATGGGTGCAGGTTCTCTAAAATTAATGTGATCACTATTAAGTCTGAAATGTACCAGCAAAATTTGATTCAAAGTAACAAAACAAAACCCCATCAAAAACCCCACCAAACAAATAAATCTGAATTGATTATTTTGATTATTCTAGGGAACTACACAGACTCCTGAAAAAGTTAAGAAATACATTGTAAAGATTCAAGTATGAATCCCAACTCCAGCATGTCTAGCTTAGGCAAATTATTTATCTCATATTTTCTTGTAAAATACTGTACCAATTGTCCTCACATAGGATACTATGACAATTAAATGAGATAAATATCTGTCAAGGGGTTTATAACACTACATGCTATGTACATGCTATGTAGTAGATATGTGAAATATCTGCTTTATACGGAAGTCAAGGCGTTTGTAGCTCATTACCTGAAACACATTGTAGACTACATTAAAATGTCTGCCAGGCACGGGGCTACATTACGAGGCTGAGGCAGGACTGGAGGGAATTTGAGACCAGCCTAGGCTACATAGTGAGCTCAAGGCAACCCTAGATACATGAGACCCGGTTTCACTCCCAAAACACTCCCAAAAATAAAATATTTGCAAAATCATAGGTTCAAACCACATACCAAATGTTGTGTCATTTCTACTGCAATAGGAGTAACCTCTTCACTATATTCACAAATCATTTTCTGAATTACATTGGTAAGATCATCATTTTCTGTTTCTCGTATAATATGAAGAAGAGCCTGCATTACAGGTCTGATAAATGGTGTTATGTATTCCTTAGCTGAAAGAGAAAGAAATACATTTTGGCACCTTAATCTTTTTAAAAACTTTATGTAGCATATATTTTTTTTTAAAAAGTGCACTGCAGGTGAGGATGTCAGTGGTAGAATGCTTAATTGGTGGTAAGGCCATAGATTCAATCTCAGTACCACACACACAGTAGAAAGTACTTTCACATAAACAGGAGGTATGTCAACTTTCTGATTATTCCTCATACAATCATGTGTAAAGACATTCTTGACATATAAATTCGTCACCTTTTTCTTGATTGCTGATTAACACTTGGAGTGCAATGGCAGCTTCCACTTTCACTGGCATTTCTCTATCATCAATCAGACATCTTCTTGTCAGCTCTAATGCTGTTTGTAGGTTCTGATCACTTTTGAACTTCACTTCACAAAAATAGTGGAGTACCCAGCAAGCCTTTTTGAAGAACACAGTGACTTTAGATATAATAAACTCGCCAAGCTGATCTCTTCCCAGAATTCTGTGTCTGGGAATTTGGAGGCTGGCCAGTGGTAGAAGTATCCAAAAGGACAACACTAGACCAGTACTATGATCCCAAGTTATTCTCTGGCTGCATGTTTGTGTGGATAGCAAGATCTGAATGCAAAACACAGACAGATACTGCTACCAGACACAGATTGAAACTATGCACACATTAGAACAGCCATGTCAAGATTCACATTCAACAGAAGTCTTAAATGAAAATTTCCATAATTTATTGTGCAAAATAAACATATAAAGTAATACAGTTTTAGAACATACCCTTGCTCTCATGTAGCCTAGTTCACTGCTGAAGAGAGGAAACACATGATTTTGCAACATATATTCCATCTGATCTTTATAGATCTTTTTCTGTAAATAGAAACAATTTTTTGACATAATTATAATTGTTTGAATTTCCAACTGACTACTGATATCACGACACATATTATTATTCTTTGAATCCCAAGACCTACAACTAATACATTTTTTTCAAATTACTTGATTAGAAAATAATTACACCAAACTTAAATAGAAATGATGGGCCAGGGGTTTAGCTGAGTGGCTAGTACCTGCCTGGCCAAGTACAAGGTCCTGAGTTTGATTCCCAGAAACAAAAAAGGGAGAAAAAAAAAGGAAAAAAAGTAATAGTACCTGATTAACGAAGGTGTGATTAATTTTATTTTTAGTACTCAAGATTGAACCCAGGGAGCCCTGAGGTATATCTTTACCCCTTTTGAAACAGGGCCTGGCTGAACTACTCAAAACAAGACTTGAACTTGAACTCTTTCCGCATCACTCTCCTGAGTGGCTGGGATTACAGGCTTATACCACCACACCTGGCTGAAGTGTTGAATTTTACTCTTTGCCTTATAAATTTCCTTTCTTATGACTATATTGAAAAATCTTTTGTGAAGTTTCTAACGAGACGAGTTTCCTAAATTGCACATTTATAGGCTGGGCATGGTGGCACATGCCTGCAATCCCAGCACTTGGGAGGCTGAGGCAGGGGGATTCTGAGTTTAAGGCCAGCCTGAACTTCATAGTGAAACCCTTGTCTCAAAAAGACCAAAAACAAAAAAACAAAAACTAGACACACTGATGCTGGGAATATAGCTCAACAGCATAAAGCACCTGCCTGGTTCAATTACCTGTACCAAAAAACCAACAAAAAAGAAAAATATGTTTAATGCTAAAAACGTTATAGTTGGTCCTTATCCATCTTCTTCACCAGATTTTGCACTATGCAAATTCTAAAAAAATTCAAAACACAATAATGAGAGTAACAATGGTTAATACATTGTATATTAATTATTATCTTTAAATTAGTCACTCAGGGTACAAGATATTTGTATTTAATTGTCCAAATATTAGCACAGACCATTCTTTTCAGTGAACTAAGAGAAGTTTGTATTATAACTATCTTAACTATCATTTATACACACAAACATTTCCTTCAGCTTCTCACACTAGGGAGACAATACAATGGCTTACACATTCAAGTTTGATTTATTTCACTTATGTGTAATGTCCCTAGTTGCATTCATTTACCTATTAATGTCGCATGTTTACCCTTCTTTTATGGCTGAGCAGTATTCTATTGTATAGAAATACCAACTTTTAAAATTCATCCTTTGGTTGAGGGGCATTTAGGTTGTTTGCAAGATCCAGCTATTACAAATTGTGCTGCTATAAACATGGGTGCACAGATATCACTGTAGCATGATGTTTTTAATTTTTTTCTGGGAAAATACCCAGAAGGGGAATACCTGAGTTAAATGGGACCACCAATCTTAGTTTTTTTGAGGAATTTCCACACTAGTTGCATCAATCTGCATTCCCACTAACAGTGGAGAAGAGTTCCTTTTACATCACACTCCCTTTGGCATTTGTTACTGGTCTTGAACGACCAGTGATGTTGAACATTTTATCACATATTTATTTGCTGTTAGTATTTCTTCATCTGATGTTCAGTTCTGGATTGGGTCTTTAAATTTGGGAGGTCTGATTTTTTTGAATTCTTTATATGTTCTCGATAGCAATCCTTTGTCTGAGGAACAGCTGGCAAACATTTTCTCCTACATTGTGGATTGTCTCTTCACTGCTGGTGGTTTCTTTTGCTGTGCAAAAGCTTTTTAATAAGATGGAGATACAAGCTGTTGATTCTTTGTAATAGTTCCTGTGTGACTGAGGTCTTATTCATAAAGTCTTTGTCTATACCAATGTCTTCACGAATTTTACCTATTCTATATTCCAACAGATGTAATGTTTGTATTTTTCTAGTACAGTTACTAAGCCCATGTTGCAAACGCAGCTGAACCAGTTTTTTTTTTTTTTTAAATCAGTACTGGGGATTGAACTCACGACCGCGCACTTGCAAGGCACGCACTTATGCCGCTGAGCTAAATCCCCAGCCCCTGTCTGTATTTTAATATTTAGATCGTTCATCCATTCTGAATTTAGTTTAGTGCATGGTGAAAGTTATGGCTCCAATTTTAATCTTTAGCATGTGCAGAGCCAGTTTTTTCAGTACCATTTATTAAAGAGGCTATCATGAAAGCTAAATCTTTTCAACTGATTCAGGATATGAAGGCAGCCACAACAACATAACTAAAAACATTCATGAAAAGAGAATTTCCAGAACTAGTTCAGAAAGTCAGAATAATAATAGCACAGTTCATAATGGCCAAAAAGCAGAAAGATAGCAAATGTTCACCAACTGATGCATGGATAAGTAAAATGTGGTATATCAATTTAATATTATTTGGTAATAAAAAGGAATAAGCAAGGTATCATGGTACAGGCAGGAAGATCAAAAATTTGAGTATAGCCCAGGCAACTTAATAAAATCCAGTCTCAAAATACAGAAAAAATGACTGGGAGCTGGGGATGTAGCCAGATAGGAAAACTTTGGGGTTCAATCCCCAGTGTTGGAATTGGGGGTAAATACTGACATACTATGACATGACAAACCTTGGGAGCAGCATACCACAAAGAACTCACTCACTAAGGACCACATATTGTAATGTAACACTGTCCATCTCACTGCCTGAGGACTAACCCCAGGTCTTCAGTGGAGCTATATACCCATTCTTTATATTTTTTGAGATGGAGTCTTGCTAAGTCCCCTAGACTGCAGTCCACCTTTGTAAATATCTTTCTGCCTCAGCCTCCCAGAATGCTGAAATTACAAGTGTGTTCCACCATGTCAGGCTTATATCACTACATTTTTATGTCCAGAATAAATCCAAAGACAAATGCCAATTACAAGTAACCAGGGCTGGGAGGTTTCAGTGCAGTGACTGCTAATGTGTCCAATGTTTCTTTTTGGGGTGATAAAAATATCTTGCAATTTGATAGTAACAAGGATTGGACAGCTCTGTGAATATCTAAAAGACATTGAGTTGCACAGTTTAAATGGAAAAACCGCACTACATGCACATATTTATAAAAGAAATACTGGCCAGCATGGTGGTGCATGCCTGTAATCCCAGCACTCAGGAGGCTGAGGTAGGAGGATCCTTGCAAGTTGTTGAGTCCAGGCTGGGCTACAAGGTAAGCCCAACCAAAAGCCAGTTTGAACTGTATAGCAAGACCCTGTCTCAAAAAGGAAAAAAAACAAGAGGAAGAGAAAAAATACCTTCAGAAGTATTTCAGCTAAAGAGCCAATCATATGCAAGGCTCCATCTTTTTTTCGAGGATCAGCATTTGGTTCTGTAAGAATCTGGTAACAAAATCCCATAGTCTTCTGCAGTACCTAAATTAGAAGATCAGTAACACTTTATGAATATCTTAATACTACACAATAACAAGTTAACAAAAATAAAGTGACTCACATGACTTAACATTTACAACTGAGTGCATAAACAAATTTTATGTTTGGACTAGGAGTCAAATTCAGGATATGTAATTATATATATGTGAGTATTTTCAAGACCACTTTCATGTTGAACATTATGTAAGGAAGGCTGCATGAATTTAAAAGTAGTAAACACACTCAATATTTTCCTAATTGCTAATCATATAAAGTATTCAAAATGTTAATGAATGCAATTATTTTGATAATAGCTGCTTTCAAGCCAAAATATTAGAATGTACCATTCCACATTCTTGGTGGCAATGTCAAAGTATAATATATGGAAATGTCAAAAAACAAACAAAAAGCCAATCAACCAAAAACATGGAGTGAATATCTAAACAAATCTTAAATAATATTTTAAGAGTTATCTACACATTAAATAACTTACCTCCTTCCTCTTACTACAGGCTGTAAACAGAAGTGTCTGGGCAGCAGTGGTAGGAGAAATGAAATCTTCAAAGACATCTAAAGAACAAAATTTAAAATTAACAGAAAACAGAAATTTTAGTTACTTCATAAAACATTTCCTTTATGTCTAATTACAAATTATGCTGTGTAAAGGGGCTGGGATTTAGCTCAGTGGCATAAGCACCTGCCTGGCAAGTACAAGGTCATAAGTTCAATCCTGGGTTCAAAAAAAAAAAGTAAATAACAAATTATGCTGTGTAAAAAAAAGGACATTTAAAAGTTTGCTAACTCTTACATAAAGTATTAAAATGAACTCTAATCTACATATAATTGTACAAGATTTTAATTCAGTATCTTTTCTGTACAAATTAAATGTTAACTGACCAATTTTTCCAAATATTATTCTCTCACACAAAACAATACCATTGTAAGAATTTTCACAATTGGATTACAAAAGCACAAACTACAAAAAGCACAGATTTTGGTAGGAAGGGCTGATGCCCAACATTAGCCGAATCACAATTCTTTGTTTCACCAAGGGACTCTAAGTGACTCCAGCTTCTCCTATGCATCTTTTCAGTTCTCATATATATGATAACTACCATGGGATCTAAAAGAATAGTTTAGGTAGGCATGTTAAGTAAAATCATGACTAATAGTTTTGGCATGTCAGAAGCATGTCCAATTATCAGAATTTGTAACACGATTATAACTTACGTCTGCTAAAAATTAAGATATTGTTATAAAATGCCATAATTAATGAATGGCCTAAAAAGGTCTAAACAAGAAATAATTTACATTAAAACAATGAAGATATCCTTTTGACTACACCAAAGATGAGGTCTTAACATCCTTTAGGTTGACTACACACACCACTCTCATCTTAACCACTGACATTTTGTCTCTAAAGTGAAACTTCCTTACCAAACTTCATGCGTATATATTCGTAAGGATCTTCTTGCCAAAGTTCCTCATCAGCATCTGTATAGCACATCAATGGAAAAATAACATCTTGGATAATGCCCTGCAATTTAAAAGTTAAAGTAACAGCCTTCAGTTTTCAAATCTGAACTGTCAAATCTCCTTTAAGTACTAAGATAAAAATAACTCTATTATATATATTTTAAAGCTTAATACCAAACTTAAGTAATGTGCTTAAAGGATTCCTAGCTCAACTATGAAGTCTTACCTTTTCTATAATGAGAAATTAAAAGCCCATTATAAAAGCCACTCTAGTAAAATAAAAGTTTTTGCTTATTTCCAAGTTATACGACTAAAAGTCATATAATCCAATAACAAGACTACTTAAGAGTTTTAGACTAAAACTAAGCCGAATATTTATAAAACCACCAGTTATAACTTCATGAAAGTGCTCTAACTCCTTTTTTTGCTATACTGTCAAAACAATCACCAAAACAGCCTAACACACTTAACACAACTTTTAAATCTTTAATGGCAATTAACATTATATTTATAAGAAAACCATTTCATATAGAAAATTATTACTTGTATGTGAGGTTTCAGATTCTTCCAAGTAAGGGCATGGGAAACTCCTTGATTAATGTAATTTAATGTTTGCTGTAAAACTCGAGGAGCCATATATTGTTTCTCCTTGTACTGATATAACACCTTCAATAAAACCTTTAGGGGAGAAAAATTTGATTACAAAACAAAACTCAAACAGAAATTCTAACTACTTACAAACCAATAAAAACATTTTGACACTCATCGCTACAAAATAACCATCACAATTTTTTAATAGTCTGAGAGTACACTATCATGTTGGTCAGTTTCTAGGAAAACTTCGCCCCCTTCATGTTTTAGACTGTTGATTCTGAGTGTGATCCACAGACCTCTGGTGTTCCCTGACCTTTTCTAAGTCCTATCATGTCAAAGCTTTTTCATCATAAGATCTTTTTAAAAGGTTTTGAGTCTGTCTAACTCAGGCTGGTCTTGATCTCACTATGTAGCCTAAACTGGCTCTAAAGCACAACTCTGTTGTCTCAGTCTCCTAATTGGTGGGATTCCAGGAAACTTTTAACCTCCTCTGGCATTTAGAGTTAGGGTTTCGACATTTGCATCAATGGTTCTAAAACTGCTTGATGTCTAATATGAATCAAGGAAGGGGCACTAAGTCACAAAACTTATACAGCAAGTTTTCCTTAAAAACACCCTTAATAAGCCAGAAAAAAAAGTTGTAACTATTAAATTATTGAAGAAGTACACAGAGTCCACATGCTAAACACCAAAGTGGATAGAAAGAAAGCATCTGTGAGACTGACAAGCTGAAATATTTATAAGCTGAAATAGTAATTTATTTCATGAAAAACTATTTTATATTTCAAAGAACTGAGACAAATTATAGTTATTTAGATGTTTGCACATGGCTGATATTTTTCTAAAATGAACAAAAAAAAATCCATTACATCAAAGAAAATATGTAACAATATGTTACTGGTATTAAAATTCAAGTGTTCAAGCAAACACTAAGCAGTCTAGAAAACTTGGATCTGTCACCATTAGCTTGACAGCCTTGCAACCTTAAAAAAATTTTTTTGAGACAGGCTTTCACTATGTAGGTATTTCAGGCTGGCCTTGAAGTTGCAGCAGTCCTTTTGCTGCAGTCTCTGGACTGCGGGGATTACAGGTATGTGGCACCATGTCTAGCTTATTGTCCAATACTGAAATACAGTTTTGCATTAATAAAAAACCAACCAACATTTTCAAAATGCCAGGTCCAGGACATTACAAAATCATGGATAAATGTACATAGATAAGAGTCAAAGTGTGATAAATACCCATGAGTGATAATGTAATAAAATGTACATATATGTTCACTGTTTTACAGTTCTAAGCTGCACACTGTAATTAACCTTTGGTTCTTTTTTTTTGAGACAAGGTCACCCTAAATTGCCCAGAATGGCCTTGAATTTATTACACTTCTGCTTCCAACCCCCAAATGCTGTACAGAGATTATAGGTGTGCCCCACCACACCTAGGTTTAGCAAAACCTGACTTCTAAAACACCAAATAATGAAGAATTTCCAGTTAGGCATAGCAGCATAACACCTGTAATTCCTGTTAATTTAGTAGAGTCCTAAATTCAGGGCCAGCCTAGGCAACGATCGTTTCAAAATAAAAAAGGTTAGGAGTATACAGCCAGAGGTGGTGGTAGCACATCCCTGTACTCCCAGCACTCCAGTGGCAAAGGCAAGAGGATCTCTCCAAGTTTTAGATCATCTACATAGTGAGTTCAACACCATCCTGAACTACGTAAAAAGACCTTTCTCAAAAAACAAAAAAGGAATATAGCTCAGTATTAGAGTGCCCCTAGATTCAGTTCTCAGTATCCTGCACAAAATCCCGTAATTATCTGGAGTCTATTAAATCACTCTTCCTTTTATCAACATTATATCTATTAAGTCCACATTTTCTTAACATCAACTAAAATAAAAGACTGAACACAGAAACAGCTAATAAGTATCTATGTGACTTTTAACAAGCTAGACATTAGAGACATTTTTCATTCTGGAAAAGTTTGAACAGATTGGCCATGAATTCCTGGACTCAGGTGATCTTTCTGCCTTAACTGCCCAAGCAGCTGGGACTAGAGGCATGTGCCAGCATGCCCTATTTAACTATTATATTTTTTTAAACATCAAATTTGCTAAGTATTACTTGTTATAACCTAGGTAAATGAAAGCCTGGTGAGATGCTCAAAAATTTAAGTCATAAACGAGTCATAGCGGTGCACACTTATAATCCCAGCACTTGGGAGGCTGAGGCAGAAGAGACTGCCTCAAGTTCAGCAACAGCCTAGGCTCCATGTGAGTTCAAGGCCAGCATGGAATACATAGATGTTGTAGAACTGGTAAGGGGTACAAACACATACTCTGTCTTTTTGAGACAGAGTTTCACTATGCAGTTCAACTGGCCTTAAGCTCACTTTGTAGCCCAGGCTGGTCTTTAACTTGCTATGATCCTCCTGCCTCAGCCTCCAGAGTGCTGGGATTATAGGTGTGTTGCCACCATGCCCAGCCAAATCTGTACTCTAGATGAAAAAGAAACTAGCATTAAACAAAACAGACATTATTAACTTTCAAGCAACACATTTATACTTAGAAAAACTATCATAGACTTACTTGCTGGACACCAACAGCAAATGCCTTCAGGAATACTTCAGCAAATTCATTATACTCCTTGGAAACATTGCCAGGGCTTCCATATCTAATAGAATATCAAAATACCCATTATTTCTTTCCAAAATTTTGTACTTGCACTTACAGAAGCAAAAAATTTGAGAAACTAAACATAAATCACCATATATGGTAAAGACATACCTTTCAAAAAGCCTGGCTAAAATATGTAAAGCCCACTTCTTACATTTCCACCATGGTAATTCAGGTCTATCATCTTCTTCAACTTGAAGTGTTTCCTTTAAAAAGACATTTATTTAATGATAGTAAGAGATGATACTCTCCATGTGGAGCTGCCTGAAGTGAGAATGGACTCAAAATGCACACACATTTTAATGTTGGATTTTTATATTATAAAGTTATAACTTGGGAGGGTACTGACCTTTACTTAAATCTAAGAGGCATACTCACTGTCTCACTACTTGGTTATAAAGGATACACTTTTTAAACTTTTACATAAGACAATTAAAACCAAACATTTTAGAGAAGATCTAAATAATGAAGTCATGGCCAGGGGTTTAGCTCAGTAGTGTAAATGCCTGCTTTGCAAACTTGAGGTCATGCGTTTGATCCCCGGCACAAAAAAAGTCATGACCATGACAAGAATAGCTTAGTCAAAACCAGAACTGTTCACAATTTGTAAAGGCCATGAGAGTTTACTTTAGAAATCTAGTTTCAGATGTATCTGTAAATGCACCAGTATATCTGTATCACTGATCATTATAATGCTATTGATATAGCTAAAATTTACCAAGAGCTTAAACAGCCATAAGGTAAAACTATCATACAACCATTTGAAGAATAAGCTTAAAACACAGAATACTGTTAAGTTAGCACAAGTGAGAGTATAAAACAATTGAAACTCAAGAACAATACTACAGTCATTTTGAAAATCACTCTACTCAAAACTTGAATTAAAAGCATTATACCACAGTGATACACAAACCCATGTTTACAGTGTCACAATTTGTAAATAGCTAAATCTTGGCAACAGCCCAAATGCCAATCTACTGGAGAATGTTAAAGATGATGTGTTTAAATCACACACACACACACACACACACACACACACACACACACACACAATGGAGTGCTACTCTGCCATAAAGAAGGATAAGTTTGAGGTATTTCTTGATAAATGGATGCAACTTGATCACTCTTTAAAGTGAAATAAATCAGACACACACTTGTAAATACCACATTATTTCTCTAGTGTGATAAACTGAGACCAAACTGTGTAATAGGTATTGAAAAATAGGAAGAAAATGTTCAAATGGGAAGGGAAACTTGGCAGGGATGAGGAGGAAAAAATAAAAAGGGAAAAACGGAAACAAATGAGGGGAGGGCAGGGACACAGCTCTGTTGGCCTAAGCTCTTGCTTGAGGTCCTGAGTTTGCATCTTAGTACACCCCTACCCAAAAAATGCAGAAGAGAGGTTGAAAGAAGGGCAGAGGAACAGAGAAAGAAAGAAAGAAAACAAAATAAAACAAAAAAAACAAGTTATATCATGTACAGGTACAAATTCCCTATGATGAATGTGTTCATTTTGCATACTTAAAATGTACCAAGAAACTTAATAAAAAAGTGTATAATTACTTAACCCCCCCACATATAAAAACTCTGGAAAATCATGCGAGTGCCTATCAATATGGGGATATATCATAAATTGTGGAGTACTTTTGTGTGGTATACTCAAATGAATACTTCTTGGCAACAAAAGAAAGGAACTACTATTATACAACGCTCATTATACAACACGAACAAATACCTTAAGAATATATTACACACAAAAAAATACACATAAATATATTAACCAAAAATATTAAGCAAAAAAAAAAAAAGCCAGAAATGAAAGCTTACTTACAAACACTGTGTTGGGGACTAGACCCAGGTCTGCACACATGACAGATAAACACTCTTAACCCTGAGCCATACCCCCGGCTCATGAACAAACATTCTCTGGTGATGATTATAGTACATGGGTGCACATGAATGCATAATCCACAGAATCATTCCCTTTAAATCTCTGTATGTTACTGAATATAAATTATACCACACAAGGCACAAAATAGGTATGAGAATTTTTACTTTTTTGTTTTTTTTGAGACAAGTTCTTGCTATGTAGTTCAGGATGGCCTGGAATGCAGCAATTTATTCCTGCCTGTCTCCCAAGTGCTGGAATTATAGGTGTGCCATGGCTGCCCAGAGACTTTTTATCTTGAACTCACTCTGAGCCTAGGCTGGACCTCACTATGTCACCTCCTGCCTCAACCTCCTGAGTGGGATTATAGGTATTTGCCGTAAAGCTCAGATAAAAGTGTATTTTATACTTACTAAAAATACATGCTAAACTAGTTTTCAATGGAGTTGGGAGGACTGTTCTTTGACCTTCTAGATTGAAAATAAAAAAAAAAAAAGTGGGGGGGGATGTATCTCAGTGGTAAGATGTGAGCTCAACATGTACCAAGCTCTGGATTCAATTCCCAGTACTACAAAAAAATACTGAAATACAAAATAAGTAGGTCTCAACTACTCTTTAAGAATTAAGTACTGAGTGTGGTGGTGCTGAGGCAGAAGCATCACCGTGAGTTTGGGGCGTGAACTATGCAGTGTGTTCAGGGCCAGCCTGAACTGTATACTGTACAGTGAGACCCTGTCTCAAAAACCTGTCAGTTGCATTAAGTGGGTAAATTTTAATGGTATGAAAGTTGCGTTTCAACTTTTTAACTTTCGTTAAAAAAAAAAGTATACCAGGTGTGGTAGTGCACACCTGTAATTCAGCACTCAGGAGGTTGAGGCAGGAGGACTGCTGTGAGTTCAAGGCCAATCTGGGTTACACAGTCGGACTCTGTCTCAACAAACAAACAAAACAGAACAAATGCTCAAAAAGCAGTAATTTGTAATTCAAGTTCTTCCTCTATTTATGGGCATCTAATAAATTATTAGGCTGAAATTTAGCCATAAACTCTTCATTAAGAACGAGAGAGTTAAACAGAAGAATTGGAATGAAATAAACACCATATACACACAAGTATCAAACTAAAAATCCTTCAAAGCTTTTTTTTTAGTATTTATATATATAAAGAAATAAAAGGTACCTTTATACCTAGAAAAATCTACTATGAATTATAGAAGTTCATAAAGAATATTATAGGAAATAACAGTCAAAAACCTCAGAAGACTGTCTAAAAAACCTACAAAGATCATTAAATATTCAAGTTTTGTAATATAAAAGAACACACAGAAACTTACATTAGGTACATCCCTGTTCACAACAGTCTTCAAAATCTCTACCCATTCTGTCAGGTTCTGTTGATTTATCAGCTCCAGTGGTAATGTATACTAAATAAAAATCAAGAATTAGTATTTTTAAAATATCATTTCCTTTTATTTTTCACAATAACCTATCAAAAGTATTTCACTCAATCCTTATTTCCACATCAGTACACTGGCCAGCTTCTTTGGCTGGATAATTATCTCAGTAAACAATGGCAGTGACCACTGACATTCCTGTCTTATTGTCAACTTTCTAAGACTCTATCTTATTTTCACCTTAAGGTGTAGTATTTACTACAGATTTCTTAAGAAAAAATAAAAAACCTATTTTTTAAATCAAGTTAAGGGATTCTAACAGTTGTTTTCTTTTTGTAAGAGCAGGAATGGTTATTAAACTGTTAAACAAGTGCTTTCATCTACCATACGAAATCTTAACAAATGCTTTATCTATCATGAAGTCTCTCTTTTAACCTACTCTAAGAGTTAATCATAGAGCATAGTGGCCTGTAATACCAGCACTTGAAAGGCTGAGGCAGGAGGACTGCCCATTAATCTGCGGCCAGCCTGAGCTTTGAGTTCAATGCCAGCCAGCCTCATCTACACAGCAAGACTCTGTCTCAAAAACCAAAAAAAAAAACAAAAACAAAAAAGAGAATCATAAAATGTATTTCTTTCATTGTTGATCCAGATATGTCCTGCTATCAATAGGCTGATTTAGATCAGCAGTGTAAGCACCTGCCTGGCAAATGTGAGGTCGCAAGTTCGATCCCTGGTACAAAAACAAAACAAAACAAAACAAAACAAAAACCCATTTAGGATTTAAGGACATCTATTTTCACAAGTGGATAGGACTGTATTTTGATGTCAAGATGTGCTACTCTCAGAAAATATTTCATCCTATAACAGGTCTCAACAAAGATTAATCTAAAAATTTTGATTTTACCATTTAGGAAAAAAATCTGATTATTCAAATCACAGAAGAATATACAAGAAATATCTGAAAGAATATTATATTGTCTTTAAATTTAGATAATTAGGATATCTCTAAAGATATGCAAAATCCCACCAAATTTAGGGGAACGTCTAAAGACTTTAAAAAGTATTAGTATGCTATAAAGATCTTGGCTAATGACACAATTCTATGGCTTTACTGTACAAAAATAACAGAATCTGAATCAAAGAAATCAGTTTTATAAATTAAAGACTCAACTGAGAATACAGATCGAACCAATTCCTTTTTGGCTATCTTTTATCCTGGAAAAGATTAACAATATATAGAAATGATAAAGGTTATACCAAAGCTTAGAGAATCAGTATATTTTTGTCAAGTTTAGGAATGGGTTTTGCTATTTATTGGAATAATATGTGTATTTGGAATACCAGAGTCTTAGTTTTAATTATAATCAAATAATTCATTTCCAAATTTATGAGTTTTATTTTTTTTGGGGAGACGGTGTCTTCCTATGCTGCAAAGGCCAGTCTCAGCAATCTTTCTGCCTCAGCTTCCCAAGTGCTTGAGGCTATAGGTATGCACTGCAACACCCAATTAGACACATCAATTAAGGTGAAAGAGGTATAAGAATATTTTACTAATTTTTGCTGAGCGTGGTGGTACATGTGTGTTACTCGGTGCCTGAGATAGAAACATACTTAAATCAAGGAGTTCAAGACCAGTATGGACAATAGAACAAAACCTTGTTTCAAAAAAGAAAAGAAAATTTTACACATTTTGTCCAACAGTTCAAAATAACTTGAGATTGCCCATTTGCAACTTGGGGTTATTTATGTATTTAGTATTTAGGGAGCTATGCTTCTTGAGACTTATTTTATTTGGTGTTTTTTTTTTTTGGTGACCAGGTCTCAGTACATAGTTCAGGATGACTTTAGACTCATGATGATCCTCCCACCTTAACCTCTTAAGGGCTGGGATTACAGGTGTGCATCACCATACCAGACTTAATTTTTTGGGTGTGTGTGGGGGTACTGGAGTTCAAACTCATGACCTCGTACTTGCCTGGCAGGTGCTTGTGCCACTGAGCTAAACCCCCAGCCCTGGCTTTTAATTTTTAATGAGATCAAATGGAGTGACCTTCATATACTAAATCTGTTTTTTAAAAAATTACCTGAACAAGAGCATAGAAGATCTTGAAAATTTGTTTCTGGATGAGAACAGATTGATCAGACTGATCCGAAAGAAGCTGGATAAAACGATCCTTTAGAACTGGCAGAAAATGTTGCATTGCTGCTACCAAAGGACTCCGCTCCTCTGGTTTCTTATACCTATGGGCAGGAATATAAACTAATTCTGTAAGAATTTATTTCCACATTTATATACCCATTAAAAACTACTTGTTCACACAAATTTAAGTACTTTCTAAACAATTTAGGGAAAATAAAAACTGCTCTGGAACAAATCCACAAAGCAACTTAAATAAAAGCTCAAATAACAAAATATCTAATATTTATTGAACATTTATTATGATGTCAATAATGTTCAAGGTTTTTACTAGTACTATTTTTACATACCGTTGAAGAAGTTGTGTCACTGACATAAAGTATCTTCCCAGTAACACACATGTATCTATGAACCTTACACAGTGAAAGATTGTTCTGGCCTCTTAACCCTAAACTATGCAATCTTTTGCTTTTTTGAGATAGGATCTTGCTATGTATTTCGGGCTGGCCTTGAATTCACTATGTACCCAGGTTGACCTCTCACTTGCAGCAATCCTCATGCCTTAGCCTCGGGTCCTGATTATAGCACGCGCTACCACACACCAGCTAAACCAAGCAGTTTTTAATTGTGAATATTGACACAAATACAGAGGTACAATAATCTGGCTTTTAAGCAGTAGCAGAAGTTGAATAAATAAAATCAATTACATATTACTGGCTTTAATCTATGTAACAAAAGCATTAAGGTAGATATGGCATTTATGAAAGTATTTTATATCTAAAAGCACTATAAACTGGTGTGGTGGTACACACCTATAATCCCAGTACTTGGGAGGCTAAGGCAGAAGCACCACAAGTTCAAGGCCAACCTAGAATACACAGTAAGTTCAAGGCCAGCCTAAACTATACAATGAGACCCTGTCTCATGAACAAATTAATAAAAATAATAGCATTTATAAGCCAGAAGTTCTAATATAACCCACCTGGCCAAAAACAAAACAACAAACAATAACAACAAAAAAACATGTTATTAACAGACTGTTTATAATCTTTCATTTACCCTATTTAGGATCAACAGTCACATATTTGACAGTATGCTGCTACAGAAAATTCAACAGGAATATTACCAATATGTATTATGTGAACCTTATTACTTTCTAAAACCCCCAAAATTCTGAAATTCTGTTTATTCTAAGCATGGATAAAGAACTGCTGACCTGGGGCATTTCTACATGTATATTACCTATCACTTTAACAGTGTTAGAAAAAGGTTTGTTGGTTTAAAAAATCAAATTTGTAAGTTCCAAATATAGAAACTAAATTCCAGCTTTCATTA
Source organism: Hydrochoerus hydrochaeris (assembly GCA_004027455.1). Lineage (NCBI taxonomy): Eukaryota > Metazoa > Chordata > Mammalia > Rodentia > Hydrochaeridae > Hydrochoerus > Hydrochoerus hydrochaeris. Next base: position 180,864 of record PVLA01001423.1, on the reverse strand, counting down.
CTAAGGGGTCAAAAGGCAGACTAGAATCACAAATACAGATCTCTGATCATAGAAATTAAAAGTTTTTCTTGCCAAATGAGTTTGATTCCCAGTACCCCCCACAAATCAGTTTTAATAGTCACAATTTATTTTTTGAAACAGATTACTTATTCTAAGATGCTCGAAACTGGCTTTCAAAGCAGTTTCCAATTTTACTTAGTGCTACCTTTAAAAGAACATATATTTAATGATTAAGTATCTATAAATACATAATTTTATTTTTGGTATCAGGAATCAAACCCAGGACTTTGAAGCTTGTGAGGTAGGCATTTGTGCCTGCTGAGCTATATCCCTGGCCTGCTAAGTACATTTTAAAAAGATATAGGGTAGATTCTCTTACAATTCTTTTTTCCTGCTGGGTGGGGTGAGATGAGAACCAACACAAATTGTCAAGAATAAAAAATACTAAGGATCACAAATTCACATACCACAACTCAGTCCTTTCTCTAAAAAAATAAATAGGGATAGGAATATAGCTCAGCGCAAAAGCCCTGGGTTCTCAATCCTCCAGGAAGCAGGGGTGAATGGGGGTGGGGTGGGGCAAAGGAAGGTAGGAGACACTGGGATAGGTAAGTGGCTCAGTGGGAGAGCATTACCCAGAAAGCACAAAACCCTAGATTTGATCATTAGCACCAATATGCAAGAAAAATTTTCACACTTTGACTGGTAAGGCTATACTTAAAGAAATACCTAACACACCTTTAAGTCAATAGAACAAAAGCAATTTATAGAACTTTAACATCAACAAAATTCTCTTTAACAGGGCTGAAGATTTAGATCAGTGGCATAATGCCTGCTTGGTAAGTGTAAAGTTGTGAGTCCAATCCCCAGTACCAAAAAAGAAAAAGAAAAAAAATCCCCTTTAACAATAAAGGTCAGAATTATGTTATACAGCATTTTCTACTACTATTCATCTTAGGTGATCATAAGAGGGTTTCAACATTCACTCTTTGTTAAGACTTTTGCCTTCCCTTAATACATTCAATAGGGATTGAATAGTAATAATCTAATGTGTAAATAATTTATACAACCAAACATATTACTAGCCTGGAAAATTTCTGAAAGCATAAAAAGTGATACTAATAAATGTCTACACTCACAAGGTTGCAATGTGTCAAAACTGGTGCATGTACTAATAAGAAATTCTTAAGTACTAATCCATCACTTTTTGTTTTTAAACAAGCAAACCACCCCCAAACTCCAATAGTTCTCTATTATCTAAAATATCACATGCAGATTTCTCATTGTTTTTCAAAAGCCTCTTTATAATGGTCCAAACTAACTAGTCCAAACTTATTATCCACAACCTCTCATTAGAAAATATGCACACCACTAACTGATTTCCTTATCCACCTGTTCTTTGTTTATACTATTCGGTATGGCATAATAAATAACATAGTCCCCTCTTCAAATATTTTTCCTATGCCCCTTCAACAGACAAGCATTTCTTGATGGTTTATTCTCTAAAGGCTACCAAATTCCAATTTCCTCATCAATTTGCTTAAAACTGCTTCAGTCCACACAGATCCCTTGTGAATACCTTGTTCTCCACAACCAAACACTGACTAAAAACTAACTGGAATCCAGTAGTGTAGCAATCTCCTGTATCTCCCAAAATTCCTCTCCTGTATAATTACAGAACAGGACAGACTTGAACTTCCTCAATGACACTCACAGCTTAGTGTCATTCTCTGATTTCAGTCACTCACTTACCAGAACTACAATAACTGGCACTCTGACAGAGGATGGAGCAAAGCTGGAACATTCCTTAGCAGGAAGATGGGTAGCTGGTGGGAACACAAGAAAACACCAGTACCAATGTTGTAAATGATTTGTTTCTCTCCTGCTAAGAACAGCAGCAGTAGTTCATCAGCTACTTTGAAACAGGACCCCAAAACAGGGTATCAGAGGCTAACTACGAGTCCCAGAATTAGAGGGCTCACAATGGCATTTGTGTAGCTGTTAGAACTAGAAATAAAGTCACCACCACAGTATAAAGTCTTCCTTAGGGAGGCTGAGAGGGGAGGATCAAAAGTTCAAATCCTGCCTTTGCAACTTGTCAAGACTTGGTTTCAAAATGAAAAATAAAAAGGCCTGGGAATGTAGCTTAGTACTAGAGGGTCCCTGGATTTGATCCCTAATACCACACCCAAAAAGTCTTCATGCCTTCCTCATAATTTTGCCTTATCAAGACTTTGAAATACCTTATCAGTTTTATTACTGTCACCACACACCTAATGGAAAAATCTCTCAACATACAGCTTAGTACTACACCTCAACTTCAAGAGTTTATTTTTTCCTGAACCCTAAACCCAGGTCTAAAATGATCCCTTGGCGTAATCTTTTTCTTATGGACACTAACTACTTACATAAACTATAATCTGCTCAAACTTGCAATGATGAAATATGAGAACATGAATCCCTCAAAATGCACTGATTCGGTATATGCAATTCAACATTCTTAAGAATTAGACACTGATTCATAAATTGAACAAGAACCCAAAATAAGATAAAAATTCACAGAAACAACAAAGAGCTCTAATGCTCAATGTACAATGATCACCCTTTACAATTTTTTAAACTTAAAAGCTCACCTGAAGTCTTATCAGCACCTACTGAGGAATTTATCTTTACAAATAACTTAATTTGTGAATAAAGACAGAAACAGGGTATAAGTGGAAATCAATACAGAAGACTGTAGAATTAGAATAAGGAATTGATGTGAAAAGAGTAACACTTAAAAATCAAGATACTCCAAAATAAAATAAGTAAAATAAATAAAATCAAGATACTACTAGTCTCATCAATGCTAAATGTAATTTTACATTTTCAAATTGGTTTAAATTATTAAACTTTTCCTACTTCTGAAAGTGCCAAAGGAACTGGAAGAGACACTTACTCATAATTTTTCACAAGCTGATAAAGACAAAGGAGAATTCCTAGCCAACAAGCACTGTTATCAGACTGGAGATAAAAGCCAATCTTGTCCACAATGGCAGTCCAGCGGCTTGGATAATCATGCTTGATGATGTGATGAATACACGTAGTAAGCTGTACCCTGAAAGTCAAAACTAAATAGTAAGCATGAAGAAATACAGCATCAGGGCTGGAGATGTAGCTCAGTGGCCCAATGCCTGCCTAGCAAGCACAAGTTCTTGAGTAGGGTTACAGGTATGAAAAGAGAAAAAAGCCCTTTAAAAAAGGAAAACATGGGGCCAGGCATTTTAGCTCAGTGACATAAGCACCTGCCTGACAAGTATGAGGTGGAGTTTGAACTCTGGTACTATAAAAAAAAAAACAAAAAAAACGCATCACACAGTATCATCTGCACATTTTGCTAACATATACTATAATGGAAAAATGGGCTGATTAGAGAAAACCTGTAAGTAATCTGGATGTACATAAAATGTCGATAATTGAATAGGAGTCACTCAGCAAACCTTTCCTATTAATCTGAAAGAATCCAACTAGGCATGGTGGCATATGCCTGTAATCCCAGCACTCTGGGGAGGTTGATGCCAGAGGATGGCAAGTTTGATCCCAGCCCAAGCAATTTAGCGAAGACTGTCTCCAAATTTAAAAAAGAGCTGGGAATGTAGTCTGAGTTCCATCTCCAACACCACCAAAATAAATAAATAAATCTCAAAAAATACATTACAAATGTGGGGTTGTTTTTACATTTTGTCCTCAAAATGAATAAATTTCATTTAAGAACATCAACTAAACTGATTTTTAAAAACTTGCAAAATCCTATAAATATAATAGTGTTCAACGATAAGGAAGAAGGTAGCCAAGTGGTAGATCTCTTCTTGCTTAGCATGTGTGAGGTCCTGGATTTTCTCTCTAGTGTCTCAATAAAACAAAATGAATTTGCAAATATAATTATACAATATAAAGTATATGACAGCATTTCCTAGAGCAGTGGTGATGAACCTATGGCACATGTGCTGCAGTAGGCTGTTTATATCACTGAAAGCTCTAAAAGGTTCACCCATTACTGCCCGAGTCTTCTTTACCTTTCATCTAATCACTGTATTTCACAATTATTATATGAAGTTTGTTTCTGGTTTTACAAATGTGAAGTTCAAATCTAGTAAGAAAGTGAATCAAAAAGTTTTTCTATACTACATTTGTTGGATTAGTTTTCTGTTACAAAAATGACAAGCTTGTGCACTCAGAAAAGACAAAAAATACAAAGATGGAAATATCTGAAAATTACCTTTAACAATGAATAAGCTTTAAAACCTACATTACCTGATGAGTTCAGGAGAGTGGATAATAGCTTCTACAATATTTTCTCGAATGCAGTGTCGATCTTCCTCTGGTATAGTGTAAGGAGATATATCCCCTGGCGCTGTTTCCCGATCAGGCCAATACTGTGTTATCATATTTTTCAAATAAATAACACCTAAAATACAATCAGTTTGACAAAGGAATATTTACTGTAAAAGCATTATGACTAGCCCAAGTGTTCATATCAACTATTCTTTCAGATTCTTGTTTCTAAGTCTTTGTTTTATACAAAATACTATACTCAATTTTATTTCAAAAGTTAGGCAAAACATGAATTTAACACTCAGTTATGGCAATCACCCACAAAATCACTAAACATATAAACTAAGAGAACTCTGCACTTTTTTTGTTTGTTTCTTTGAGGCAGGGCTTTTCTATGCAGTTCAAGGCTGGCCTTGAACTCATGGCCATTTTCCTGCCTCAGTCTTCCAAGTGCTGGGATTACTGATATCTACCACCCTCTCTAGCCTCACGCTTTTTATAGGAAAACTAAAACTTTATAAATAAAAATTCATTTTATTTTTTGGTCTTCTTGAGACAAGGTCTCCCTATGCAGTTCAGGCTGCCCTTGAGCTTGCTTTGTAGCCCAGGCTGGTCCTGAACTTGCAAGGATCCTCCTGCCGCAGTCTCTCAAGTGCTGGGATTATAGGCATGCACCACCACACCCAGCTTCAAAATGGGTTTATAAACCAAAACTAAACGCAAAAACCACTTCACATTAATAATTTCTACAACTATTCTCACAAAAGTGTGTGTATATATATATATACAAAAAATGCTCACTATAAAAAAAGAACCATACTATAAAGGATTCTAAACCTGTAAATCTAAGTATTTCAACTACACAGCACTTAATGTTATTTTATGGGAGAAAATGCTATGTTTAAATTTATAAATTACTTTTTCTATCAGCTATCATACAGCTACCTTTCCAAATTGCTGTAAGACAAAATTATTAAACTGATGTGACAAAAATCTACACTGCTAACAAGGTTTTTTAACCTAGCCCTCTGAGTATACAGATCACAAAAAGTCTAAGATGTAATCCAACGGAGAATTATTCAAAAACGAATTTTTTTTTTTTTTTTGGTCTTTTTGAGACAGGGTCTTGCTATGCAGTTCAGGCTGGCCTTGAGCTCACTTTGTAGACCAGGCTGGTCTTGAACTCACAACGATCCTCCTGCCTCAGCCTCCCGAGTGCTGGGATTACAGGCGTGAGCCACCACACCCTGCTGAATTATTCAAAATTAATTAATTCCTAAATTCTATAAAATGCAGGCTCTTCTCTGATCACAATTCTTTTTACTTTCTTTCTTTCTGTCTTTCTTTCTTTTTTGGCAGTACTGAGGATTAAACCCAAGGCTGCACACATATTAAACTGAGCTACATTCAGCCATTTCTTTTTTTTATTTTTAAAATAGGGTCTCCTTAGTCTGGCTTTGTGGCACACACCTACAATCCCAGGATTTGGGAGGCTAAGGCAGGAGGACTGCTGGGAGTTCAAGGCCACCCTGAACTACAGCGAAATCCTTTGACAAAACAAAACAAAAAACAGGGTCTCCCCCTGGGTATGATGGTACGCTCCTATAATCCCAGCACTTGGGAGGCTGAGGCAGGCAGACCCTTATAAGGATCCTTGCAAGTTCGAGACCAGTCTGGGCCACAAAGTGAGCTAAAGCTAGACTGAACCACATATGGAAACCCTATCTCAAAAAGACAAAAATAAAAACAAACAAAACAAAAAACCACAAGGTCTCCCTAAACTGTCCTGGCTGCCCTCAAGGTACAGTTCTGTGCCTTAGTCTCCCAAAAGGATAGGATTACAGGCTTGCACCACCACATGTGATTTTGAGTGTTACCTGAAGTCACCCACTCATTTGAACAAGGATGATTTACAGAATAAACATTTATATATTTTAGTTTGCCTTACCTTGGAAATTAGTACCTCATCTTACATGTTTCAAAAGTTTTAAAACTGTGCATGACATATAAGCCTGAAATCCCAATGCGCATGAAGCTGAGCTAAGAGGATCTTTGCTAGTTTAAAGCCAGCCTAAATTACATAGGGAAACCTTATCTCAAATAAACATACATACAAACAAACAAAAACGACAACTTTATGATAAACTAAACCTAACAAAAAAGGTTAACTCAATATATGAGACTAACATATTCATTTACTATATAATTTTGTTTTCAGTTCTTTTGAGAAAGGATCTTGCTAAGCAATTCAGGCTGGCTTTTAATTCACTATGTAGCTCAGGCTGGTCTTGAACTTGCAGCAAATTTGCCTCAACTTCCTGAGTGCTAGGATTCCAAGTGTGTGTCATCATGCCTACTACCTAAATTTGATTCTTTATCTCTAAAACAGAATGAAAACCAAAACTAAGGACTGTTAACAGTCTATGTTGAGATATAGCCTAAGTATTTCTTTCCATCATAGTGAATAAAGCAGTGGGATATGTGCTTATTTATTTTGTTTTTACTCTGAAAAAGCACAAACAACTTAAAACTATACTGCAAGAATTCAAGATTCAATCTATATTCCTAGAATGCTTGAGCACTAATGAACCAATCATCCAAGCTAGCAAATACCACACTGACATGCACTAAATATCATCCTATTATTTTAAGAATATAATTTATTTTCTGATTACCTGCTTAATCATTGCATAGTCTCTAGAATAGTGACAGGTTAAGAGCACATGCTCAATGAACACTGAAGTAAAAACAGACTGGAAATCAGTATAATTGAAAACCTCAAGGAAATTCTCAAAGACATATCATGACCCTTCAGCAAATGACATGGAAAGACTTTAGGATGTGGAGCCTTGGGCAACTTTGCCTTTGTCACCCATAGCTTCCAAAAATAACTAATGTTAGTTGTTTTGCATGTGTATGGCACACACTTGCTTTTCAGGATTAAACTCAGAGCCTTGCATGTCAAGCATGAGTTCTACCACTAAGTCATATCCTCAGCCTTAATTCTATACTTTTCAGTTTTGTACACATTAGAACAATTTCCTAGTACTGCATAATTTCATTTTCTTTTTTCTTTTTCTAGTACTAGAAATCAAACTCAGGTCCTTGTGCTTGCCAGGCAGGCACTTAAGCTGCTGAGCTACATCCCAGTCCTGTAATTTCACTTTCTGACACACATTAAATCTCTAGAATGTGTTAAAAACTCTCCAAAATGCCAAACACTTTCAATTTCTTAATAAAAACTTGGGATATAAAGGCAAAGCTTCTAATCTAACAAAAAACTTTAAGAGAATGAGGTTTTAAAAAATGAGATTTAAATAATCAAACGACTATTTCCTATTGAATCATAAATGAAAAAAATTTACTGCTGATCTTGACCCAGTAAAATTACTGTTTCATACTGGCACAAAGGCATTCCTCTACTACGCTAACCATAAAAAGTTTACCCCAGGCTGGCCTTAAATTCAGTGATCCTCTTGCCTCAGCCTCCCAAGTGCTTGGATTACAGGAATAAGCCACCACACACAGCTGATAATATATAGGATTTGTTAATAAAACCTACCAATTTTTATAGCTTGTGGCTCAAACATTAAATTATTCCTCTAAATTGTGTCACAAAGCATCAAGATACTTGCTGTTGTTGTAAACATTGAAGACACATGGGTTCTGGGAGAAAAATCACTGAAAGTCTAGCCCAAGATAGTTCTGTTATTCAATTTACAAACCTTTAAAACCATACCTTTACACGTACTCAAGAAAATAATTCAGGAAACTTGCCTGCCTGTCTTACAGGTAAATCCAGTTGTTCTGACATAGTAATCTGGAGCAGTGTTGAAACAAAATTCAGAGACTTGTGTGCCTACAAACAATAACAACAAAATACACATTTTAAATTATTCCTATAAATTAAATATATTTTAAAATAACAGATCCATGAAACTTCAATATGCTTTCATTGCTTTGGTTTACACAAAGGATCTTTGTAACTTCGTTTCAGTCTTATTTTCTACTACTGTCTTGCATTGAACTTGAACAAATAAATTCTTACATGCTTCCATTTGCCTGTACTTTCCATTTTTCCCACCTAGTACAATGCTAATGGTAGCTCAAAAAACAGTATTTTCATAGCAACCTGTTTCTCCTTTAGTAATAATTATTTCCCCATATACATATTCTATTGACCAGCTAGATGCTTACCAAATCAATAAAAGTGAGGTGTGGTTTAACAGTGAGGTGTGGTTTCCAAAGTGTTAATGTTTACCTCCTGATATGGTTGCTGCTTTACACAGGAGTGTTCTGTTGATGAAAACTGCCTGTACCCCAATGATCACTTTTTTGCATACAATGTATTTCAATAAAGTAAAAAAATGAAGTTTTAATAAAAGGAGTAACTATATGATAATTTAACAAATGTACAAATATGCAAGCAGCAGACAGAAAAGAAGTATATCACCAATGTTACTAGCAGGTACCACTGATTTATGGTAGAAACTGTTTCCCACACATCTTTTATTCTCCAAATTTTTATGGACTTGGGTCACTTTCATCAACAATACAAAAACATATAATGATTCCTAAATTCCTAAATATTTGTTTTCATGTTATAAAACAACCAAAAATTTTGGGTGTGGTGGCATAGGTCTGAAGCATTACTCAGGAAACTGAGGCAGGAGGATCACTTCAAATATAAAGCCAGCCAGAACTACATACTGGGACCCAGTCTCAAACATAACGGAAAATCACAAAAACAAACAAACAAAAATTTAAGTTGGATCCTTTTTGTACGTTTTAGCAGTTTCATTACTCTCCACCCCTAAAATAATCACCATATAATGTCAATTTCTTTCAGTCTAACATTTATTTTCTGCACAAGGTCTCAAAGACAATCTGACTTTTTTCAGTCCCATTGTATAAGATCTTTTCTCTAAACATTCCGCAAAAACTTTCTTACAGAATTTTCTTTTTGAATAGAAAAAATTTACTCCACATTAGAATCCACAATGATACTTTATTCAGTCAATCCAAAAAGATTATTTATTTAGGTATTTTTGATGCAGAACATTAAGCTAGGAGCTTATTCAGAGTACAGGGCTAAATAAAACACCAAGCTCCATTATATCATGGAAACTTACATACTACCATAAAGGAACACAAGACAATGAAACAGGCAATTACAATAACATATCCTTAAAGAAATAGTGATCAATATGGAAGAATCCAAAGGAATCTCCTGATATAGTTGAAAACATAAAATCTGTGAGGAAAGAATTAGGTGGAAAGACAGGAAGGAACAACCTAACCAGATCTCAACACAGTAACCCCCTATCACTTCCTAAACCTTTCACATCATTTACTCATTACATTTTTCTGATTCCTTTTCTCTGCTTCTTTGCTGATTTCTTGTCCTATTTAATCTATTAATGCTAGAGCTCAACAAGACTTCATTATAGGGCAGTGGTGGCAAACCTATGGCATGCGTACCATATTGTGCTGTTTTATCACCAAGGGCACTAAAAGGTTTGACATCACTTTTACATACACTTTTTACATCTAGCAACAATCTTTTAAAATTGTAGATCCATCCCCTTTAATTAAACTTTTTAACAATTTTCTATATAACATCCACAACCATGAAGTTATCTTGCTGATTTCTTCTGCATCATCCTTCTTACATCCCACCTTATTTTATGTTCTTTCAACAATAAAGAAACATATCAACAGATTTCAAGGTCTCTATATGCTCTTTCTACCTACAACATTACTCTGACCCTAGTTAACTGACTCATAACTTCCCATTTATTGGGGGGGGGGTCTCTTAAACATTATTTCCTTACAGAAGCCTTTCCTACTTCATCATTCAAGGCTTCTTGTTAATCATTGTTTTTTCTTCACAACACATACTACATATTTGTAATTACTATATTTATAATCTGGTTTTGTCTTGTTTCTCCCGTTAATTAGACCTTAAGCACCACCCAGTAGAGACTATATTATTTGTATATCCAAATAATTTGTTGGATGAACTAAAACAATCAACAAATGTGAGTAAGCAACCTAGAAGCAGTTGCCATTACCTAGGGCAGTGATGGTGAACCTTTTAAACGAGTTTTCAATGATAACATCCTGCTACAGCATGCTTGCCAGAGGTTCACCACCACTACCTGGGGCAAGTGTGGAGTAAGAAAGGTTATTTTTAAGGGACAGACAAGGTGAATCCAGAAGTACACTATTATTCATACTACTACTACTACTACCACCACCAACACATTTCATCCAAAATAAAATGTAATGGCCAGGTGTGGTGGCTCACGCCTATAATCCCAGCACTTGGGAAGCTGAGGCAGGAGGATCATTGTGAATTAGAGACCAGTCTGGGCTACAAAGTGAGCTCAAGGCCAGACTGAACTGCTTAGCGAGACCCTGCCCCCCCCCCAGATAAATAAAGACATAACCAGAAAATAAACCCTAATGCGATTTTTTCAAGATGTTCATAACATAAGCCCTATGCCCAAAATAAGCCAGACAGATGCACCTTTGTATGGGAGGTAAATACCTTTGTAAAAAGATGAACGAGACTTTTGCCAATCAAAGCAAATACACAAGAAATGTGCACACTTGATAATGAACAGATGTGGTTGTGTCTAATATGAATATTTATAATTCAGTATGTTACGTGCTGCAACAGACATACTTGGTGCATTTGTGTGAAATAAATATTTTCTGAATTTTAGTGCCAGTAATTTTCTGTCACTTTTTTGTGCACTGTCATTTTTAACTGTCATCATTTTTGTTACCATTCCTGTCTTGTAACAAGTCTTCAACTAATACTTGAGGGCTGAGGATGCAGCTGAGTGGTAGTGCACTTGCATAGCATGTGTGAGGCACTGAGTTCAATCCTCAGCATCACCAAAACAAGACAATGAAACAAAAAAACAGCTAAACACTAGATGCCAGGAATGGTAGTCCATATAACACCAACACTCAGGAGAGGTTGAGATAGGAAGGTTGCCGAGAAGTCCAGGCCAGTGAGTTCAAAACTACCCTGAACTACACAGTTGAGATTCTGTTTCAAAATCCCAAAAAACAAAACAAAAAACCCCACCTGATTTAATGGAAAATTTGTGAGGACTGTCCTGCAGGAAGGAACTCATGGCTTTGGTAAAGAAATCATGGGATAAAGTCAGGAATGGTGGTGCACACCTGTAATCCCAGCACTCAGGAGGCTGAGGCAGGAGGATCATTGCAAATTCAAGACCAGCCTGGACTACAAAGGGAGCTGAAGTCCAGCCTAAACTACATATTGGGATCCTGTCTCAAAAAGAGAATAAATAAATAAATGGGATAAATAAAATCACTGATTGCTGTGTTGCCAGTGCACTGTAAGACTACATGGACAAGAAGTACTGCTGCACATGCTATGTAAAGACTAGTAAATATGGATTTTCTTTGGAGAAGGGGTGATGAAAATGTTCTTAAGATTGTGAAGATGGTTATAACTGAATATACTAATAACTACTAAATGGTATACTTTAAAAACTGTTAAATACTGAAAATAAGCATTTATTGGTTTTATTAATTTATTCATTTCATTATGTTCAAAACATGCAAATATATTTTTTCAAAAGTTCAAGAACAAAAAAGTGGCTTTTAGACAACTGAGCTAGATTAAGAATAAAGAACTTTCCTGTAGGTGGAAACAGCACAAACTCAACCTGAGACATCTATTTGCCTCATACAAATTTCTGCCTTGATGAAATCCCTAAAACAGAAAGCCATGCATTCTCCCAAAGCAAGTAACAAATGAGCCCAGAACAATAACAATGACCCACAGCTCTAATCCAAACTACTAGGAAAACTAAGACAAGAGGATCACTAGTAAAGCCATCGTGGCAACTGAGTGAGACCCCATCCCAAAACTTGCTAGGCATGGTGGCTCATGCCCGTAATCCCAGCACTCTAGGGGCTGAGACAGGAGGATTGCCCTGAGTTCAAGACTAACCTGGGCTACAAAGTCAGCTCATGGCCAGCCTGAACTGCATAGTAAGACCCTGTCTCAAAAAAGGCAGGGGTGGAGACCCAAAATAAAAACTAAAACTCAACACTACAAGTGGTGCTGGGGATGTAGCCTAGCATTGAATTCAATCCCTAGTACCAAACCAAAACCACACTAATAAAGGTTAAAAAAAAAAGTGATGGTAAGAGTAAGGAATACACATTAAATATCAGACTTAAGAATTTCAGGAAAATGAAAACACAAAGTAAATTAGCCATGACCCAAGGCGAGGGGTAGGAAGGGGATGAACTACAAACTGTTACTAGCAATATTACTAGATGACAGAAATGTTCTACAAGTATTAAGATGATAATTGTAGCTGGGCGTGGTGGCTCATGCCTGTAATCCCAGCACTCAGGAGGCTGAAGCAGGAGGATCGTTGTGAGTTTGAGGCCAGCCTGGACTACAAAGTGAGCTCAGCCAGAACTGCATATCGAGACCTTGTCTCAAAAAGACACACACACACACACACAGACACACACACACACACAAAATTGTACTACTTGATCTATTAAAAAAAAAATCACCATCAGAAGAGATGGACTTTATGGCATGCAGAATATATTTAACAAAATTGTTTACAAATGGGAAGCAAAGGGGCCAGGGATTTAGCTCAGCGGCACAAGTGCCTGCTTGACAAGTGAGGGGTCATGGATTCAATCCCTGGTATCCAAAAAAAAAAAAGGGAAGCAATCAGGTACTATGGCACATACCAGCACTTGGGAGGCTGAGGCAGAAGACTGCCACAAGTTCAAGGCTAGCCTAAACTAATAGTGAGACCCTGTCTCAGGAAACCACAAAAATTAAAATGAAATGGAAGGAAATGCTAAGTGCAGTGGAGCACTAATCCCAGCTATTCAGAAGACTGAGACAGGAGGACAGCAAATTTGAGGCCTACATGGGCAATTTAGCAAGATCCTATTTCCAAGCAAAACAAAAAAATGTTAAAGGCTATGAATGTAGCTCAGTGGCAGAGCACTGTGCAAAGCCCTGGGTTTAATACCCAGTACCACTAAGGAGGGTCAGAATGAAGGAAAGGGCACAGATCTGTATACCAAATAGAAGCCATGTATTATTTCAGAAAATAAAACATTCATTTAGGCACTGATTGACCTCTAACAGCTTTCCAGAATTCCTAAGTCCAGTACCCTATCACATGTTTAAAAACAGCTCACAACACAAAATTTTATGGTAATTTTAAAAAATGACCTTAAGAGCAACATTAGCATCAATCTTTATCATAAAACAAATATGGGCAGTAATGAAATTTTTAACAGTTGGGCAAACATTGACATGGGCAGTCAATGTCATCCTCTGAAGATGCTACAATAGTTTTTATTATTTATTTACTTATTTTGTTGTGTGAGTCAAAGTAGAAATGTAACTTCAGGATGCTGGCCCTAATTATAGGTCCAGTCTCCTCTTCAAAGTCTCAGATCCTAGCAGTCAGGGAACCAGAGAACTGAAACAACAAATAAGTCATTATATACCATTTATTAGGGCATACACATATAAAACTCCTAATGCCACTCAAGTTTAAAAGCTGCCAGTCATAACCTAAAGCTACCTTTCCAATTTTGTATTTTCTCATTTATCTGGCATCTACTTACGAGAATTTCAACATTCACCATTAATTCCACTCATCAAAATTCAACAGCCTCAACTCCATTTTCTATCTTCTTTTAACTCCACTCTATTCAGTTCTTACAATTACCAGATTCTCTGAAGAAAAAAGATCACTTTAAGATTATGTTAATAAAAAGATTATGGTGAAAGATAAATCATAATTGGACAATGCAATTAAATATCAAGTTTGACCCTAAATGATTTAAACCCACAGATGAGGAGAAAAGATTTTAAGCAGGAAAAGTAATGAGGTGTTAAGAGAGTTTATTAGAACTCCACGTAGTATCACATGTCTGCAATCCCAGCAATCTGGAGGACTGAGGCAGGAGAAACACAAACTTCAACTCAGCCTGGGCAACTTAGGGAGACCCTGTCTCAATATAAAAATAAATAACAGCTGGAGATGTAGCTCAATGGAAAGGCCCTGGGTTCAATCCAAAACAAAACCAAAATCCACAACTATGACAAACAAAAAAATATTGTAACAGGAAAAAGTAATATTACTGAAAAACCTCCCTCCCTCAATTACTAATATAAAAGTACTTCCCACTTTGCTTACTCTGTGCCCCAAACAGGTCCACCTAACTCTATAGGAGGGACAGGCACACATAACCACACCATTATTTCCCTGATTACACTACCTTTTAGCCTACAATCTAAATCCTACTAGCATTCTACTTGCTAACCCTATAATCAGAAATTGCTTCCCCCACTCCAAAGTCTTTAGTTTGCTTTAATCTCTCAGAAATGTCAACACTCCTTTTCTAATAGTTAAATATTGCAAAAGTAACTTGTGCTCTTTAGCAGAAAACTTAAAGACATTCATGTAAGAAAAAAGAAACTAAACCACATCTAGCCTTCTTACTTGAAATTCTCTTTTCAAGGTTTCTCTCCGGCTTTTATGGCTCAATCTCTCTCTCTTTTTTCTTTCTGGAGACAGGGTCTTGCTATGCAGGTCAGGCTGGCCTTGAACTCACTTTGTAGCCCATGCTGGTCTCCAATTCACAAGGATCCTCGGCCTCCAGAATGCGGGGATTAAAGGCGTGCACTGCCACGCCCGGCATAGTTATTTTTCTTCTTTCTGAAAGTACCCAAAATGGGCATGGCCCAAAGTTTAGCCCTCTAGTCCACCCCAAACCTCTGACCTACATTCTTTTCCCTTTGTATTACAACTTTCTGGCCAGGCATGGAGATGAATGCCTGTAATTTCAGCTCTTGAGAGGTTAAGGCAGGAGGACTGCATTGAGTTCGAGGCCAGCCTGGGCTATATAGTGAGCTCAAGGCCAGCTTGGACTATACAGTGAGATCCTGCTTCAAAAACAAAAACAAAAACACCACCACCAAACTTATTTTAAATCAGACTTATCAATGTGTCACTAACAGTAAATGAAATTACACATTTATTCACTACATCTAAGGATTGCTTTCTTAAAAATATTGATCCACTATTATTTTTTACTTTATTTATTTTTTGAGATTTGGTCTCACTATTTGAAGTTCAAGCTGGCCTGAACCTCAAGAGATCCTCCAGCCTCAGCCTAGCGCTGAGGATTACAGGTATGTGCCACCTTGCCCAGCAACCTTAGATCTTCAACATGCTGTCACTAAACTTCCTGTCTTACAGAGACTTTCCCTTTCCCAAATGCTGAACAGTATCTACTTCTAAACATTCCTGGTTAAAGAATGTTACACACTCAAATTACAGACAACTCTGATTTTCCAAAACCACATACTATATCCTCAAATAGTCTGCTTAATTTTCTAGACACGCCAAACTGCCCTACAGCTATGCCATTTATTTTGCACTTTTCCAAACCTAACATCCAAAGATTTTCAGCAAAACTTCTGATTTTTCTGTTTGAGGAGTCTCAC
The DNA here is from genome assembly GCA_004027455.1 of Hydrochoerus hydrochaeris. Taxonomy (NCBI): domain Eukaryota; kingdom Metazoa; phylum Chordata; class Mammalia; order Rodentia; family Hydrochaeridae; genus Hydrochoerus; species Hydrochoerus hydrochaeris. The sequence goes on along the minus strand of PVLA01001423.1, from coordinate 164,999 downwards.
TTTGTAGTTCAGGCTTGCCTTGACCTTGAAGCAATCCTTCTGCTTCAGCCTCCTGAGTGCTGGGATTACTGGTATGCCCTCACCACACCCTGTAACTCACTAGTGGAGCACTTTTCCACTGAGCTACATTACAGCCATTGGTAAATCCTTTAATAAAAGAAATATCAAAGTAAACCCTGCATGGTAGTGCAATCCCAGTACTCTGGAGGCTGAGGAAGGAGGAGTGTCCCTTTGAGGTCAACCTGGGCTACACATAGTGAGTTGAAGACCAGCCTAAACTACAAAGAAAGATCTTGGAAAGAAAAGAGGCAAGGAGGGGAGAGGAGAGGTGAGGCTAGGGGAGGGGGAAGAAAAAAGAAAATAAAGGAAAGAAAAAAAGAAAAAGTCACAGCACTAGAAATCTCAACAGTAACAGGGCAATTTGACTTTAACCTACATAGCACATTAAGTTTAGGACCTGGGAGCATAAGTAACATGGCCAAATGGCACCTAGGTTAATTAAGCCTTCTAAATTCTATGTAGCACATTTTTCTTCGCTGAAGTATAAAAGAAGACTTTTGATGCAGTTATCATATCCGACTCAAACAAAGTCAGAGATTCCTTACCCAAAACTTACACTTGGCTGTATTACAGTTCTAATCCAATATAAGTAGTCTACTTCTAGCTATTTAGCTCACCGGCTAGCACACCAACATTTGTTGCCAATGAACCAGATAAGGAATTATCATTCAGAAAACATAGAGGAAAAAATTTTCTAGGCATTATACTGAAAGCTTTATTTCACAGGTTAAGCTTCACAATGAGCCAGAACTTCCTCTTTTATATAGTGTTAGAACTCTAAGAAGGATGGTATCTGCCTCGTAACAGGTACTCAAATTTTTTTCAAAAAAATTTTTTTGCTTTTTTTGAAACACGGTCTCACTATGTACCTAAAGCTGGTGTCATTATCCTTTTGCCTTAGCCTCTCAAGTCTCCCAAGTGCTAGGAGCTGGCACCACTGTGCCCAGCCAGTAACATTGTCTTTTAGCTAATAGTTCCAGGTCTTTGAGAAAATAGATCTTGATCTAAAGATCTTATTCCTACTAGAGATAAACTAGTTCAAAAAAGTTTTATAGTAACAAGAATGGTTTTCAATTATTTAGTTGAAATACTCAAAAATGTAAAAGAGAATATAAGATTGTTGAAAACATGTGGCTCCCTAGTATTACAAAAGATTAAAGAAAGGTAACATAAACTGTAAATAAAGTTTTCTGGAGAAAATGGTATTTTTGATCAGCTTGAAGAGATTTAGGTTTTGGTGGCACAGACCTGTAGTCTCAGCATGCAGTAAATTAACACATCACTTCAAGTTGGAGGCCAGCCTGCAATTACACAGCAAGACTCTTTCCAAAAGAAAAACAAAGATACCACACACTTAGCCCCATGCTCAATAACACACACACACAAAAGAAAACTCTAGTTACAAGGGGATGAGAACTTAACTACATTTAAGCAGTATGAGTGAAGGTTTGTATATAGGAAGATTTCTACTTAAAAGCTAAGGGATGGTTGTTTCATGATAATCTGTAAACCTCTCAGATGTCTTATTCTTCTACAAATGAAGAAACAAGCATTTTTGAGTATGTGTGTACTTATGTGTAGGAAAGGACAGTTTTCATATTTTGAAGACCAATCAGAACATAAGCTCTCATTATTCACTGAGTTAATACCAAATGGCGTGTTATAGACCACTTACAAAGTATTTTAAAGGAAATGACAAATCACTGTAACACAAATCTATTTTAAAACTTCAAAGATGAGTATTCTCAACATTTTTATTATGCAAGTTCTTTCTTCATTCAACAAATATTAGGAGCCTATTATATGACAGGGACTATGCCTATGACTGGACCAATTTTTATCTGACAATAATTCTACCTACCTACTAACGATCTAAGTGTTCTGCTGAGATGTACACTAAGCTAGCAGACTGAGATAAATTTAAACCAAACACTTTCCTAATTTCTTACATGTACCAGACCACACAATGATACACATACCATTTCTATTTTCATTATATAGATAAGCACAGTGGCACCTGAAGATTCCACATCTTCAACAAAATGTGAAAAAATATAGGGGATGGGAGGGGTTCTGCACCTGCTGCATCTGTACTCAACATGTACAGATTGCCATTATTTCCTAAACAACACAGTGTGACAACTATTCATGTGACATTTACATTCTATAAAGTATGGAGCAGTTAGGGATGTAACACAGTGGTACAGTAAAACATGAAACCCTGAGTTCCATCTCCCACATTAAAAAAAGAGAGAGAAAAGTACAGGGGAGATAATATTTAGGTTATATGCAAATACAACCCCGTTTTATATGAAAGCCCTGTGTAGCCTCAGGGGTCCTGAAACCAATCCTCCATAGATACCTACGGAGGACTATACAAAACTTTTCCTTAAAAATAATAATTAAAAAAAAAATCAGTATCTAAAGGGCTTTCAGTTATTTCCAAAACCACTTACACCTTTTAACTGTTTACATTAAAAAGCAAAGTTTACTAGATGAAAATATTTACAAATGAGATGCAGTAATGAGTTACAAAATTAAAATCTTTTTAAGACAAAGTCTTGGGCTGAGAATATAGCTCATGTTTGCCTGCTTGGCAAACGTGAGATTGAGAGTTTGATTCCCAGTACAAAAAAAAAAAAAAAAAAAAAGACAAAGTCTTGCTGTATAGTTCAGGTTGGCCTTGAGTTCACTATGTAGCCCAGGTTGGCCTCAAACTTACAGTGATCCTCCTGCCTTAGTCTCCCAGGTGCTGGAATTACAGGTATGCACCACATCAAATGCATTCCAAAATTATAATGGTGGTTCAAAAAGTAAAAAGGGTATTGAATTATATAACAGTACAGAATAAATCAGCAGAAAACTAAGTCAGATGTAGTTTAAAAATATCTCCCACTTTCATAAATGGGAATGGGAAGAGGAAGGGGAAGGGAGTTAAAGGCAGGGAAGGAAAATGAGGAAAAAAACCCCAAGTAACATGTATAGGCACAAATTCTATATGATGAATATGATCATTATGTACATCTAAAAATGTGCCAATAAAATCTAATTAAAAAAAGAAAAAGAAAAGAAAAGAAAGAATCTACCAAAACAGAGTACACAGTGGCCAGACTTGGTGGTGCATGCCTGTCATCCAAGCATTTGGGAGGCTGAGGTGGGAATATCACTGAATTTGAAGCCTGAACTACATAGCAAGATCCTGTCTCAAAAACTGGGGAAAAAAAGGAAAAAATTATTATAAACCAGTGCAAACAAGTGGAGACAGGGAGTGTGTGATAGTCAGGGAACTCCTCAGTAAGATGGAGATGTTTAAACAGAGATGTAAGGAAGAGAACAAGTCAGGAAGGAACTGTATTAAAAGGAGTTCCAAGGAGATGTAATAGCAAAGTATAAAGATTCTGTGGCCAACTACTGTTTTGTTTTGAAACTGTCTACACCACACTTCGAAAGCATTCACTACTTTTTTTTTTATATCAGTGATTACTTCACTTAATGAGGAGATTCATTCAAATGTCATTTTTTTTCTTTCACTAAATGATTCAAAATCCAACTGCAGTGGAATAAAACATACAAAATGACCATCTAATCTTCTCAAAAGCAAAGCCTCCCAAAAATAAAATGTGACTTCCTCATTACTATATTCAACCTTCTACAAACTCATCTGGAACCTATTTCCTAAATCAGACTTTTAAGAAAATCAAGGTTCTGTCATAAAAAAAAAAAAAAAATCAAAGAAGAAAAGTAGGGAGGAGGGAAACAATGCATTAAAATGAAATAAAAAGTGATAATGCAGGGCGTAGTGGCACCTGCCTTTAATTCCAGTGCTTATTAGGAGGCTGAGGCTGGAGTGAGCTCAAGGTCAGCCAGAAATGCAAGGTGAGACTCTGTCTCAAGAAACAAAAACAAAAGCAAACACGAAAGTGGAGCTAAGACCAAATATTCTATAAAAGTTGCCTTACAAAAATTACTTGAAAAATCTAACTTAACAACTGAGACATTTACAAAATCTCAACAGCTAACAATCACAGAAACGCAGGCCAGAATACATATTTTCTGATAACATTAGCAATGTTCACTGTTCTATAGTATTATAAAACAGCTCAACGATTTAAGTAAAAAATACTATTTTGATTTATCTTCTAAAAACTAGTCTATGAAGTACTCAACCCTGTCTCTAAGATGTTAAAATATATAACTAGACCAGCAGTACCTGCTGTAGAATAAATGAATTTTTAAAATGATTGCATGCGAGTATATGTGCTATTTTAGAGCAGCAATGGTAGAAATCACTATAACTAGATTTTTACTTGCATTAATGTAATATTTCACAAGCAAAATAATATTCAAAGAAATTTGTGTCCAAAACAAAAGGTGATCTGTAACTGTACAGTTAAGTAATGGCTCAAAGTGGGAATTTGTTTCAACTCACTGCTGTACATCTAAAAGAAACCTCAGCTCCTCCCAAGGTGACTCTGAGAATTTATGTATGCAAACATTATTTAGTATACTATTATTTACATATTATATCTTTTTATTCTGAAATAATTCTACACTTAATTCATCCTAAGTGGTTTAGAAATGTAAGTTCCTTGAGGTCAGGGAACTATGTATTGTACAGAAGTATGTATTGATAATGTATATTTGTATTTGTTTTTGTTTTGTTTTGGTAGTGGAAATTGAACCCAGGGCCTCAAGCTTGCCAGGAAGGCGTTGTGATGCTGAGCTACAACCCACAACCTGTTTTTGTTTTCTGAGGCAAGATCTTGCTTTGTAGTTCAGGCTGGCTTAGAACTCAGCGATTCTCCTGCCTCAGCCTCTCAAGTGCTCAGATTACAGGCATGATATATTGATGTTGATCCATCAGTAGTATTCCCACTGCTGATAAACCAATAAATATCAGTTAACAGGAACTGAATTTCTTTAAACGAGGCTTCTTTTAAAAATATACACTTGACCTCACTATTAACCGACCATTTCAGGAATATATTCCAAATATAACATAAACTGCAGTAAAGTTACAGTGACTCTAACTGCACAAGTTTAGAAGCAAAGAATGATGATGAAAATAGCACAAAATATTCATGTAATAAAAGTTATTTTTGCAAGGTGCTCCCCAAAATGTATGCGAAAAAGAAACCAATCCTCAGCAAATGCAGTACCTGAAATGACTGGAAGCTTAGCACGTTTCAAGGCACTCGTGTACTTACACTATTTCACTTGACCCATCACAGCAACCCTGTGGCCTAATTTTAGGAACGGGAAAAATGCATGATCGAGAGGTTAAGCAATTTACCCAAGGTCACGCAAGAAACCATCTGGTGCAGCCATACCTAGAACAGCGCACTTCACCTGACCCTTTCCACTACATCAACCCGCCTCCCAACAGTGGCATTAGGACAGTAGAAAAGCAGGGATCAGACTCAAGTGTAAACCGCACTACCCTTCCTCTCCCAGGGAGGCGCAGGCTGGCCTCAGAATGCGTTCCTTAGCAGCTAGCCGGCCAGAAGGAAGTTGTGTCCGACAGGCAGGCCACTGATCAGCCCAGCGAAGTGACAAGGCTGACAGGCGCACCCGCCGTGGACCAGTTTGCATTCCCAGAATCCCCTCCAAAGCTGGCGCCGGCAAGACTGGTCTCCGAAACGTGTGATACACCTCCCAATGAGTTTCGCCCCCTCCAGGTCCCAAGGAAGCAGCTGGGAGGGAGCCAAAGGGCGAGCGGCCGGCCACCCGAGCCGACCATGTGTCCAGCCCGTTACGCCCGCCTCACCCCGACCGGGCAGAGGCCCAGCTCAGGACACGACGGAAAGGAAGCCTTGGCGGCAGCCACCACAACCACGCCACACCGAGGCGCCCCGGCGTGACACAGCCGTCAGGTCTCCGCCCCACCCCTTCAACAGGGCCCTCTGGCGAGGCCGGTCCGCGATTCTGGCCAAGCCGAGAGGACTCGGCCTGCCATATCCCGCCCGCCGGCCGCCGCAGCCACCTGGAGTGTTCTTACTTCATTGAGCTGGCGCTCCGCGGCCTCGCGCAGGGCAGGGTCCATGGTGCCCCGCAGGGCCTCGATAATGGTGTTGGGGTCCATCGCGGCGCGGACTCGGTCAAACCCGGGGCACGGGTACTACTGGGCCAGGAATAGCGCCAGTCACTGCGCACATGGACCCGCCGCACTCCGCAGCGGCTACCGGCGCGAAAGGAAAGAGAAGCGCCAAGGCCCCGGATAGAACCTCTTCGCCTCGGCCTGGAGGCGGGAGATGCTGCGGGCACATCCTGTCTGCGTGGCCGCGGAGCATCTTGGGAGATGTAGTCTGTAGTCGGCACTGTCCGTAGCCCACGTGGCTGGCTCTAGCAGTCTTGCTGCTCAAAAAGGAAAAACGTTCAAACGTCACCGCAAGAAAATGAAGACAATCAATTACGAAAGCTCCTTATAACATGGCTAAGGGATGAATGCAGTGTGTGATACAATTTGTTGCTAGTAGCTGTATAATTGAAGCAAACTTTGAAAACCAATTTGAGTCATATTTCTAAAAATGGCGTAAAATGTGAGTTCTAGGCCAGCTAGAACTATATTGTGAGACCTGCCTCAAAAAAGAAAAAGAAAAAGAAAAAAAAGGATAAAAAAATACATATATTCGGGGGTGTGGTGCCACATGTCTGTAATCCCAGCACCTGGGAGGCTGAGACCAGAAGAGTGCTGCAAGTTGGAGGCCAGCCTGGGGTACAGAGTGAATTCAAGGGTAGGCTGAATTACACAAGTCCCTGTCTCAAAAAAACTAGAAAAATTAAATAAAATTTTAAAAATTTACATTTATACATAATAAATATATTTTTCCATATATATATATATATATATATATATATATATATACTTTAACCTGGTAATTCGATTTATGAGACTTCTTTTTGTTTCTTTGGGGTTTTTTGTACCAGAAATCAACCTCGTACTTGCCAGGCAGGCGCATAAGCCAGTGAGCTAAATTTCCAATTGTGGGTGAGCCACAAATGGAAGCTTGTGCTTTATTTTCATCTCTCTCTCTCTCTTTCTCTTTTCCTTTTTTTTTTTTTTCTGAGATAGGGTCTCGCTTTTTAGTGCAGGCTGTCCTTGAACTCACTTATGTAGCCCAAACTGACCTCGAACTCCTGAATCCTCCTGCCTCAGCCTGTCAAGTGCTAGAATTACACTTGTGTGTCATCATGCCGAGCAAATTTTATTCATTTTTGCAGTGTTGGGGTTTGAACTCAAGGCCTCATATTTTCCACTGAATTATATTCTAAGCCCTTTTTTATTTTGAGACAAGCTCTCACTAAGTTGTCCAACCTGGCCTCAAAATTGCAATCTTGCTACCTCAGCCTTCTGAGTAGCCAGGACTACAAGAATGCATCATTCTTACCTTTATCTAGTTAATTTCTAATTTAAAAATCTGTTAACAATTTGATAGCTATTATCTTTAGATCTGACTCAGGTAAAATTAACATTTAACAACATTGAATGTTCTGATCCATGAACATGGTATATATTTATTTATTTATAACTTTTTATTTTTGGTACTGGGAATTGAACTCAGGGCCTTGAGCTTGTCAGGCAGCTGCTGAGCTACATCCACAGCACTATTTATAACTTTTAAAATTTCTTGTAGTGCCAAGCATGGTGGCACATGCCTATAATCCCAAACACTGATGAGTGAGGTAGAAGGATCACCACTAGTTTGAGGCCAGCCTGGGCTACAAAGTGAATTCAAGACCAGCCTGAACTGTCTCAAAAAGACCAAAATTTTTTTTTCTCTTAGTAATATTGTTAGTTTAAAAAAATTGTTAGTTTTTCATACATGGACATTACATATATTTTATTACATGTATTACTAAACATTTCACACTTTTTATGCTATTTCTAGTAATATTTTGAATTTTCATTTTCCAACTATTAGTTGCTTATATCTAGGAAAATAATTTTGTTCAGTGTTGGATATCAAACCCAGTGCCTCTCACTTCCTACATAAATGCTCTACCACTGAATTAAATCCCCAGCCAGGCCAACAATTAATTTGTTTTTCTGTGTTTGTATAGTTTCTAAGTTTTGTTTTGCTTTTGCAATGCTGAATTTTGAAATCAGGGCCTCATACATGCTGGCAAACACTCTACCACTGAGTCAAACCCTTAACCTGCCAATAGGTAATTTTATTTTGAATCCTACAGTCATATTTAAAAAGCTTACTTGGGAGGCTGAGGCAGGAGAATTGTTGCAATTTCAAAACCAGCCTGGGCTACAAAGTGAGCTCAAGACCAGCCTGAACTGCATAGGGAGACCCTGTCTCAAAAAGACGAAAAAACAAAAACAAGCAAACAAAAAAACTCAAACAAACAAAAAAATAGGGGCTGGGGATTTAGCTCAGTGGCATAAGCGCCTGCCTTGCAAGCACATGGTCATGAGTTCGAACCCTGGTACCAATTAAAATAAATAAATAAAATAGCTTACTGATTTTAGTATATCCCCTCACCATGTCCGTTAGAAATTTCAGCGTATACCAACAGGACTTCCACAAACAAAAACAGTTTTACATTTTGTATGCCTATATAAGCATGCCATAGGAATTGAACCCGGGACCTTGGATATGCTAAGTACATGCTCAACCACTGAACTACACTTCCCAGCCTACTTCATTTTTTAATAAAATAAAACATGGTCTCATTATATAGTGCAGGCTGGCTTTGAAGTTGCTTATGTATCTCAGGCTGGTCTCAAACTCATGGAGATCCTCCTGCCTCAGTTTTCTAAATGGTGAGATTACAGATCACCATGCCCAGCCATTTTTACATTCTTAATGATAGATTTTTTTTCTTACATTCTTTTATAAGGTTAAACTTTCCTAATATATTGAATGCACCTTGAGACCAGTCTTTTAAGTGAAATCAACTGGACACACATGTAAATACTGCATTGTTTCTCTGGTGTAAGAAACTGAAAGTGTAAATAAGGACCAAAAAGTATAATAGGTACTGTGAAATAGGTAGAAAATGTTCAAATGGCAATGGGGGAAGGGACAAGTTAGAAAAAAAAAAAAAGAAAAAATGGAAGCAAAGTTTTTGTAAATCAGAGTAGATGAGGGATTGAAAAGAGGATAGGTGAATGACAAAAAAGAAATGAGTAATATCATGTACAGGTACAAATTCTCTATGATGAATGTGATCATTATGTATATAGAAATGTACCAATAAAATCTGACTGAAAAAAAAGGGCGCATGAGTGGTAAAAGAAAGAAACGTACCTCCTGGCAATGGGCAAAGAGACACCTCATTGGTGGTGGTGTTCATGTATCAGTCAGGGGCAGAAGATATGACAGCCCTTTGTTCATCCTAGTTTCATGCCTGGGTTGGTGGCTAAAGCTGTTTCATGCCTAGGGCACATAAAAAGAAGAAAAAAAAAAGAAAGAAACTTGTTTTAAAGAGGACAGGGCCATGTATCTCTTCTGGATAGAAAATAGAGAACTGTCTTCTCTTAAAAAAAAAAGTCTATTCAAAACACATCAGATTGTACACTTCACTGATTAAAATTTTGCCTACAGAAGGTTGATTTTTTTCTGAAGACTTGAGAGATATGAAATACAGCTTGTAGGTATGGTTTAGACACACATGTACACACAAACACAAGACATACACAGCATATATATGACAGGAAAATTTGAATACCGATTGAATATTTGCTGATATTGACTTATTGAGAAACTTTACTTCTGATAATTGTTTTTTAGTTGTATTAAAAATGGAGAGAGCTGGTATATAACTCAGTGGCACAGCGCCTGCCTGGCAGGTGTGAGGTCCTGAGTTCAATTCCCAGTACCAATAAATAAATAAATAAATAAATAAATAAATAAATAAATACATGTGAGAAATGCCTGGCATGATGGCATATGCCTGTAATCCCAGAATTGAGGAGGCTGAAGCAGGAGGATCATTGAGAGTTTGAGACCAGCCCGGGCTACAAAGTGAGCTCAAGGCCAGCCTGAACTGCATAATGTCTCAAAAAGACAAAAGATAAGTAAATAAAAACAAGTGAATTAATTAAGTAAAAGCAGAGAAAAACTTTTTCCCCTTTAAAGACATACTTGCTGATAAACTAATATAGCATAGTATTTGCTTTCTTTGCCCCCAGGACCTCAGACTGAGCTACATTCCTAGTCCTGTTTTTTATTTTGAGACAAGGTCTTGTTAAATCACTAAACTACCCAGACTGGGTTTAAACTTATGATCTTTCTGCCCCAGTCTCCCCAAATGCTGAGATTTTTGGTAGGCACCACTACATCTGACAGTATTTGCTTTAAAATAATTGAAATACTGAGTGGGATATAAAAGAAACAAGTTTAGCTGAATTTTGATAACTACTGAAGCTGGATTGGGGCTTATTTATACCGTATTATTCCTTTTTTTTTTGGTAACAAGGATTGAACTCATGACCTTGCACATACCAGAAAGGTGCTTGTGCCACTGAGCTAAATCCCTGGCCCTGTTTTTGCTAATTTTTAAAAGAATATTTGTATCTATGTTCAGGAGAGATATTAGTGTATTAGTGGGTTAGTATTTTTCTCTTCCCAAGTGGCTTTATCTGGTTCTAGTATACAAACAATGTCACCCTTGTAATATAGGGTCCTTACTCTTGTTTTCTGAAATAATTTGTGAAGAACTGATATTATATCTTCATCGATATTTGATAAAATTTAGTAAAACCATCCAAGGCTTGAACATTTATTTTGGGGAAGATTTTAATTATACATTTAACTTTTAATGGATACAGAACTGCTGTATTTAGATTACCTACTTTTTCTTAAGCCAGTTTGGCAGTCTGTCTATCAAGGAATACTTCATCTAAAATGTCAAGTATATTGGAATATACAGTATTATTGGTTCACATAAATATAATATTACTGGTTCATAATTCTATATTTGCATAGTACTCTTTTAATGCCTAGCAATGTCCTCTCCTCTTTTAAACTTTTTTTTTTTTTGAAATGGGGTCTTGCTATGTAGTGCACTGCTGACCTTGAGCTTACTATGTAGCCCAGGCTGGCCTCAAATCATGGTGATCCTCTTGCTTTAGCCTCCTGAGTGCTGGGATTCTCATTCTTGATATTAGTAATTTCTTTGTATTTTGTTACATCTTACCAAGTCTGGTAAATTTTTAATTAAATGGCAACATTTGGTGTCCAACAGCATGACTTTTACTTGGCTAAGTTTTTTCATCTTCTTTTTAATGAATGCTGTATTTTGTTCTAATTGTCAATAAAATTGTTTGATGTCTAGTATGGTACTTGTAGGTCATGTTTAAACTCTTAAAATGTGATTCTGTTATTATTTACTATAGGGCTACTTTACTTTACAATAAGATACTGTCTTCGGGGCTTTCTGTTGATTCTCCAAATACTCTGGTTGGTGGGATCTGTAGCAGTCCAGCCCTGTCGGGACTCTAGAAATTGTGCACTTGCAAGCTGCCCTTTTTTCCACCATATAAAAGCGTCATAACCTGCAAAGATCCTGGGACACCATATGGATTTCTGTGTGGAGCTCTTTCCCAGCTTGCAGGAACACTACCTGTTATTCTTGCCCACCTCAGCCAGCTACACTTCAGACATTCTCGAGTCAGGGAGCTCACGGCACTTTATGGGAGCTACTTCCTGTCCTACAGTCTACCGTGAACTCTCTAGAAGAGAACTAGGAACATTTCAGGATTTACCTCATCTGTTTTCTTCTCTCAGGTATCATAACCCTAATCTGTTTCTTTTCTGATGTCTAAAAGAAGTTATTTCATATATTTTTTTGTCCAGTTTCTAGATAATGATAGCAGGAGCTGCTTCCTGTTACTCCACCAAGGTTGGAAGCAGAAAAATCTTTTCAGTTGCTATAAATAGATACTCTTGAAGAAAAATTTTTTTAAAAAGATACTCTTACTTTTTCTTTCTTTCTTTCTTTCTTTCTTTCTTTCTTTCTTTCTTTCTTTCTTTCTTTCTTTCTTTCTTTTTGGTTCTGGGGATTGAACCCCAGATCTTGTACATGCTAAGTTCTCTACCACTGAACTACATACCCAGCTGAATATTCTTTTTATCACCAGAATTATTCAGAGTAACTATGAAGATCAAGAGATATTGTACATCAGATTTATTCTTTTAACTCCAAAAGAAAAGTTTCCTTTTGCTTGCCCACTTATTATGTAGTCAAGATATGCTACTCACTCCTGCAGAATCCTCTGAAACAGAGAGCCAGTACAACAGGAAAATTCAAAGGGAAAGAAGTTAGAATACTTGGGTGGTAGCTCTAGTTTCAAACCCTGGGAAACTAGCCTGAGTTCAGAACAGCCCATTTGTAAGAGGGAGGCACGTTGTCAGGCTTGCAGTCCTCCTGCCTCCTGGAAGTTGAGGGTGACCACAATGGTTCAGCTACAGCTTGAACTTGTCCCCCAAAGGCTCATGTCCTGCAAGTTTGGCCCCAGTGTGGCAGCTCTGAAGTGGTAGAACCCTAATACGTGGGGGCCTAGAGAGATAATTAAATGACCAGGTGCACCACTCTCAGCAGAAGTTAATGTATTTTTCATGGGGCCAGGTTAGTTATCGTGAGAGTATGCTGATATAAATTGAGGCCACCACACTGTTTGACCTCTTCTGTATATGGCTGGTACCTTTTCCGTTTCTTACTGTGGTGTGATGTAGCCTAGAGGTCCTCATCGAGGACACCAGTACCATGTTCATTTGATCCTCTAGTAACCAATATTATTGAGCTAAATAAACTTTTTTACAGTCTCAGGTATTTTGTTATAGCAACAGAAAATAAACTAATAGTAACTGGGGACATTGGTAGACTTGTAATCCCAGCTACTGAGGAGGCTAACACAAGAGGATCACAAATTTGAGGCCATCCTGGACAACATAGCAAGACCCTGTTTCAAAAAGGGTGGCAGGTGCTAATAATCTAGCTCAGTGCTTCCTGGGTTTGGTATCAGTACTAAAATAAATTAGTGTGGTGGCGCACACCTGTAAGCCTAACACTTGGGAGGCTGAGGCAAGAGGATTGCTGTGAGTTTGAGGTCAGCCTGGGATATAGTGAGTTCAAGGCCAGCCTAAACTACATAGCAAGACCCTGTCTCAAAAAAAAGAGAGAGAGAGAGAGAGAGAGAAGAAAAGAAAACAAACAAAAAGTGGGCAAAAAATTCTGAACAGATATGCCCATGGTGCTATAATCTGAATGTTTGTGCCCTCTAAAATTAATGTTATTTATTTATTTATTTATTTTTTGGTACCAGGGATCAAACTCCATATCCTTGCACTTGCTAGGCAGGCACTTGTGCCACTGAGCTAAATCCCCCACCCCAAAAATGTTATTTTTGTCATCATCCTTATTATTTGAGAATCCTTGAGTTTTTTGTTATGTTTTGTTCTTGAGACAAGGTCTCACTGTGTAGTCCAGGCTGGCTTTAAATTTACTATGTAGCCCAGGCTTGAGGCAATTCTCCTGCCTCAGCCTCCCCAGTGCTGGGATTGCAGTCTTGCACCATCATGCCTAGTGAATCATTGGTATTTTAGAAAGATCACTTCAGTAGTAATATGAAGACTGACTTGGAAAGAGCAATGCAAGGTACATAAACCAGGTAAAAGTGAGCTGCAAGAATCTAGGGAAGAGGTAATACCATATGAGTGTTGCAAGAGAGCTGGAAGTCAGTGTTTTGGGAAGTAAAGTTCATCATGTCCCTCTCATGTAATACCTCTTAACACCTGCTAGCTCTGGAGTGACCAATCCATGCAGTCTGAAACCAAATTCATACAAATGCAATTTGATAGCTCCTCATTTACATTTCATTTCCTGCTAAGACTTTTCCAATATATGTCTTGGGATTCCTGTGGCTACCTGCTTGGGTATTTGCACACGTGTGATCTGGCAGTGTCAGGCAGGTATAAGCCTTGTGAGAATACCCAGGAACGAATCAGGAATAACCAGGTAAACAACTGTCCTTAGATGCACAGTTGTGAGATGCTTTTCTTTCTTTCCTTTTTATTTTATTTTACTCATTTGTTTATTTATTTACAGGGTCCCACTATGCAGTTCAAAATGGCCTTGAACTCACTGTGCATCTCAGGCTGGCCTTTGATCTTTGAACTTTGATCTTTTCTGTGACAATGAGGATTTCATGCCTGTCTACAGGTGGGATAGTAAAAACTTCTGATCTGCACTGGATCACCTTGACTAAAAATCTGTTCTGTGGCCTGGTGTGGTGGTACATACTGTAATCCCAGCTATTCAGGAGGCTGAGGCAGAAGGATCAGAAGTTCAATCCAGCCCAGGGAATTTGGTGAGACTCTGTCTCAAACTAAATAAATAAAACAAGGCAAGATTACTCCTGTAATCCTAGCACTTGGGAGGCTGAGACAGGAAGATGGTTTTGAGTTTGAGACCAACCTGGGCTACACAGTGAGCTCAAGGCCAGCCTGAACTGCACATTGAGACCTTGTCTCAAAAAGACAATCAATCAATCAATCAATCAATCAATCAATCAGGGTGGGGATGTAGTTCACTACTCTCTGGCTACAATCCTCAGTACCATAAAAACAAATAAGCAAATTATAAGGATAGCATTGCTTCAAAGCTTCAACAGAACACTGAGTCAAAGTCAAACCCGGATAGAAAGTGGGAGCCTGACAGCTGGGATAAAGATATTTGGGTAGACATGCATGAGAATCTTGAATCCCCGTTTCTTCTAAACCCTCTAGATTAGCAAAAGCAGTCCTTCCTTGTAAAGATCTAACCTGAACCATATGCCTCACAGGATGTTTTGTTTTTTGAGACAGGTTCTTATGAAATTCAGGCCAGCTTTGAACTCATTATGTAGTCCAGGCTGGCCTCAGACTCACTGTAATTCTCCTGCCTCAGTCTTCCAAGTGCTCAGATCACAGGTAAGTGCCACCACACCCAGCTGTCAAAAGATGATTTTTGTCTTTAAATTCTACCTCTGCCTTCCTTCACTCCCTCCGGACTCATACTGATAATTCTGGTGAGTTCTCTGCATAGCCCAAAAAGGGAAATATCTTTCCTGCTCCAAAAGAAAGTAGATTACACACCAAAAGAATTATGGGATGTGGCTAATATGTCCCAGCAGAAGCTGAAGGAATGCATCTTGAGTGTTAGAGAAGGCAAGCAGAGTACAAGGTTACAGGGCTGAGTTTATTAACAGGTACATGTCTGTGGCTCAGATTCAGTCTACTGACAAGAACACATCTGGAGCTGGTCCTAATATCCTTTTAGGGGTATTTTGAAACTTGAACACAAGGACCATATCAATGCAGCTTCTAGCAATTATTGTTTGGCTATGGATGTCTGGAAAGAAAGGACCAAAACCATTTTGTCATCTTTTTGAGACAGGGTTTCACTATGTAGTTCAGGCTGACCTGTAGTAGACCAGCTTGGCCTTGAATACACAGTGATCCTCTTGCCTCAGCCTCCCAAATGCTAGAATTACAGGTGTGTACCACCAAACCAAGTCGGACCTTTGTTTTATGATAAAGAGTAAGCATCACAAAGGAAAAACACACAATCCAGGTAAGCAGGATTTGTCATAGGGACACCAACTAGATTGTCTTGTCCATCCAAGTGCTTAAACAATGGGTCTGTTAATGAATAGGTCATGATAGCAGAGACAGAGACTAAGTATAACTGTGATGGATTGACAACTGGTGGTCAACTTGTAATTCTCAGCTGAACTAAATCAGTGCTGAATGTAAAAGGCCCACCTGAGGATTGTTGCCAACCACATAAAAAGAACTGGAGAGGAAGAGTGTTGCTGCTCGTTCTCCTGGAGAAGCCTGTTGTGCTGGCTGCCTGATATAATCATGGGACCTCACTATTGCTGAGGATGGCTATGGTTCTTTTTGGGGAGCTCTGATTCTTACTTTGAGTGTTGCTTACTGGCTCCAGGGCAGATCCTTCATCCCACTGGCACAGACTTTCTAGCTTCCACCACTAACCTTTGGGCCTTCCCAGTGCAGATCCTTGCTACAGACTTGCATGAGACATTGTAGTGGGCTCTAGGTCTCCAGCTGGAATTGTGGAAGACATTGTCATGGGCTCTAGGTCTTCAGCTGGACCATGCAGGACATTGTTGTGGGTTCCAGGCCCTTAGTTGGATTATTTGGGTCTCCAGTGTGTGGACAGATCTCTGGCACTCTTTTGTATTTGATTCTTTGGGTGACTATTATAAAATAATCCTATAAATTATGTGTCCTGTACTAAATTGTGTCCTTTATGAGCCTTGACTACAACACCAGCCTTATGTGCTCCTTCTAGCCAGTGCTGATCTGGCTATTACCCAGCTTGCCATGAAGAGACTGTTGCCGAGCTCTTAGATTTACTCCATCCCATGTGGAGTCATATTGATTATATGAATCAGCCTCATTCTTTCTTTGCAATTAATTGTTATTAAGACTAAAGACTACTGTAAATACGAAGTCATTGCTATCCACAGTAGCTCTGCCAGTACCACTATCTTAGTACTTCTACCTATAATTTTTTTTCAGTGCTTGGGATGGAACCCAGGGTCTTGCCCATGCTAGGGGGAGATGCTTTGCCACAGAGCTGCATTCCCATCCCAATACTTACCGACCTTCTGACTTACCATCATAGGTTCCCATGCAACATTGTCTCAGAATAGTGACTCTATCAGCAAAAGAAGTACTACAGTGAAAACAGGGCCACAAAATCGATTGATCTTTCTGTATTCCCCAGCAACCTAATGCTGCTGTTAAGAGTACGTTAAGTAGTCTGTTACAATCTCTTTATGAATCAACATGGCATTACAAGGTGGTGGCGCATACTTGTAATCCCAGCACTTGGGAGATTGAGCAGAAGCCATAAATTTGAGGCCAACCTGGGGTACAAAATGAGTTAAGGTCAGCCTGAACTGCATAGTGAGACCCTGTCTCAACAACAAACAAAATGAAACAAAAGGAGCCAACATGATGGCAACACCCCATCTTGTGTGTTCAGAGCATTATCCTCTGGGGTCTATTTATGCACTGAACTAATGCTGATATATATTCCAAATGACTAGAGGATAAGAGCCAGTGAAGAAATGATCAGAGAAGGATTTGTTGCAGTCACTTGGGATGTAGCTTGAATTTGAAGCTAGTTCCCATCTTTGTCACTTCGAACTTATGCCAATGAACCAGGAGGCAAAAAAGGAGGTGCTATAACGTGTGCAAGAAAAATCAACCTTCTATATCCAGTGATGATGATGAACAGATAATTGTAGTAACCATAATCCAAACAGGGTGAGGGGCCAAGACCCCTTCAGTATAAAGGTCAGAGTTTCTCCTCTAGGCAAGCAACCAAGTTTATCCAAAGTGTTGACTAAAGATAAAGGAATTTAGTGGAGATTATAAGTGTATGTGTGTGGTGCATGAAGTAGACTATATTGTCCAACTCTTGTGCTGTGTGTTAAATAAAAATGTCCCTTGTCTGTAATTCAGGAATCGTATATTCTCTGTCAGCACCCACAAAACTAGCTTGCTTTCCCTTTATTTGCCACAGTTAGCTTGCAAATACAGTCTGTGATATACACATGTGCAACCTGTGTGACCAGCCCTATTACTTCCCTCTCCAAGGCTTTTCTAAGGCCATAACATAGTTTGTCCATAGAAACATGAGTGGTTATTCTACATGTACTGGAAAGTTAATATTCTGAGGCAATCCCTTGACTGATGGAAAATGAGAACTGATTCTTCTTTCTATCCCTTTCTCTTTTCTGATAGTAAGATACATTTTATAAATCTACTCCAATCTCACAAAATCAAGACCTATGGGTAGTAGTAGAAAACTAAAAGTTTTCCTTGAACATGTTCTTTTTCCTTTAGTTTCCTTCCTAGTTTCACTCCATCTGCACCTGGTTCCTGTCCCCTGGAATAATACATCCAAATAAATTACTGGAAATATGTCTCAAATTCTGCTTTTTGGTGATACCCAAATTATGGCAATAGAACTTTAGACAGTGGCAATACTATAGACAGCTAAGTTAGGTAGAAATGTTATAGGCAGTCAGAGGAGGTTAGGCTCTCAAGAGAGTCAGAGCAGAAGATGAGAATACAGCAAAACTGTGGCCAGGGGTGCATCTGAAAATTAAAGTCATGATGGCCAGATTTACATATTTCACTAAGAGGTGGGAAATTTGAGATTATTGGTATCACCCTTTTGAGATTTCCCCTATAAATAAATCATTATCTCAGAGGTAGGTCATCTTCTCCTACCTACTAAGACTGAGACTGAGATTGAGACTATTAAAATTAAGACTGCTAAGACTAAGATTAAAGACAAGTGAGACTATAGATTATTGATCAAGTTTAATGACATCATCCACATGCCCTTGCTACTACTGGATCAATATTACCTAAGAGGCTATACTTATAATCTTATTGGTTGATCATAGTTTTGACCCATGTTGTACCCACCTAGTGATTTTGCTCTATAAAACTTGAGGAGTGGGCTCATTGGCAATCCATTTGGAATTCATCCTGTCCCTATGGAGCTATGCCTATTTCCCTTTCCTATTCCCAATTTCTATTCCCCCTTCCTTTTTCTATCTTAACCTCTGTTAGTCCTTACAATTCATTCTTTGACTCCAAGGAACAGGAACTCAGTGTATCAAACATGGGAGTGGTTTGGGAGTTATATTTCTCTTATAGCATTGTTTGGGAGTTTGGGAGTTATAGTTCCCTTATATCATTGGGAGCTCCTATCTTTACAAGATGACTTGTAAAGTTTTAAGTGAATTAGAGGTGGTGACACTATCAAAAGACATCAATAATACAACAGGAGGGACATATCTGCTATCATGAACATTTAATTTGAAATATTTGTGTATGTCTAGTGATGTACAAAGTGAGATGCTAACCCATATGTCAGGTAAAAGCTAGATCTTTTATTCAACAATCACAGACTGGAATTTAACCATATGCAAGCCAGTTTTGTTTTGGTCGGTGCTAAGGACTGAACCCAGGCCTTGTCCATGTTAAGCAGGCACTCTTTCATTAAGCCACTTCCCCAGCTCTAATGCTGTGCTCTTTTTTCCCCCAGTGTTCTTAAAGCTAGTTGACATCATAAAAGGATTAAAACCTGAAAAATGGAGAGAAGATAGGTGGTATATCCTCATTATATACTATTATGTTCATGGTTCTATGCTTTCCTCTGCTATGAAGGAGACAAGAGTTGAAACACCCATTGACTTTACTTCAAGGTACTTATTTTTTAACTTTTTATTTTAAAGAGAATAAAGCCAAGGAAAATAAATCAACAAAGCCAATCAAAACAAACCAGTGTAAGTGACACAGGACTTCAAAACAATATGAAATCACCAATGGTCACCATGATGCCTCTTGTTGTCTTTAAAATAGCTGCCAACATAGTAAAAATCAAACAAAACAGAACAGAATAGAACCAATAAAAACAAAACAATGGGTGGAGTAAAGGACTTCAAAACAAGATAAGAGTAAATTCAAAATGGCTACCATAATATATCTTGTTATCTTTGAAATAGCTGCCCATGCCATTGGGTATAATAAAACCAAACCAAACAAAACAGAATAAAACTCAGCCTAACAAAACAATGAAAATGATATAGGACGTCAAAACAAGATAACAGGGAATTAACAATGGCTACCACCTTCACAAGAAGATCTCCCATAGATGCTACACTGCATATTGTTATCCTCTGAATAGATGACCAGACTTCTGGCTTTAGACCTACAAAGTCAGTGAAACACTAAACACTACAAGTATTAAATTGTATTTTATCTCAATAGCTATCATAGTAGCCTGTGTTTCCCCAGATCAGCCAGCCACTTCTGGGGTGGGGGGCAGGGAGGATTGGCTTTTCTTATTTCCAGCCTGCACTGGAAGGTGCTGGCATCTGGTTCTTCCCACAGTTGCTTGTGCATGGCACCAATTCACAGGGAGGGCTTGCTTCTTGGTGACTTCTTGTTCTCTTCCCCCGAAATCCTTCAAGGTACTTATAATCCAATAAAGATGATGTTTTGTATAACATAGAATTGAGAGTGACAAATATTCTTGTGCAGAAAGAGGACTTCTGACGAGAGAGAGAGAGAGAGAGAGAGAGAGAGAGAGAGAGAGAGAGAGAAAGAGAGAGAAAGAGAGAGAGTGAGTTATCACTTGCAGCTAAGATACCAGGACTGGGTGGAGGAGTAGGTGTTTGAGCTCAGCTCTGGACCCTGAAGCATGCAATGATAACACTCTGAGGGCAGAACATTCCAAGCAGAGGAGATGACAAAGGTACAGAAGTGGGAGAGCATGATTTGGAGATGTGATAGGATCTTTGAGTCCGAAGATCACATTACCTTAAATGACAGAGATTTATCCCAAGGTTATGCATGACAATAAAGAAGCCAAGAATGTCAATCATGTAGGAATGTGGCCTTACAGGATATAAATTCAGTCTGGGACCTGGGAAGCTGCATAGGATGCTAGGCAGCTCAAGTCATGCTCTCTAGAGTTTTTCCTCTGATCTGTCACTATATATGGATGCTCTTTCTGCAGCTCCTATTCCAACTCCTGTCACTTCTCTTGATGCTTCTGAATATTCAAAACTGTCTACTTCTGGTTTTAGCTGTGTCACAGCTGCTAGTTATAGTATTTTCTCTGTGTGTCATTCAGCTTCTGACCCTGCTATTAACTATGTTACTATCTGGGTCTCATTTTCAATCTTTTTTCTTCTTTTGTGGTATGAGGTCTTGCATATGCTAGGCAAGTACTCTACCTCTGAGCTGCAGCCCCAGATATTTTTATATTTTTATATTGACACAGGGTTCCATTAGGTTGTCCAGAAATGCTCAAATTACCTGTCATCCTGCCTCAACCTCCTAAATAGTTGGAATTATAAGCAAAGCGCTGTGTCCAACTCAAATTTAATTTTTGCAAGAAGAAACTTGATTACTCTGGTTAAATATTATCATTGCTATTGAACAACTCTCTTGGGTGACTGGACAGACTATGAATAGACTTTCTTAGGTCAATGAGATGTGTGAAAGGTGACAGTGTCCTATAGTATAAAACAAAATGAACTGATGGAGCTATGGAAGTGGAAGGCACTGCTCCAGCCCTGGGAATATCAAGTAAAGAAACTTGGCCTGATCTTAGGTATAGCAATGAGAAATAAATCTGGCTAAGAAAGGAGGAATTTAAGTGTCAGAATAAGTCATTTAGATTTATTTGAGGAAGCCATGTGTGATGGTACATACCGATAATCCCAACACTTAGGGGGCTGAGGCAGAAGGATTGCTGCAAATTCAAGGCCAGCCTAGGTTACATAATGAGTTCAAGGCCAACCTGAACACCATAGTGAGATTCTATCTCAAAAAAAAAAAAAAAAGTTATTTGAGTAGGCCAATAGTTCTGAATTCTTCAAGACCCTTTTCTGTAATTTCCTCCTTACAATTTTGTTTTTGATATTAGAAATTGAACTCAGGACTTTGCGCTTGCCAGGCAGGCGCATATGCTACTAAGCTATATTCTCACCCCTCCCTCCTTTTTTTTTTTTTTTGACAAGGTCTTGCTATACCGTTCAGGCTAACCTTGAACTTACTATGTAACCAAGGCTGATCTCAAATTTGCAGTGATCCTCTTGCTCAACCTCCTGAGTGCTGAGAGTGCAGGCGTGTACCACCATGCCCCACTCTCCCTACTGTTTTACTAGTGGATATGCTGCCAAAAGGAGCACTCTCTCTACTCTTCTTAAATGGAGCCCATCAATACTATAGTTGAACTAACTATGCACATATATTTTTATTTATTTATTTTTGCTCTAAATCTCCTAGTTTTTATTTTTAAATGATGTATTTCAGAGTTCAGTTTCATTATAAGGCATCCAGCATGGATGACTCCATTCAGGTTTGGCCTGATCTATTCTGGCCTAAAGCACAAAGCTAATACAAAGTCAATTTTATTTAACATTGGACTAGTAGAGTCACCCAGGTCATTTCTGTTCATTGTACACAAACAGCCATGTATTTTTAAAAAATCAATTTAGTGCCCAAACTATAACATAAATGAGAAATAGTGGTGCAAACCTGTAATCCCAGTGCTCTGGGTGGCAGAAGGTTCTCAAATTTGAGGCCAGCCTGGGCAACTTAGCAAGACCTTGTCTCAAAATAGAACAAAAAGGGGTGGAGATATAGCTTAACATTAGTGTGCTTGCCTAGTATACTCAAGGCCCTAGGTTTAGCCTTCAGTATTACACACACACACACACACACACACACACACACGAAAGTGATTTAAAATAAAATAAGTACTTCTATATGTAATTCATGCATGTAATATGTAGTTCATGCATAGCTATGCTAGAAGTCATAAAGCAATAATCAGATGATTATAACTATACATTGGAAATTCATGACATATCAGATTGATACAAGCATGTTGTGTTGGTGCCTCAATTGCCACCAACACTGTTGCCATAAAGAAAGTCATTTCCTGAAATAGTCTAATAGTCCCAATCTCAGTATCTAGCACTTGATTAAAATGTAGTGCTTAGCTATGGATGTAGCTCAGTGTTATAGAGCTTGCCTAGCTGCACAAAGCCCAGGAATCATTATCTGTAACATCAAGGAAAAACAAGTTGTAGTCTTTTGAGATGAAAAAATCTGAAAGCAGAGACTTCTGTAGTTTGAGTCTTCAGTCCCTCCCATAAAAGTTTGGTCTCCAGCTTGGCACTATTGAGAGGTGGTGGAAACTTTAGGAGGTGGGGCTTAGTGGGAGGGCTTTAGGTTATTATTGACACAATGGTGCAGGAAACAGTGGGGCTCCAGCAGTTTTCCCTCCTTGCTTTCACTTCTTGGCCATGAAGTGAATAGTTTTGCTCTATAATGTGCTGTTTTTAGAGGTAATTTTTAAGAACTTTATTGGTACATGTTTTCAGTATATAATAATTGCAGTTTGTATGGGGAGTTGGTATATGCATATAATACATCTTAATTCTTTTTACTTTCCCTTCCTCTCTCTATCATGTGGTCCTTGCCATGCTGTGGCTCTAGGGGCCCAAAGCAATAGGACCAATCATAGACTGAAATCTCTGTAACAGGGAGCCATAATAAACATTTTCTCTTTAAGTGATAGTTATCTGAAGTGTTTGTTATAGTAATGAAAGCTGACAACACAGAGCCCCATTGAAGATTTTAAAGAGAATCAGAACAGTCTTTAGCAAGATTTAAGACTACTAAGGATGAAGAGCTTTAAAGTCTAACTTACTTTCATCACTAGCCCATCTGCCTTCCTTGATAAATTAGTAAGTACTTACATACAATCTTGAATTGAATTGGCTGAAAAGTCCTTTGGTAGAATATTCTTTCAGGGCATAACCCCAGAGAAACAGTACAGGTGGAAGAAATATCTTCCCTACAAGGCCCCAAATCAGTTCTTTGTTTACTTCACATGTGCAGGAACCTAGTGTCTGAAATGGAAACTTCTAGGTCAAAGTCTGTTACAAAGAAGGCTATATTCTAAGAAGGACCCAGTCTCTGTAGCTTCATACAATAGGTACCAAATTTAAGCTGGTTGTGTGAAATAAGTACAATACCTGGCACCTAGTAGCCATCTAATAAATACATGTTGAATAGATGAATGAATAGCAACAATTGAAAACAGTGCCTAGGATAGAACAATGAAAGAGCAAAAGTTTAGTGTTTGTTATATTAGAACCAGACTTAGGATTTGGATTAGTTTTCAGTTTGAAGAATGTCAAGCAGACTGACTCCAAGCACTTAGGTCACATCCAAACAAAGCAACAAAAAAGAAATAAGCAAATATGTACATAGTGACAGAAGCTTAGGAGAAAAGGGAATAGCTTCTTGACTTTCTTCTTTTCCCATCATGGTAAATCCCACTGCCCTAAGCAGGTCCAAGTTTCTAAATATAAAACTTTGTTCAAAAGATCTTTTGACATTACATCTATTTTCAGCTTTATCCATTTTCTCTTTATGAAATCACTGATCTGATTAAGGACTTATACTTTGAGTTCATTTTCAAATGGTGGGGAGAATTTGTAAGAAAATGTTCTCATCATCTGGCCCTTGATAACCATAGCAGATGTGTCTGTCATTACTCAGTCCACAGCCATTCTTCAATAGCAAAAAGATAATAATAATATTGATTATAAGTATTTTTTTAGTACTGAGGATTGAGCCGAGGGTCTCTTACATGCAAGTACTCTATCACTAAGCTATACCCCCAACCCAGTAAACAGGTATCCCCCACCCCCTCACTGGATTAAGGATAATTCATTATTTCAAAAGAACATTTAGCACAGTTTAGTAGCAAGTTCTTTAGGAGTTTTTGCCTTTTACATCTTGGCAATACGAGCCACAGACTTTGGACTAGGACACTGCCTCCCCAGTGATAGGGATCTTATTATATGTGTCATTATTGTTGGTTCTGACAGCTTCCATCAGCTTAGTCTAAGTGCCTTTCTTTTCCAAGTTAACTTACATGAAGGCAACAGTGGTGTACATCTTCCAGCCTGGCCTTCCCCTGGATGATAAGGTAAGGGATACATGTTTTGCAACCCAGGGCAGGTTGGAAAAATTCAGCTCAGTGGGGTCCACATCATGTAAGATCACTGCTCAATTAGAAGTAGCTCTTGTTCTCTATTAGGGTAGTAACAGTGTTAAAACTTCTTATGACTGGTGATCTCTAAGTGGGGATGACCCTTTACCAGGAGTTTTCTTCCCAGCTTGGGCCAATAGCCTCTGTTTCTTCTCTTGCTTGGTCTCTAACCTGTGCTTATGGACAAGATTAGAGCAACTGGGTAGTTGTTAAGCTTGGTTCAAGGCTTGGGGAAATGTTTAATCACAGGAGTCACGTCAGCCCCTTATACTGGGTAAGCCCTTTGCCATTGCAGCTGGATGTAGCAGAGTCATTTGACAAAGTATGTGAGCTCCCTCTTGGACTGGCTGTACTGTTCAATGCTTTATTCTCAAACAGGGGATTTACCTCCTTCTTGGCCTTCTACTTATTCACAACAGCAGGGCCCAGGGTCAAGTTCTGCTCCTTGGCTTTCTTCCCTTTCAGTATCTTGTGTGGCTGGTAGAAAGAAAAAGCAAAAGGAATTGTTTCCAAGTAAATAGTTTTTGAGTTCCAACTACATACTTAAGCCTCACAAATATGATCTTACTGAATTCTCGCAAAAATGTATGACATATTATTGTTATCTGCATTTTTCAGGTGGAAAAATTGAGACTGAAAGTTTAAAATAGTTTCTTTAAATTACTGTTAGTAAACAGTGGCACTTGGACATCAAATTGCTCAATGAAAATCTGAATGTGACTCAGATATAACTCTGAATCCCATTTCTGTTAAACTCTTGGCAAAGTCTTCTTAGGTTTTTAGATGTGTGCTACAAACCGTTGCAGTATCAAAGAAAAATTATTGTCTCCAGGTGGGATAAAATATCAAAAGAATATTTGGAGAAATGATACCAGTATTTGAAAATAAGGTTTCCTGAGGTGCCATGGTTGACATCCACTTTTCCTCAGAGTGTTCTGCCCTTTTGTCAAGTCAGAATGGTCGCTGATGGAGTACACATCTGGACAATTAGAAAAAAAAGGGAAAGAGCAAATTATTTTTTTTTCAAAAAAGGGAAAGAGGCAGAGAGCAACTTCAGCCCATAAGCAACCTACAAACACAACAGGAGAGTCATTCAGTAGTTCAGCTTAGGTGGTGAGCACAGGGCTGTTATTTAAAACAGATCTCTTGAAGGTCTATGAGACATGGGTCAATGCTTATATAATGTCACCTGAAAATAGAACACCAAAATGGTAGCTCAAATATAACTACATAAAAATATTTCTGTTAAATAAAAATTTCTTTTAAATAAAAATATAGCTACATAAAAATATTTTTAAAATAAAAATGTAGGAAGAGAAGCAAACGTTAATTGTGGCTTTTGGTTTAGAAACTTAATAAACTGTTTTACTTTTCTTCCAGAAAACTATATAGTATAGCTTTTGGGGGAGGGTCTAAAAAAGAAAGTTGAACAAAAATAATAAAGTGTTATTTCATAAAAATGAATTCTAGTCTAAGTCGTGTTAGGAGCGAGAAGAAACTTGAAACTGATCCCTGTTCACCTCTACCAAACTTTTCAGGTGCCTATGGGCATGTTCCCTCTGCAAAGCTCCTAGTATCTTGTTAGTGTATGTGCTGCCAAAGCCTAGTGTTTTGTTACAAGATTTTCACTTAAAAATCAATGTATTGTCTCTCAAAATTCTGGACCGTTAGCCCTCTCATTTAAAAAGTGAGTCTGTTTTAATCACTATTTACAATGTTTTGAAACTGATTTAGGCAGATCACTTTTAACATTTTAATATTTATCAGTACATGTTTGCAGTACATCGTGATTACATTCACGGTGAGGTTAGGAATGATCGCATATCATTCTTGGCTTTAGAGGCACTGCAAATCTGTAGGGAGGTAGTTTCTGCCGAAACCTGCACGCAGTATTTGTCACTTGGCGCCGCGTCAAGATTTTCGAGTTCATAGATCTGATCCCGGGGCGACGCCGGAAACCCTTCGCCCGATCGGTCCTGGCAGGGCGGAAAGGAATCCGACGGCCCAGACCGCAGGGCACCAGCCCCAGAGCTCGTCCCGTGCTCCATGCACGCGTGGCCCGCGTGGCCAGCGTTGACTCAGCTCTTCCGGTCCCCGCCGTCACCGTCGCCGTCACCAGCAGTTCCGGGCAGCCCTGAGGGTGAGGCCGCAGAGAGTCAGAGCTCAGCAATGTGAGCCGCCGGCGTCGGGCGCCCCCTCTGCGTCCCCGCGGTGACGCGCCCGCCCCTCCCGGGTTGGGATCCTGGTTCTTCCAAGCCCCAGTGCTGAGGTCTGCAAGGTTCCTTGCTACCTGGGGAGCTGAGGCCTGGCGTGGCAAACACTCCTCACTCCACCGTGTAGAGGGACCTCGGTCCCGGCCTCACTTTGCAGCCCACGCCTTCCGAGCTGCCTTGGGCGCTCAGCACTGCGCCCCCTGCTCTGTGACCACACAAGGTCTCTTAATGTGGCTGAATGTCACTTACCACATGGAGGGAAGTAGGCATGACTGTGTGCCCTGCGTGGTTGAGCCCGCAGAGCCTGCCATGCGGCAGGAACTCAACGAATCTCAACTATTTTACCCTTTTTGAAGTGCCTTGGGTGGGGTCACAGAAACCATCTTGAACTCCGGTGTGAACATTTCACTGCAGATTTTCTAACTAGTTTTGCCTCATTCTCATCCAGCTGTCTCACAGTAACCAGGTACCCTGTTTAGTACAGTGAGCCCTTCAAGCCATTCTTGTGCTGCAGAGAATTGAGTACTTTGTTGTATTTGGTTTAAATGGAAAATCATTATGGTATTTATTTATTTAACTTATTTATGTATTTATTTTGGTACCAGGGATCGAACTCACCACCTCATGCCTGCCAGGCAGGCTTTTGTGCCGCTGAGCTGTATCTCCAACCCTCATTATGGTATTTAAAGCACTATCCTGGGGCTGGGGATTTAGCTCAGTGGCATAAGCACCTGCCTTACAAGTGTGTGGTCATTAGTTCTATCTCCTGGTATCAATTAAAAAAAAAAAAGCACTGTCTCATAGTCTGTTCATCCAAATGCCCATTCTCCCCATAATATTTATGCTACTGTGCCCCTACATCATGGTATGGGAGAGTTCTGCCCTCCAAGAGCTCTAGCTGGTGCAGAGAAAAGCACATTCTCACATAATTATAATATCATGTAATCAGGGTTCTGATCAAGAGGGAGAAACTCAGTGAGTAGATGGGGTGAGGAAAAGGCTTCCCAGAGGAGGAATTTGCTAGACTAATAGCCTGTCAAGCAGCCTTGACCTCAGTTGCCCACTGCCAGTTTCCACATTGCTGTCAGTGTCCTACTTACTGTAGGACCTGAAAATCACCATTGTGCTCTGCCATGTTGCTGCTAAAGATTTGTGAAACATCTGGTCCCATTCCTTAATAATCTTGAGTCCAGAAATACTATGGAAAATAAAATTTGATTTTAAAAATGAATACCAGAGTGGGCATGGTGGCACATGCCTGTAATCCCAGCACTTGGGAGGCTGAGGCAGAAGGATCGCTGGGAGTTCATTGCCAGCCTGGGCTACAAAGTGAGTGGAAGTCCAGCTTGAATTCCATAGGGAAATCTTGTCTCCACAGGAAAAAAAAAAAGAAAAAAGAAGTAGAGCACTTGCCTAGCATCTGCAAGACCCTTGGTTCATCCTCAGCATTGCAAAAAAAAGAATGTCACCCAGTGAAACATGGATTGTGGGAAGGACTAATAGCTCCTTAAGGGAAAAATCCTGTATTAAGGAAGGAGTGCTAGAGAAGAATGAGCTGTACTTGAAGCTGACTAAGTCCTCCTGGGTATTCTGCAAGTCCTTAGGAGAAGGCTGTGTATTAAAACAAGAGTTGCAGAGGAGAAGCAGTGAGCGGCCCCCGAGATCCAGCCATGGCCATGGTGGAACCCAGGAGGCTGCACGAAAAAGCAATTCTCCTGCCCTCTTGGTAAGCGCCTTCCTCCAGTGGGAACCAAGAGGAGAATCAGAGAGTGGCCCCCGAGATCTGGCCACAGCCATGGTGGAACCTAGGAGGCTGCACAAAGAAGCAAATGGCCCACACTTTTAGTAAGTGCCTTCTTCCGGTGTGAGCCAGGAGGAGATCCAGTAGTGTCTCCTGTGAACCTACCAGTGTGCGGGCTTGGAATCAAACATTTCCCCCTCCCCCCGTTAGCAATTGGGGACAGAACTCTGAGCATTTCTTAGCAGGATGACTGTATGCAATATAGCAAATATGGGGGGGGGCTCCTCTATATTTTCTTTGAAAGCAAGTGTTGTTTTCAGTTTTGTTTCATTATGATTAATTGCTTTACTCTATTCAATATTCTCTTTCAATTGATTTTATAATGTTCTGTCTTTGGTTTGATTTTGCTATGCCTAATTAACTAAACAACTATTGTGAAGAGAATGAGATATACTATGATACCTATTACTGTTATCCCAGTAACCTGCTGTGAAGTTCTGTTCCAAATTCACTGCACTGTCTTAATTGGCTTTGTTCTGTCTTGTTCTGTTGTATTTCTACTATCTTCAAAATAAAAAATAAAACAAGAGTTGCTCATCTTTTTGCAGTGCTGGGAGGAGCTGCGTGTTGATTGTGTGTGGAGATGCATACCTGTAATCTCAGTGCTGAGGCTGAGGTAAGAGGATCACAAAGTGTGAGCCCACCCTGGGCAGTTTAGTGATTTGGTAAAATTCTGTCCTGAAGTAAAAAATTATGAGAGCTGGGATGTAGCTCAGTGTGAAAGCCTTGGGTTCAGACCCTACTGCCAGGGGTAGGGAAGCTGCATGTGAGAAAGGCACAAGTGTGTCCACAGGCCACAGAGCGATGGCCAAGGAAGCCTGACAGTTGACAGTGACCTAGTAGATACCCCAAGGGAATCTCAGCAGTCAAGGACACCTCAGAGACACTCTGTAGATGGCTCAGGTAACACTGAGCTGGGAACATACAGGAAAAGTAGACACCAGATTAGAGGTAGCAAGAGTAGCAGTTCCACGGACTGTGATTAAAATCTACTTTAATTCATTTTTGTTTTTCTGAATTTAAAAAATTTCTATGAACTTTTAAAAAATATAGTTATTTTGAGTCGTGATTTTGCTATGTTGTCCAGGCTGACATTGATTTTGTGGGCTCAGGGAATTCTTCTGCCTCAGCCTGTCAAGTAGCTGGGACTACCGGTGAGTGCCACTGTGCCCAGCTAACATATTTTACTTTAAATATCAGAAGAATTTTTTCTTTTTTTTAATTTTAAAAACAAAAGAACAAGAATTTTTTTCTTAAAGTTATTAAAGTTGGTGTTAATGAAATAAAATGGGTTCCCTTATTTACTAGAGACATACAAAAAAGGAAACATAGTCTACTTTTTTATTTATCTAAGAAAATTATACATACTAACCAAAGTCAACACTGATTATGCGAACAAAAATTATGATTTAACCACAGTACTTTGGAGAATTAGGTAAGAAGAAATGGCATTGAGTATGTGGTAAATCTATAAGGCTGCCTAGTCCTCATTTATTGAAATAGGAAGACAGTAGGTCATGTTTAACAGGGATACTTCAGGAAATGGCATAAGCAATTATTTTAATATAGGGAAGTGTGGTGGATGAACGAGTGGTCAACTTGTAACACCCAGCTGGTGCTGGGCATGGACAGCCACCTGAGGATTGTTGCCAACAACATAAGAAGAGAATTGGAGGGGAAGATGGTGTGCTACTGATTCCCCTGGAGAACCCTGTCATGCTGGCTTTCCTGATGTGAACTTGGCTGTTCTTATCATTGGAGGATCTCAGGTCCCCATTGTTGCTGAGGATGGCTGTAGTTCTTTTTGGGGGAGCTGTGGTCTTTACCTTGAGCCTCACTGCCTGGCTCCAGGGCAGATCCCTCAGCCTGCTGGTACAGATCCTTCATCCCGCTGGCACAGACCTTTCATCCCTCTGGCATAGATCCTTCGTTCCCCTGGCACAGACTTTCTAGCTTCCACTGCTGACCTCTGGGCCTTCCCAGCACAGATCCTTGATACAAACTTGCATGAGACATTGTCATGGGCTCTAGATCTTCAGCTGGACTTGTATGGAACACTGCCATGGGATCCAGGCCCTTAGCTGGATTCTTTGGGTCTCTAGTATGTGTACAGATCTCCTGCACTCTTCCGCATTTGACTTTTTGGGTCAAATGCAGAATAATATTATAAAATAATCCTATAAATTGTGTGTCCTAAGTTAAAGCTATCTGCTTGGAACCCCTGACTACAACAAGAGGGAAATACCCAAAGCAACAGTGAAAAAAAGTGAGAAATACTTGCCCTTTGGCTATGAAGATGAATAAGACAGATACATTTTTTTTGATACTGAGAATTGAACTCAGGACCTCATGATTGCTAGGCAGGTGCTGCACCACTGAGCTAAATCCCTGGCCTCGAAAAACTATTTTTCACTATGCATTTTTTTCTTCTACTAAAGATGGAACCCAGGAGTGCTAAACCATGGAGCTATATTCCCACCTCTTATTTTTTATTCTGAGACAGGATCTCATTGAGCCACTAAACTGTCCACTGGGCTGGAACTGGTGATACTCCTGCCTCAGTTTCCCAGAGTCCGGGATTACAGGTATGTACACCTGGCTTCACTTTACATTTTTAAGTGCTATTAAAAAATATTTTTAACCTCATGCTTTTTGTTGTTGTTGCTGCTTGTGTGTGTATGTGTGTGTGTGTGTGTGTGTGTGTTTTGAGACAGGGTCTTGTTATATAGTCTACCTGGTTTCAGACTCTCAGCAGTCTCCCTGCCTCAGCCTCCTGAGGGGGGACCACTATGCCTGACTAATTTCATGCATTTCTTTGTATTGGTAAAAATAAAAGTAATAAAATAATAAAAATAAATTTAGCTCAGCAGCATAAGTGCCTACCTGGTAAATGTGAGGTTGTGAGTTTGATCCCCCATACCAAAAATTAGTAAATAAATAAAAATAAATAAATAGGGCTGGGGATTTAGCTTAGTGGCCTAAGTGCCTGCCTGGCAAGTGTGAGGTTGTGAGTTCAATCCCCAGTACCAAATAAATAAATAAATAAAAGGGTGCAAATCTGTTTCCCAGTAATTTCCTTTTTATATATGTATCCTATAATTGCAGATGTGGGCAAACATTTGTATACAATACTCATTGCAAAATTATATAGAAGTAAAAAAAGCTGGCAACAAGGTAAATGTCTAAAAATGCAATATTTTTAAAAATTGTGATGCACTCACATTGTGATCTTAAAATGACATTTTTTAGAATTATTTAATTTCATATTTGAGATGGAGGAGGGGAGAGCAAGTAAAAAGGACCAAGATGTAATATGCATATGTAAAAATTCCCTACAATGAATGTTATTTATCTGTTTATTTTTTATTTTTTTGAGACGGGGTCTCACTATGTAGTTCAGATTGGTACTGAACTCACTATGTAGTCCAGGCTGGCCTCAAACTCACAGTGATCCTCCATGCCTGCCTCAAAAAGGGAACTTTTTTTTTGTCTTTTTGAGACAGGGTCTTGCTATGCGGTTCAGCTGGCCTTGGGCTTACTTTGTAGCCCAGGCTGGTCTCGAACTTGCAATGATCTGTCTGTCTCAGCTCCCAAGTGCTGGAATTACAGGAGTGAGCCACCATGCCTGGCTAAGGGGAAAAAATTTAAAAGTAAAAAATAAAATAAATAAAATTAGTGAAAAACCCATAACACAAAAGTAAATAGGGAAGAGGGGGGAAGAAAAGAAGGAACAAGGAAAAAATAGAAGGAAAAAATGGAAACAAAGTTTTTGTAAATAAGGAGGGAAAGAGGAGTTAAAGGTAGAGGAGAATAGGGAAAAAAAAGGAGCAACATATACCATGTGCAGGTACAAATTCCCTCTGATAAATGTAATCACTCTGCATATCCAATCAAATAAAAACAAGTAAACAGACTGGAAGGAAATCCATCAGAATATTCATGGCGTTTAACTCTGGGAACTAGGATTATAAAATTAAGAATTTGCTAGTGGCTTCTCTAGAAAGCAGATGCTGAGTCAGAGTTAGGGGACTATTACCTATGAAGGGAGCAGGGAGGAAGAAGACTGGATGGAGGGACTGTCACCAGAGTCCAGACTTTCTGTGCCCTTTCTGTTAGAATTTCAGTTTTGCAAGATGTAAAGTGTCCTGGAGATTGGTTAGACAACAGTGTGCATGCAGGAGCTGGACCTTGGGGTGCTAGTCTACAATCCCAGCTCTCTGAGAGGCCAAAGCAGGGGGATGGTAAATTCAAGCCCAGCTTAGGTGATTTAGCAATTTAATAAAAGACTCTGTCTCAAAAAACAAAAACAAAAACAAAACAAAACAAAACAAAACATATAAACTACTGAACTGTGCATTTAAAAATGGTTAAGTTACGAACTGGGTGTAGTGGCCATGCCTGTAATCCTAGCACTTGGGAGGCAGAGCCAGGAGGATTGCCACAAATTAGAGGCCAGCCTGGGCTGCATGGTGGGTTTAAGACAGCCTGTACTACATAGTAAGACCCTATCTCAAAACAAAACAAAACAAAGTAACCCCCACAATGTTAAAATAGCACATTTTGTTATTTTTACCTAACTGCAATTAAAAATTTTAGCAACTAGATGAGGTGTCACATGCCTGTAGCCCAGCACTTCTGGGAGGATTGCAAATCTGAGCCCATCCTAGGTAATTTAATGACCCTGTCTCAGAATAAAAAATAAAAAGGGCTAGAGAGTTAGCTCAATGTAAAGGCCCTGGGTTCAAGCCCCAGTGCCATCAAAAATAAAAAACAGAAACATAAATAAAAATATGAAATAAAAAGATTTCAGACATAGATAAATATGACCAGCAGGTACGAGAGTCCTAGCCACTAGCTAAAGTTCAGGGGTCTTGCAGTCTCCAGGAGTGGGAGTTGAAAGGAGCAGGCCGGCCTTCCATCACAGGAAATCAGGAGATTGGGAAGGCAGTCAGCTTGGATGTGAGACACTAGGCTGGAGCAAGTACACTCCATCTGGAGTCCAAGGCAGGGTTAGGTCTCAAGAATGAGGCTGAGGGTCACTTATCTGATAGAACTAGGACTTAAACTCACGTTGTCCACACCCTTGACAGAAATCCCCAGAGGGAGATCTGAGCTGCCATAAATCAACCCTCCTTGGCTGCTAGACAGGGTTTTATCCAGTGACTGGACCAAGACAGCCTGTGGGTGGCGTTGAATGCTGCAGGGTAAGGAAGGGAGAGGGCCAGAGCTGGCCCTGCAACTGGTCTAACAAACTTGAAAACTTCGGATGCGTGTGTCCTCTCACTGGAATATGTAAGCCAATAAAAATGAAATTAAAAACATTTTCAGCTGGAATGTATTAAGAAAAGTGAAATAGAATAAATTCAGTTGGAACTGTGTTAATTGAGATTTTCTTGGGCTGGGGATTTAGCTCAGCAGCATAAGTGCTTACCTTGCAAGCATGTAGTCGTGAGATGGATCTCTGGTACCAAAAAATGAAAAAAGAAAAAAAAAAAGGAGATCTTCCTCTTCTCTGGAGCTTAGAACAATATGTACAAGTACCCCCATACTATAAAGAGATGAATCTGATTGTGTCTGCGGGACTTGTTCAAAGGGCAGACTCTCAAGTCAGGTCTGGGGGGCCAGGGATACAGCTCAGGGTTACAGTGCTTGTCTAGCAAGCATGAGGTCCTGAGTGTGATTCCTAGTACCAAAACAAAACAAAACAAAATCCCCCAAAACCCAAAAAGCAAACAGACAAACCATGACAGATATAGAACCTGCTTATCATCCACTTTCTGTTGAGAAAAGAAAATCAAGGTGAGGAGCTGGCTGGGTGGCACATGCTTGAAATTCTACAGTGGGGAAGCCAAGGCAGGAGGGCTGCAAGTTCAAGGCTAGTCTGGGCTACATACCAAGACCCTGTCTGAAAAAACAAATGCAACAAAAAACCAAAACAAAACAAACTAGCGGAGGTTTGAAATGTGAGGGTTTCTTTGAAAAGAACCAGCAGAGGGCTGTGATTTTCTTACTTCTTGGGTCAAGAGAGTGGAAGAAGTGCTTTGTGATGAAGGGGAACTAGGATAGACTACAAAGAAAGAGTTCTTGGGACAATTCAGAGACTGAGTCCCCTGACTGTGGAGTAGGGAGACTGATGACTTACCTTCCTAGAGAGCTCAGTAAGAAGCTGACTAGAGAACAGCTGGGAGGAAGTCAACCATGGTGGTGCACATCTGTATCCAGCACCTGGGAAGCTGAGACAGGAGGATTTCCAAGTGTTTTGAGGCCAGCCTGGGCTACACAGTAAGTTCAAGGCCATACTAGACTACACAATGAGCCCTGTCTCAAAAAGGCAAAAAAAAAAAAAAAGGCGGGGGAGCTGTTGTTTTGCCCCTCAAAAGCCTGACAAAGGGAGTTGACTCCAGGGACACCAGCTCTGAAGATGGAAAGTTGTCAGGACTTGCCTTTCCCATGTTTCCGTTGTCCATTCTGTTCATGTGCCAACCTTACTGTCTCCTCCTGTGCTATCCTTTTCTCCATTCAGTCATGAGTGGTAGCTAGTTGGTCTGGTTTCTGGACCAACAGCTATGAAATAATAGACTGCATAGGTCCTTTTCCATGGTTCCAGTCAGAAAACCCGTGGAGAAGACTGACATGGCTGAGCCGTGGGTCACTGCCTCTCCCTGTTATGCCACTTAGTCTTCATAATAATCCTGAGAAGCAGATCCATTTGAGTCTCCACTGAGTACAGGAGGGAAACGAGGCCCAGGGAAGTTGATTTATCTCTCAGACGCTGGCAGAGCTGAGCTCCTGCTCAGTCACTCTCTGGTCCCCCATCCCATGAGAGGTTGAGACCCTATTCAGCCAGTTACACAAAGCCTGGTAAAACTCAGACACACCAGACCACATAATGCATTAGTCCAGAGCTCCTCTTCTGCTTGCTTACATTATCAGTCTCTCAAGACCTGAATTCCAAGAACTCTTAGTTTATTCAAAGCAGACATTAAAGGTAAGGCCCATGCAGGGGCCAAAGGGTAAATATCGAGAATTCAGAGAAGCCTGGTGTGGTGGCACAATCCTATAATGCCAGCATTTGAGAAGCTGAGGCAGGAGACTTGCTGCGAGTTTGTGGCCAGCCTGGGCTACCCAAACTACATAGCAAGACCCTGTCTCAAAAAACAAAATCAAAAACAAAAACAAAAACAAAAAGCAAGACAAAAAGCAAGGCAAAAAATGTTAAGAGGGCATCTGCTTTTTGCTATTGCCCCTTTTTAATTTTTTCTTTCTTCCTCTTTCTCCCTTCCCTTCCCTTCCCTTCCCTTCCCTTCCCTTCCCTTCCCTTCCTTCCTTCCTTCCTTCCTTCCTTCCTTCCTTCCTTCCTTCCTTCCTTCCTTTCCTTCTTTCTTTCTGCCTTTCTTAAATTATGCTGGCCTGGTCAAAGATCTCTGCAGATTTTCCAGTTTGTTTTATAATTCAATTTGGACATTTTGATTAGCTAAATTGTTGCAGTACACTGCTCTTCAAGTTCTCAAAATCACACTCTTCCAGGTGAGAAAGAAAAATATGTGCCTAGCAACATACCAAGTCAGACAGTAAGCAGTACTCGTTCTCACGGAGTCATGAAGCCGCAGACACGAAAACCTCGTGCTGACAGGGTGTGTCAAGTTTACCATGAAGGCTTAATGGAGGGATTAGCATGTGAACTGATTTTTAAAATTTTTGCTACATTTTCTTTTGAGACAGGATCTCTATATGTAGTCCAGTCTGGCCTTGAATTTGTGACTCTCCTGCCTCAGCCTCCCAAGTGCTGGAACTATAGATGTGTGCTATCATGCCTGGCAACATGTAATTTGATTTTGGAACAGGTGAATAGGACAGATAGGACAAAGAGGGAAGAAGAGCATTCCCAGAGGACACCATCAGCAAGCTGTGGAGGTATAAAAAGGCAAGGCTGAAGGAAGGTGCATAAATATGGGGGGGGTGGGATTTAGGGAAGGAAGTGAGAATGAGGTAGGAGGAAGTTACCAACAAAGGAGTCTAAGGGAGAGGAAAGGAGCACTGGGAAAGGAAACCTATAGGGACAGCTGGAAAACTAGAAGGTGTGGTTGGGGCTAGAAAAGCAATTTGAGGCCAGAGTAGCAAAAAGAAATTCTATTGGGGGGTCAGGTGTGGTGGAGCATGACTGTGATACCAGCACTGGGAAGGCTGAGGTAGGAAGATCTCTGGAAATTCAAGGCCAGTTTGAACTACAAAGTGAGCCCCTGTCTCAAAAAAAAAAAAAATCTGTTTGGAACACATTTGCTGATGCCCCAAGAAAGCAAAAATTAGGGCCTAAAACAAAAACTATGGGAGTAGAAGGTTATGCATTAATTAGGGTAGAGGAAGATGTGAAGACGACCAGGAGCAGAATTGCAGAGGTCACCTGCACAAGGCAAGCAGGGGGCAGGAAACAGTGAAGAGGACTGGGAAAGAGCTGCCAGAGATATATGACAGTGCCTGAGGCAGAATCACAGAGGCCAAAGAAGAAGACAATCAAGAAGGCAAACGAGAATAGAAATCGATAAAGCTTACTGTGCTTGAAAATGAGAAATTGATAATCTTTGAATAGGGAGTTTTCAGTACAGGAGAGACATTTTCTCTATATCTCTCACAAAGGCTATTCTTCTTTCCTAATTGGCTTAGGATTCTTCTGGGTTGCAAGGAAGAGAAATTAGATTAGAGCAAAGTAAAGCTGCCTCAGCAAAGCTCCTTGTGGGCCACATGTATTGTAGGGAAATGGGATCCACAATCCTGACCCTGAGAGTCCTTTTGCCAGGGAAAGTTGGGGGAAAAGATAAAGGGCCCCAGTGAGGCCTGGCAAATAAAGAGTTCATTCCTTGCTAGAGAGAAAGGCTAAGAGAGTTGATTAAAAGGCTTTGCTCAGCACTGAGGTGTGGTGGTGCACATCTGTAATCCCAGCACTGGGGAGGCTGAGACAGGAGGATTGCTGAGAGTACCAACCAGCCTGAGCTACATACTGAGTTCAAGGCCAGCCTGAATTATGTAGCAAGACCTTGTCTCTCTCTTTCTCTCTCTCTCTCACACACACGCACATGTACACCCAATTCCCAAGGAAGAGAGTCTCTTTCTTGCCTTGTATTAAAAGGGGATGAAAACAAAGACTCCAAGTTCCAGCTCCAGACTCTACCTTTCCCTGATGATATAGTTGTTTCCTTACTTCTCTCCTATTTTCCAATACAGTGATTTTGTGTCTCCTCCTGAACTTATATCTCTAATTCTTTTTTGTTGTAGGTTTTTTTTTAACCCTAGATAAAAATTTACCCTCTCGAGACTTTGTCACCATCTCTTATCTCTGTTCTTCTTTGCACAGCTGTGAGTGTGTGAGTGTTTGTGCACACTGGGACCTAATACAGGGCACCACCCATGCTGGGCACATGTTCTACCTCTGAGCTGCACCCTCAGCTCCTGTTTTTTGTTGTTTGTTTGTTTTTGAGACAGAGTTTTGCCATGTCATTCAGACTGGTCTTGAACCTTGAACTCACTTTGTAGCCTAGGCTGGCCTTGAACTAAGAGCAATTCTCCTGCCTCAGTTTCCTAAGTACTGGGATTACAGATATGCACCACCGTGCCTGGCTAGAAATACAGTTTGGATACTGGGGATCAAATTTATGACCTTACACTTGCCAGGCAGGTGCTTATGCTGCTGACCTAAATCCCAGCCCTAGAAATACAGTTTTGCTGGTACACTCTAGGAGGCTGAGGCAGAAGGATTGTAAATTCAAGCATGGCCTGCATAAATTAACAAGACTCTGTCTCAAAATAAAAAAAATTTTAAAAAAGTTGAGAGGCTGTGGGGCATGTAGCTCAGTGTAAAGGCACAGTGTTCAGTCCTCAACATCACACATTCAATCAATCAATGGATCAATCAATTAGAAAAGCAGAAAGGAACATAAAT
Organism: Hydrochoerus hydrochaeris; assembly: GCA_004027455.1. Classification (NCBI taxonomy): domain Eukaryota; kingdom Metazoa; phylum Chordata; class Mammalia; order Rodentia; family Hydrochaeridae; genus Hydrochoerus; species Hydrochoerus hydrochaeris. The sequence goes on along the minus strand of PVLA01001423.1, from coordinate 126,361 downwards.
TTGTTGACTTGAATTATTGATTCATTAAAGTTATTGACTGGTAAGGAAATCCTTCCTAAGCTGTTCTTCTATGTTTAGTGCAGCAACATTGATAACTAAATGTATCCTGCAGTAAAATAGAAAACAACCACTTTGCTTTCTGTATTTATGCTTCTCAACAAAGATCTCAGGGTAGATCTTCCAACTCGCAATAAACTGCTTCTAACCACTCTTCAAGGTAATAAGGATAGTTTTAATTGATTATGTTTTTGGAAATCTGGCACAAAATGTGATTTTGCTTAGTGAGTTTGGCATGACAGCTGTAAATTCCAGCTCGGGGATTCAAGATTGCATTTTCAGTGTGACTGAGCTGCTCACTTCTGGGCTGCCTGCCATTTCCATGAGAGGCTGTCACTAGGACAAATCCCCCAGACACCCTTACAAAGGGCAGTTGACACATCAGGACATCAGGACCTCAGAGTCATAACTGGTCGTGTGGCACCCAGACAGGCTGGCTGAGCTGAGTGGCCATCTGTTGTCTGTTGGTGCCTGGGATCTGGCGAGCAGCCAAGAGGTGCAGAGGGCCCTGGGGGTGGGATTCTACTATAGGACCAGCATGCTTTGGGAGGTATTGGGCCAGTTTAATTTTTTTTTTTTTGACACACTAGAGAGACAATATTCTATGTCATTCAGTTTGGCCTTGAACTTGCTTGCATAGTCCAGGCTTGCCTCAAACTCACAGCAATCCTCCTGCCTCAGCCTTCCCAGTGCTGAGATTACAGGCATGCACCACCATGCCAGCAAGACAATTTAATAGGGTAAAGAGTTTTATTCAAGGAAGAAAGAGTAGTGTAGCTGGCTGGGGAGTCAAGCTCCTTTCCACAGTTAGGGTTGAATCATTGTGTGTGGGAGACAACTCCAGTTACTCCCCTTGAATACAAAATAATTACTGCAACTTTGATTACTTGGAGACTTATTTCCTTATACTGATATGTAGAGAGCTGGTTATGACATTTCCTTCTCTCTTCAATTGGCTCTAAGCATTGCAAATAAGGCTAGTCAAGGTGCTGGTGTGTAATCTCTAAAGCCAACAGACAGTCCTGTTTCCTGGTACAGTGTTCTCCATACAGAATGTGAGCACAGCAGGATGTTAGAGTCAGTCAGCTCCAGGAAGGTCAACTGGGTAGGAGCCTCAAGGTAAAGAGGCTATGACTTTTTATGCACAAGAGTTTGCATATCAGAAACCAAAGGACAGCCTCCCAAAACAATTCAGTGGCTACCTTAATTAGATTATGTGAATTGATCCATCTGCATATCTTTATCTCTACAATTTACAGAGGTACCTTCTCACACCTGGCCAGTCAGCTCAAGTTACTTACATCTTCACAAGATAATAAATTCTGGGAGAGGCACAGGATCAAGGTCTTTGTCTGCATGTCCTCATGGGGATTGGACGTAGGACACCTTGGCTACCCTTAACTTTGAAAATGTCTTGGTGTCTTGACTCACTGTGGGTTGCACTGGTGGTGGTAGATTGAAATTAACTTGCTGGGATTCCAATAATGTCTCAATGGGATTACAAATATAACTTTTTGTATTGTGAGGGAATCTAGAAAGAAGATTACAATACTTGGATGACTGTACACAGTATTTGGTATTACAATAATTGTGTAAGTGATCAGTAAATAGTACAATATTCCTGGGAGCCCCCCTTTAATTCCCCCTCAAATTCATTGTATTTCAAGTAGGAAAGAAGAAGAAAAAAGCTAAAACAATATTTCAAAGTATGTCAATCAGGGGTCAACAATGGTACATACATTGCACGTTGTCATCCCCAAATCATTCACTTAGAGCACAAGACATCTGCATATTGTCTGAACAATACCAGCACAAATCTTTCTTTTCTTTGAACTCAGAGAAATCAGTAGTATAACTATCTTAACTATTTTTAATATACATGTATGTACACATATACATATGTTGTTATTTTTAGCTTCTCACACTAGTGAGGCAATATGACATTTACATATGTGTGTCTTATTTATTTCGCTAGTGAGTATGGTCTCAAGTTGCATAAAAGTCTCCAGTTTATTATTCTTTATAGCTGAGTAGTACTCCATTCTATAAAAGTACCACATCTTTTTTATCCATTCCTCAGTCAATGGGCATTTAGGTTGTTTCCAAGATCTGGCTATTACAATATGTGCTTCTATAAACATGATATATATATATATATATATATATATATATATATATATATATATATATATATCTTTGGTGTATGTTTTTTAATTCTCTTAGGAAGATACCCAGAAGAGGAATAGCTGGGCAGAATGGGACCTCTAGTCCTAGATTTCTAAGGAATCTCTGTACTGATTTCCATGGTGGTTGCACCAGTCTGCATTCCCACCAGCAATGGAGAAGGGTTCCTTTTCCCCCACAACCCCACCAGCATTTGTTATTGCTTGATTTCTTGATAGTAGCCATTCTTTCTTGGTGGAAGAATGAGGTGGAATCTCAGTGTTTATTAATTTGCATCTCTTGAATGACCAGTGTTGAACATTTTTTCAGAGTTTATTTGCTGTTCATACTTCTTCATCTGAGAAGTATGTATTCATCTCAGATGTCCATTTTTTGATTGGGCCTTTAAATCTTGGAAGACTGATGTTTTTGAGTTCTTTATATGTTCTTGATAGTAATCCTTTTTCTGAGGTACAGCTGTCAAACATTTTCTCCCATGTTGTAGGTTGTCTCTTTACTCTGTTGGTGGTTTCTCTTGCTGTGCAAAAGCTTGTCAGTAGGGTGAGATCCCAGTTGTTGATTCTTTGTGATAGTTCCTATGCAATTGGGGTTTTATTCATAAGATCTTTGCCTACACCTATGTCTTCAAGAGTTTTACCTACTTTATCTTCCAGTAGGTTTAATGTTTCTGTTTTAATATTAAGATCTTTGATCCATTCTGATTTTAGCTTAGTCCATGGTGAAAGACATGGGTCTAGTTTTAATCTTCAGGGTGTATACAGCCAATTTTTCAGCACCATTTATTAAAGAGGCTATCTTTTTTCCAGTGGATGTGTTTGGCACCTTTGTCAAAGATAAGGGTGCTCAGTGTGTCTGGAGTTGTTTCTATATCTTCTAACCTGTTCCACTGATCTTTGGATCTTTTATTTTTTTTTTGCCAGTACCACACTGTTTTTATTACAGCAGCTTTATAGTATAATTTCAATTTAGGGGTTGTGGTGCTCCCTGTATTGTCTTTGTTGCCCAGGATTGTCTTTGCTATTCTGGGTCTCTTCTGGTTCCAGATGAATTTTAGGATTGTTTTCTCTAATTCTGTGAGATATACTATTGGAATTTTGATTGGGATTGCATTGAATCTGTATAACAGTTTTGGAAGTATGGCCATTTTCACTATATTGGTTTTTTCTACCCATAGCCCTTGGGTTCTTAAGAGGCATAAATAAATGCCTAATACAAGGAATTGACCCTAATTTAATTGGAGAAATAGACTGTTTCTTTTTTTCCTCTCAGCCCCATTCTTCTTTTTCTATTTTATTTGCTACCAGACCTAAGTCCAGAACTGCTTATAACTCACCCAATGAATATTTCAAATAGTTTTTGTCAAGTGTAGTGTTAGCTATGTCAGGCACCTGGCTCTATTTGGAATACATAAGAAAAAAACAAGATTGATTATTCTAGATTTGTTACTTTATGTAAGCATGGTATAATGGTTATCTTGGGGGAGTAAGATTAGATGGTGATATATACAGGGATTCTTAATTTTTACCTTTTGACCTTCATGTAATAGTTTTTGTTTTGTTTTGTTTTGCCTTTTTGAGGCAGGGTCTCGCTATGTAGTTCAGGCTGGCCTTGGGTTCACTTTGTAGCCCAGGCTGGTCTGGAACTCACAACAATCCTCCTACTTTAGCCTTCTGAGTGCTAGGATTACAGGAGTGTGCCACCACGCCTGGCTCATGTAATAGTTTTAAAAAAATTTTTTTTTCAGTACCAGGAATCAAACTTACAACCTCATGTTTGCCAGGAAGGTGCTTGTGTCACTGAGCTAAATCCCTAGGTCTTGTAATAGGTTTATTCAGATTTTTAAAAATTCAATAAAATTCTCTGTGCAGTATTTCATGTGAGACATTCTTTCTGAGCAAGGTAAATCCTCTGTCTTTTTGAAGCTATATTCCAATGAAATGAATAAATCCACACAAATGTGCCATATAATATAATCAGGTTGTTCTGTGGAAAACTAATTTTTAAAAATAAAACTATTCTATTAAAACCATTCTCATATTCTGGTTTATTCAGATAATCTGGACTACTTAGAGACCAGGATTTATTTGTTTTGCAACACTGGGGAATGAACTGGGATTCTTCACTGAGCTACATCCCCATCCCTTTTTAAATTTTTTGTATTTTGAGACAAGATCTTGTTAAATTGCCCAGACTGCACTCAAACTTGTGATCCTCCTGCCTCAGGCTCCTGGAGTGCTGGCATAACAGGAATACAATATATCAGCAAACAGAGCAGGATTCTTCAGTGGCCTAGGCAAATAGCAGCAGTCACAGAAATACTCCAAAGGGCCAAGCCTGAAAGTCGGAACAGTCTGGACTCTGGTCCAGCCCTCTCCACCCAGCACAAACAAAAAGATACCAAAAGCTGGGTGTGGGGGTGCACGTGTAATAGTTGTAAAAAATTTTTTTTCTCAGTACCAGGAATCAAACTCACAACCTCGTGTTTGCCAGGAATCCTAGCACTTTTGGAGGCTGAGGCAGGAGGATTACTAGGAGATCACTAGCAAATTCAAGAGCAGTTTGGATTACATAGGAGACTCTGTCTCAGAAAACAAAAACAAAAAACAAAGTAAAACAGAAAAGGCATCACAGCTGTCTGTGGTTTTCGGCACACAAGGAGTATTGATCTAGAGAGTTTGGCCTATATGGAGCCCAGGTCTGTCTTGTAGAGTTTAAGAACAGAGCTCATGGGTATCTGAACATGCTGATGCCACAGGGCCCAGATCCCCCTGGCCTCTGCTCTGCTGTCTGGCGGGAGCCTGAACATAGGGACTGAAGACTTTGTCCTAAATGCTGAATCGGGACCTTAGATTCTGAGGAAATTTTAGGACAGTATCCCTTTCTCTGGTTTCCTGAACAAAGGGTTGTCTTTTTCTTTCCCTGAACTCCTTCCCTCCCCACTTCAGACTCAGTTCTCCTCACCTGACAGGCACAGCCACAGAGAGGTTACACTAAATCCATCTCAGTAAAGAGGTAAAACTTGCCAGGCATTGTGCATGCCAGAACTTGGGAGGCTGAGGCAGGAAGATCACCATGAGTTCGAGGTCAGCCTGGGCTATATAGGCTATATAGGCTATATACCCTGTCTCAAAAAAAAAAAAAATTGACGTATAGAAGTAAAATGCAACTTGATAGCAAATTAAAGGAGCATAACAGAAATTGTATGTGTTCCAATGTGACAGACATTTAAAATCATCTGTTGCTTTAATTCTTTTAGTCTGTTTAGGTAGGTAACACAAATTCCTTACAAAAACTTCAGAAAATACAATAGAAATCATTGGTACTTTAACATTATTTTTAGTTCCTCTGATCTAATGTTGGCAAGTTTATTGGTATGATCAGTTGACTATATTATATGCATGGCAAAGAATTGTAAAAGTAAACTCTCATTTTTCTTCTGTGTAATTTTCCTCCAATGGGCATGGCAATGTCTTTGTGGAAAGACGTTTCTAAATAAAATGTGATTTCTTTAATAAATATAAGTTTACTTAGGCTCCTTATTTCATCTTTTTTTTCAGTTTCAGTAACAGTCTGTCAAGGAATGAATCTTTTGTTTCCATTGAGAATTAATTCATATCATAGTCAATATTTTGAAATGTAAAATTCAGTATGTTCACAAAATTGTGCAACCATCACTAATATCTAATTTCACATTATTATTATTATTATTTGTCTTTTTGAGACAGGGTCTCGCTATGCAGTTCAGGCAGGAATTAAGCTAACTTTGTAGCCCAGGCTAGTCTCAAACATACAAGGATTCTCCTTCCTCAGCATCTCGAGTGCTGGGATTATGGGTGTGTGGCACCATGTCCAGCTCTCTTTTTATTTTGAGACAGGGTCTTGCTAGAATGCAATTGCAGGTGTGAATTACTGTGCTGGCCACCCTAAAACTTTTGGAGAGAACATGATCTTGCTGAAATCAGAGGCCTACTGAAACTGATGTTAAACTTGTGCTATAAAAGATCTATTTTAAAAGAGTAATTCACTGGAGTCAGGAATAACGGTGCACTCGGGAAGCTGGGGATGGATAGTCAGTTTCCGGTCCAGCCTGGGCAACGTAATGACTTGGTGAAAACCCTTCTGAAGAAAAAGGAGGGTATGAGAAAGGTAGGGAGGGTGTGGGAAGGTGAGAGAAGGTGTGACTGTGTGTGTGGTGGATGCAAGAGATAAATTCCAAGCTCTTGCATATGGCAAGCAAAGAACTGCAAAGCATACACTTTGCTTTGTGAAGAAAAAGCAGCTACATTTATTGATGGTGATGCACAGAGAAATGGTGCTGGGGTGACAGGAAGAAAACTGCAGGCCTGCAGATCAGCTTTGGGAGAGAGAGAGAGAGAGAGGGAGGGAGGCAGCATGAGATTTGGTTCTGGTTTATACAGGATTATACAGGATGCTCCTAGGATGGGGCTGGTGCTAAAGGAAGGAGGGCAGTGAATTCCTCATTCCAATATTGTATCCATACTACAACCATTTTTTCTTAGTCTTGATTTTCAGATTGTTTTTCATGTTTTCACTGTTATACTAATATATATTATTAGGAAGAGTGATGTATATTTATTTCCATGAAAGTTTCCTAGAAGTGTAATTGCTCAGATAGGAAAAACGTGAATATTGCTGTATATATTGCCAGGGAATTCTCCATTATTAGATATAATTTTGATGCTTTTATATATCCATTAAAGTTTTTTTTTTAAAGGGATTGGGAGCATATTCCCGTGGTAGTATTGCAGATAGCTAAATTAGGCATAATTTGACAGGCAGTTAGATGAGACCAGGCCTCAAACAGAGTCAGAAAGAGGCGAAACAAACCAGGCCTGTGCTGATAGAAACAAGGCTTGAGACAGTGCCTGAGAGTCTCCCCAGAGATAAACAGCTCAAGTTGTATTGTAACTAGCACCGTTTGGCCTAATAAGGCTGAAAAAATACAACAAACACATAAGAACAACAGAATGCATGCATAGATAGCTGGCCAGGGTGCCCCTACCCCTATGCCTTCCAGAAATGTTTTTGTTTTTCTCAGTGCTCTGCACCCTTGCTACATATATTGTTTTCTTCCCCGACCCAAGGTAACCTGTGGTGTAATTTTACTGTATAAAACCTGCCTAGCCATGTGGTGGTGCAGGTTTGTAATCCCAGCACTGGGGTGGGGGGTGGGGGGTGGGGGGCTAGGCTGAGGCAGCCTGAACTACATAGAAAGACCTAGTAACAAACAAACAAAATGTTCTCCTTCAAAAAAAATCTGCAAGAGGGGCCCCTCCTGTGTCTCAGGGTGTTTCTCTTATTAAAATGCTTCCTGCTCTTAATTTCCTTTGTCCTCAATTCCATTAACACAAACTCAACACTTCTAACAGGCTGGAAGTTATTTTCATGTAACAGAGTATGTGCTTTGCATGCACAGGTTGGGTCTCCAGCATCAAATAAATACCTAATCTTTTTTTTTTTTTTTTTTGGACAGCGAAGTTCAGGCTGGCTTTTAACTCACTATGTAACTCAGATGGGCCTTGAACTCCAGCAATCCTCCTGCTTCAGCCTCCCAAGAGCTGGGATGACAGGCGTGTGCCACCACTCCCATTGTAAGTACCCGAATTTTAAAAAGAGGTATTCCCATACATTCACTAATGCAACTATGTGGAGTGTCTGATATAAGGGACAGTAGAAAATTTGTATGTTGCTGGGCCTGGGGGTACACAGTTGGATGCCATAGCAGAAGGATCACAAATTCTAGACCAGCCTGGGGTATTTTAGAAGATCTTTTCTAAAAATTCAAAAAGAAAAAAGTATTTTTTAAGGGGGTTGATATACGATCTCCCTGTGTAGTTCAGGCTGGCCTGGAACTCAGCGATTCTACCTCAGCCTCCCAAGTACTGGGATGATAGGCATGTCAAAATAAAGATTTTTACTTTTTGGGGTACCAGGGATTGAATTCATGACTTTGGGCTTGCCAAAAGCAGTTGTTTGTGCTGCTAAGCTACATCCCTGGTCCCAAAATAAAAATTTTTAAACGAGTTGGGGATGTAGCTCAGTATGCAAGCCCTGAATTTAATCCCCAACACCTCAAAACAAAAATAAAAACAAAACAAACAAACAAAATAACCAAATTGGTTCAGCAAAAGGAAAAACTAAGTGGTGGGAGGTGGGAGAGTGATGATGCCAGGGGAAAGCACTTGGTTGTCAACAAGGATACCTAGATTCTAAATTCTTTTTTTTGAGACAGGTTCTTGTTATGTTCCCCAGGCTGGCTTCGAACTCACAGCAATGCTCTTGCCTCAGCTTCCCAAGTTCTGTGATTACAGGCGTGTGCCACCACGCGGGGCTCTAAACCCATTTCTGCCACACTGCAATCTTCACACGTTGTAGCTTCATCTTGAGCCTTCGTTTTCTCAAATTTAGGTGGGTAACGCTCAGGTCTTACGTTTCCCAACCATCTTCAAACGAAGCATTCTGTATCCCCTTTAGATCCGACAGCAGCTTGTGGACTGACTAGTTTACAACGAGCGAGGTATGAACAGCAGCAAAATGCAAAAGTAATCACTCTAAGGCACTTCCGGGAGTCGTGTAGCCGACAGAGTTTGAAGTCCTTGGAAACGCACTTCCGGGAATTAAAACCGAGCTTAGACGTTCATGCACTAGTCACAGCCGGGTGACACGGCACAGCCACTGCGCATGCTTCCCGCAGAGGCGAGGGGGCGGGGCTCTAGGCAAGGTGGGCGTGACCCTGGATGGGTGGGCGTGGCCTCAGTCGAGTATCGCGGTGACTGGGCGACAGCGAGCGCGCGAGGCTCTAGGGCGGGGCTAGGGCAGTGCTGGCGCGGCGCGGGGCGGAGTCTCGTCCGACTGGGCGCTGCGGGTTTCTGCTGAGCGTCACTGTGTTGTCGCGGCTGAGGTCGCCTCTGGTGAGGAGGTCGCGCCGGAAGTGGCTCTGGCTCGGTGCCTGAGTGCTGTAAGGCTTTGTTGTCAAGGAGCCGCGGCATCACCCAGCTTTGTCCCTCTTCCCTTGCAGCAGCCATGCCAAGAGGCAGAGCCGCCGAGCGATCGCCGACCGGCGCCCACCACACGAACCTGGTGAGCGACGGGACGGCGGGGATGCGGGGCTCCGCGGCGCCGGGGAGCGGAGCGCACCTGAAGGGTGAGTATGCCCGGAGGGGCCCCGGAGGGGGAAGGACGCCGGCGGGTCGCGGGGTTGCGGGGTTGCGGGAAAGGTGGGGCCTGTTGGCACCCAGACCCGAGCAAGGTAATGGGGTCCTCGGCCGCAGGCCCCCGTACGGCGCGGGCCAGATGCCTGGTGGGCGAGTGGCAAATGCTTTTTACGTTGAATTCAGTTAAAAACATAACAGCTGTCTGCTCCCCGCCCGGGGAGATAGTAAGGTTGATAACGAAGCTAGACAGGTAGTGAAGAAACTTTAGCATTCGTTGCGTTGTTACAGATGAAGAAACTGAGGCCCCGGGTAGGGCCCATCGCCTGTATAGTCATAAAGTCATTACAGTAGTTAAGAGCAGGGACTTGATCTTCCCGGTACCACGTTCTGATGACAGGGAGCAGCTACATTTGAATCCCATCTTTGTATTTTACTTGGAATCTTGGACTTGTTAACTTTCAAAAGCTCAGTTTCAGAAATGAAAAATGAGGACGATACTAGTATTTGGTTAGTCAGCTGATGCTTGCGTTAAATGAAATAACTCATGTTAATAATTACTGATAACCTTATAACTAAGAGCATTCATTTTAAAGGACCCCCCTCACTACAACATCCTAAATCTTGTTTTAAGCGGAAAAGTATGCCTAGAAACTAATTACCTCGATTCATCTTGGCATGAAATTGGTTATTACTTTTATGCAGTCGAAATGATTAAGGTCTCAGACCTCAGTTTTTTTTTCCCCTTGTTTCCTTTTCAACACAGGGTTTCACTGTGCATTTTGGGCTGGCCTTGAACTCAGAGGCAGCCCTCCTGCCCCAGCCTCCCAAGTGCTAGGATTACAGGTGTGTGCCGCTATGCCTGACCAATGTTTTTAAAACTCATAAAGAAATTACCCCACCAACTGTGGTGGCACAAGCCTGTAATCCCAACACTCCAGAGGCTGAGGCAGGATTGCCATGAGGAATTGAAGACCAGTGTAGGCTACTTAGTGAGTGCAAGGTCAGCCTGAATTAGCTATTATAACCATGTCTCAAAAAACAAACAAACAAACAAAAACACCCTTAAAGCCCGGTTTGGTAGTACACAGCGGTAATCCCAGCACTTGGGAAGTTGAGGCAGAAGGAATGCTGTAAATTCAAGCCAGCCAGAACTACAGTGTGAGACCCTGTGTTTAAAAAAAGAAAACAAAGCAGTACAAAAAAACCTTGGGAGTGAATTGTTGCTAGAGCAGAAATCTGCCCAGAATTAAGTCCTCTAAATTGAAAACTACTGAGAGTGACAGTAATCTTAGGTCTGGGTCTCAAAAAGTGTTTTCCAAGTAGGGCAATTCTATAAGATTGTCATTTGGTTTGAGATAGTGGTCAGTTATTTATTAATTCTTTTTAACCTACAGCTAATCAATGAAACCTTGAAACTTCCAAAGTGTCTTTTATAATGATTTATTTTATCAGTAGAACAGCACATTCAACACATTTATTCTTTTTTGTGTGTGTGGTGCTGGGGATTGAACACGAGGCCTTTCCACTGAGCTATATGCCCAGCCTTTTCCTGATCTCCTGAGGTTTATTTTTTATTAGTTTCCTTTTTATACATAGTAATTACATGCATCTTAGGGAATTGGTACATATATATATTACCTCTTAAGCATTTTTAATTATCTTTCCTACCTTTTAAAACTTTTAAAAAAGTTTTGTGATAAAGTCTTACTAAGTCATTAAGTTGTCCAAGCTGGGCTTCAACTTGCTATTCTCTTGTCTCAGGCCCCCAGAATGCTGAGGTTACAGTCACATTAGCATGCCCAGCTCACTCTTAACTGTTTTTCCAATGCTGTCAAGTATCTTCTGCAGTCTGTAAGGTGTGAAGACTTGCCTTCTTGTAGAAATAGTGTTCTTCAGTAAATAGGAGAGAAGGAGTTGCTGGGTTAGGGGAAGCAGTGAGCTTAAAGGTTAGTGTAACCCTTTTGTGTGTGTCAGTAAAGATATTGATTTGTCATGAATGAAGAGCTTCTGTTGGCTGGCAGTAAGAGATAAGGTTGGCCTGTTCTGATGATATCAGATTATATTAAACTAGGGAGTTTTTGATCCAGCCTGCCGATTAATGATTACTTTTTTCTTCTTTTTTTTCTTTTCCTCCTTTGTCTTTCTCTAACTCATGTTAGATATTCTTTATAGCTGGGCATGGTAGCACATGCCTATAATGGGGGAGTGGGGAGGGAGGCTGAGGCAGCAGGATCACTATGCCTTCTGAGGCCAGCCTGTGCTACACAGTGAGTTCAAGGCCAGCCTGACTTCATAGTGAGACCCTGTACCCTCTAAAAGAAAAAAAAAATCCTATATAGGGCTTCAGAGGTAAAGCGCTTGTCTAACATGTAGATTCAATTATTTCTTTAGATTTTAATTTTTATTAGTACATGTTTGAGGAACATAATGATTACAATCATCGTGGGGAGTTGCTACATCCCCTGCCTCTCCCCCAATTCTTTCTTTCTTTTTTCTTTCTTATTTTTATTTTTGGTGGCATCGGGATTGAATCCAGGGCCTTATACATGCCAGGCAAGCACTCTACCACTGAGCTACATCCTCAACCCCTCAATTATTTCCTGACATCTTTTTTTCATTTATATTGATTTTTGTGTATAACAGATCATAATGTAAAATCTTTAATGTGGAACAGAAAAATTTGAGAACACTATTTTTTTTTCTTTTTCATTTATTTATTTATTGGTGGTACTGGGGATCAAACCCAGTGGTACTCTTACCATTGGGCTACATCCCTAAGTGTTTTCCTTTTTTTTTCTTTTGGGTCTTGCTAATTTACCCAGGCTGGCCTCCAACTTGCAATCCTCTTGTCTCAGCCTGTTGAGTAGCTGGGATTATAGGTTTGTACCATTGTGCCCTGCCATCAGGAACCACTATGGTTTGGTTTTTCTTTTCTTTTTTTTTTTTTGAACCAGGGATTGAACTCATGACTTCACGCTTGCCAGGAATGCACCGTGCTTCGGAGCTATATCTTCAGCCCAGGAACCACTGTCTTGATTTTGCTTTTATGCTTTTAAAAGGCAATGTGGTTCAAACTGGAATCATTTGTTTTAGATTCCTATTCTGGATCCTGCCTTGTTAATTTGCTTCAGCAGGTGACTCCTTAAGCGTTCACAGTGAGCACCATGCTTGCTGACTTAGAGGAAAAAGAAAGCTCTGATTATGGAGAAAAGAGATCTAAGTAAAATTGGCAATGGGACATTAACCAAGGTATTAGTGTGATTTGTTGATGCCAGTCTCAACACAAATTTTATGTATTAGACTTTTTTCATTTTGCCTGTAGTATGTAGAAAACTCAATTGAAACCTTTGCTGAAAGAGAATTTGTTGGTTCATGTAACTTAAAAATTAGTAAAGTAGAATCTAGTGGCATCAGGCTGGAATCAGGCGCTCAATGCTATCTCAGCATCAGGTTTTTTTTTAATATCTTGGTTTGCTTACTTGATGTCAACTTTACTGTAAGTTTAGTTTTTCTTGAATTCCAGGCAAACTAAGGGCTTTCTTGTTAGTTTTGAGAATCTTTGTCCTAGTACAGTGATGGCGACCCTTTTAGAGCTTTCAGTGACACAGACAGCTGACTGAAGCACTGTGCCATAGATTGTCTACAGCTTCCCTTGAATTATCAAAGTCTTGGTATTCACTGACTGGATTACTGCACATCAGGTGGTCATCTCTGAGCCTTTCACTGTTGTCAGATGGTGAGAAAAACCTAACAGACTGGGTCTGATTCATGTTATATCCCCAAAAAAGGAACTGGGAATGAGCTGTTAGTTTTCACAGTGACATAGATGGCTAATGATTTCCCTTTGTGTTGTTATATAAATAAAGAAAATGAACCTGTTTGTGATGAAATACCTAGGATGGCTGATTCATTAAGAGAAAATTTAGGGTACAGTTTTTCAGGTTCAAGGGAATGATACTTATTGGTCTCTGGTGAGGCCCATACATAGGATGAATGTCAGTGCTTGTGGGGCAGAAGTCACATCTTGAGTTAGAAAGCAGGTAGGACTAAATGGGGCCAAAATCAAGCTTTCATGCTGAGACCCCCTCAGTAACCCAGGACCTCCTATTAGGTGTCACCTCCTTGAGGTTGACCAATTCCCAGGTGTTCAGACACAGTGAACCCTGAGGGACACTCAAGTGTATTCAAAATACAGCAGATAGTAGAAGCAAAGAATAAAGACTTTATCAAAGATGCTGCCTTAGATTATACATGAAGTCCAGGCTGCATATAGAAGGAAAAGCAATGAATCGAATATTAGAATTTAAAATGTCCAAGGTGGAGCATTTCCAGGCAATGTGAGAACTTGGTGTGTGTAGCCTTGGAAGTGGGTGGCTAAATTTGAGCAGAAATGAATGTCTCTGAGACTGAGTGGATCCTTTAAATGAATGGTGAGATGTTTTAGGATTATGGAGAAGTTTACTATCAGCTTGGTGTTGGTCCTTAGTAAAGAGGAGATGCAGCTGAAAGTGGGTAGGTGATTGTGAGTGAGCATGTGTAGATCAGATGGTAGCCGAGTTGCAGGATTTAGAGAATGAGTTCTTACATGAGTTTGACAGTGCTGCTTCTGCTTCCTGTAAATGTGCTTTCTGTATTTGTAAAATTTTATCTTCCAGTAAGAGTAATTCCTAGATAGATATTGTGTTGTAGATATTGTGTCATTTTGCTTTCTGAAAGATTTTTTTTACTTGGATGTAGTAAGAATGAAGGTAGTACTAGAGGACTGTTTAGGGTTAATTTCTGTTTTTTCGGGTTGGGTTTATTTGTATTAGAGAAAAATTACTTGTAAGAAGAAACAAAAAAGATGTTGGGGGAAGGAGAATTTAAAGAGCAAGATCTAGAGAGAAATGCATTAGCATTTAATGAAAGGGGTAGGGAAGATAATTCCATAAACAGATCTTGAGGTGGATACTCGGGAACTCACTACAGTAGGAGGCAGTGTCTTTGGTTGTGGGCAGAAGAAGGAAGAGTTGAAGACTTGAAGGGAGTTGAAGTAATTATTTATTTATTGGAGACAGTCTAGCCTTGAAGTCAGTCTCTTGAGTGCTGGGGTTACAGATGTGCATCATAGGTCCCATTGGCTAAGTAATCTTTTTGGAGAGGGATAGAAAAGAATTACTGTTTATCAGTGAGCACCTTGATGGAAGCTAGGAAAATGTGACCATGTAGGTTGAGGGAGCACAGTTTTTACTTTCTCTCAATGGTACCAAGGAAAGAGGTTAAAAAAATAGATAAATGGATAATTCAGAATAGGAATTAGTATGCTACAAGATTTGCAAGTTAATGAAGTATGAATATGAGTAGTCGTAATGCTAAAAGTGCATGCATCTAGTGCTACCATAAGGAACATTATAAATGTGTATATCTCAAATTTAGATGTTAATTTTAAAAATAAGATCTAGAACTTTTTTATATTGTGTACAAGTACAGATTCTCTATGATGAATGTGATAGGTAAAGTTTTTTTTTTTTTTTTTTTGAGACAGGGTCTCACTATGCAGTTCAGGCTGGAATTGAGCTCACTTTGTAGCCCAGGCTGGTCTCGAACTCACAATGATCCTCTTGCCTCAGCCGCCTGAGTGCTGGGGTGTGCACCACCATGCCCAGCAGTGTGATTGTTATATATATCTAAAATATACCAATAAAATCTGATTAAAAAAGGACTTAGAATTTTTACCTATGTTCAGAAATATAAATGAATTACATACTAACCCCTGAGTTTATTAGAATTACATAGTGAGAGTGTCGTTGAGTGGTAATCACCAACATTGACTTTTTAACCATTTGTATGAGAGGAAGGAGATCCTCAAAATTGAATGTCACTCAGGGTTTTCTTTGCATTTTTTTCAGTTTTCTTGTGGTGCTGTTGAACACAGTGCTTGAAAAACTTTGCTTAATTTTAAAGAGTGGAAAAAATAGTTATCAAGTTAAACCTAGAGGTTAGTTTTGTTCTGATGTCCATATATTTCACTGTCTTAACTATCTGCAAGTCAGTAAGTAGCCTTTAGAAAAACACACACTCAAGGAAAACTCAGGATAGTTAATGTTCTACGGTTCAGTTAAACATTGTCTGGACCTTTTTCCTGTCTAATTTTAAGAGTGGTGAGTTTGTAATGTGATGAAAAATCATTTAATTTTAAAGCTGACATGCTAATGCCAGCTTTAATTTTTAAAAGAATTGCATTGCCTGTTTAAGCCCTTAATTACTTAGCTACACATAATACAGGTAGAAAGTTTACTTTTCCCCCATCTTTTAACATTCAGCTGTTTCTGTGAACTCCATGAATCTTGGTTTCATCACTCCAACCTGGTAATCTTGCTTTCCTGTAAACCAAGTTCTGTTTAATTCTGCTATTCCTTGGTAGTGTAGTGGTTCTTGGGGTACTTGTTAGCTTGAAATACTATTTTCCTTTATATTTACTTTATTTATATGTGTGTTATTCATATTTCCTTTTTTCTCCCTCCTTCCAGAAAAAGCCCAGGCAGAAGCTGGGTCAGCAAGAATGTCACTGCTTATATTGGTGTCCATTTTCCTGTCTGCAGCTTTTGTTATGTTTTTGGTATATAAAAATTTTCCTCAGCTTAGTGAGTAAGTATACAAGAAAAAAAACTAGAAATGTCTGGGTATTTAGGAGATGAAAATGAATTTTTAAAAAGTGAATTAAAAGCCAAACTTCCTTTAAGCAGTAGAATATTGTGATGATTGTGTGATTATGTATTGGCTTTCATGGCTTGTAGCAAGTCCACCCACATCAGTACTATGTTTAAATATTCCTTTCAACTTTGCCTATTGATTTTTTTTTTTATGCAAAGCTTTTCTAGTATTGCTTCTCTAATAAGGCTGTGACTTCCAAAACTTTTGTTTTTTTGAAACAGAGTTTTTCTGTATAGTCCAGCCTGACCCTAAACTCACTGTGTAGACCAGGCTGGCCTTGAATTTGGAGCAGTTCTGCATGAGCCTTCCAATGCTGGGGTTACAGTCATATGCCACCATGCCTGGTGGGAGTCTTTCATTTTTAAATTTTATAAAGGAGTAACTACTTTAGTTTACCAGTTTTTTTTTTCTTTTCCTCCTGTGACACCTCCTCACTACTTATCCCTCACTGACCTTGAACTCTTTGTCTTCCTGCCTCAGCCTTGCCAATGCTGAGAGTATAGTGCTGAGTGTGCCAGCATACCTGGCTACCAGCTATTTTTATAAGACTTTAAAAAGCACATTCACCTTTATGGTTATACACACCTGTAGTCACAGCAGGTGACTTCATATTCACAGGAGAATGTGAAGTAGGAAGATTGCTTAGTTCATGGGTTCAAGTTCATCCTGAGCAACATGGCAAGACCTGTTTCAATAAAAAAATAAGTATAATAAGAAAGGTGCATTAAGTCATTGTTCTGCAGAGTAAAAATATGAAAACAAATGAGCATAATAAACCTTAAATATAAAGATGATTACTTAAGCTTTTCATCAGTAAGAATTCATCAGTTCCAAACAAGACAGCCAGTTTAAATTGAAATTAATAGAAAAGGGGAAGGTATTTTAAATTTTTGTCTGAACTTTCAGCTGGGATGGTCCAGAAGAGGTGTGTATAAACTGTGAATTCATTAAAATTTTAATTAATTTTTATTATAAATGATTAACTTTTGCTTATCATGAGGATTACCCAAAATGATGTCAAATATATATTTACTATACTAACACCAATGGTTAATTTCTTAATATTTCATTAAAAGTTCAAGCGAATATTGGAGTAAATACTTTTAACCTTCAGTTTGGATCATCCTGAACTTTCACATGTAGATTGTATATCTCAGGAAGTTACATTAAAGCATTAACAAATACTTTATAGACTTTTGAACTTAAACATTTTTAATTTGCCTTACCATATTATAGATCAAGACTTCAAATCATTTTGGATAAAACTCTGTATTTTGGATTTGATTTTTCTTTTATCATGGCAAAATTCTTAATTTTTTTTTACTTTGATTTTATTTCTTTAGAGAAGAAAGAATGAATATGAAGGTTCCCAGAGATATGGATGATGCCAAGGCTCTAGGAAAAGTTTTATCCAAATATAAGGACACCTTTTATGTACAAGTACTTGTAGCTTATTTTGCTACATATATTTTGTATCCTTTTAATTGAAAAATATCTTCTAGTTTTGTTCAAGAAAAGGTTTAAAGGGGCTGTTGCTTAGTTATACATAACTGGTTTTTGTTTTAAAATTTATTAATGCAGTGTTACAATATTAAATAAAAGTGAAAAATTAAAATTGCAGAAATTCTTACTTTTTTTTTGGTACTGAGAATTGAACTCAGGACCTTGTGCTTGCCAGGCATGCACTTGTGCCACTGAGCTATAACCCCAGCCCCCAAAATTCTTACTTTAATCTTATCTCCTCAACTTATTTTTGTTTCTGAATATCTGCTGCCAGTATTTTGTTTTGTATTGTACTTATTTCACTTATCAGATATTTCCCTTTCCTCTATCATTTAGCATATTTATAAAGATTGCTACTTATATCATTAGTTAATTAATCTGAATTACTAGTTATCTCTTTTGTTTTAAGATTATTTCCTTAGTTTAAAAAGGTATAATGTTTTTAATTAATTAATTAATTAATTTATTGGTGCTGGGGATTCAACTCATGACCTCATGCTTACCAGGCAGGCGCTTATGCCACTGAGCTATAGCCCCAGCTTATCTTTTTTGTTTCTCCAACATATTTTCCAAATTTTGGTTAAAAGACATTAATTGCTGATATTCTGAAAGTAATCATTATCTTTTTCAAATCAGCTTTTAGGCTCTTGTATGCTTATGATTGCAGTGCTTAGAAGGCTATGGAGGGAGGATTGCCATGAACAAGTTGGAGGCCAGTCTGCACTGTATAGTGAGTTGCTGTCTCAAATGACAGAAGGTTAATTACAAATATTGGACGTGAGTTTATTATTATAAAGTATATTTTATTTAAAATCATAAGTAAATATTGGTTAATATTGTCAATTTAGATTATATTGTTACTATTTACTCAATAAATAATATAATGATTTCACATATATTACAGAGTTTTATGATAATTTGAGGCTTGTTTTTTGTCTTTTTGAGTCAAGGTTTCATTATGCTGTTCAGGTTGGCCTTAAACTCACTTTATTGCCAAGGCTGGCCTCAAACTTGCAGCAATCTTCCTGCCTCAGCCTCCCAAGTACCACCATGCCTAGCTTTTATGATAACTTGTTAAATTCAAATTTTCTTAAAATATTTTATCTGAACTTTTGAATTTCAATTATGTTTAAACTTGGTGAGCAAAGGAAAGTACTTTGTCTTAGGGCACATAACAATGTTTTGGCCTTACTAGTAATGGCTGATTAATAGGTGAGCTATGTTTAACTTTTGAAGTTTCTTGTAGATACCTTAGAAAAAATAGAAAGGAATACCTATAATCAATTTAATGCATACTTGAAACAGTATACCAAGTATCTTATCATTTCAAAATGTAATCAGTAACCTGGCCATGGTGGCACATGCCCGTCAGGTCAGCACTTGGGAAGCTAAGGCTCCTGGATTGTGAGTTTGAGACCAGCCTGGCTATATCAGGAGACAAGTGCCACTGAATTCAACTGTGCAAGCGCTCATACCTCTTGAGTAAGACTTAGTTTCAAGTTCTTTTTTTTTTTCTTTTCAAATCCATTTTATTTCAAATAGAGAATAAAAGGGGAAAAAAAACAATAACCAAGAAAGCCAAATTTCAAAGCACGTCAATCAGTGGGCAACAATGGTACATACATTGTGCATTGTCATCCCCAAATCATTCACCCAAAGCACAAGACACCTGCATTCAATTGTCCAAACAATACTGATACAAATCTTTCTCTTTAGTGTCAAGTTCTTTTGAGTTCTCTTATGTTATATTCCTTTTTTTTTTTTTTTTAATTGTTGTTGTTGTTACTGGGGATTGAACTCATGACCTTGAGTTTGCCAAGCAGGCACTTATGCCGCTGAGCTCCTCCCCCACCCGCTTTGTATTGGAGATTGAACTCATGACCTTGTGTTTGCCAGGCAGGTGCTTATGCTGCTGAGCTAAATCCCTGGCCCCTGTTATATTTCTTTTTTTTTTTCTTTTTTGTCTTTTTGAGACAGGTCTTGCTATGTAGTTCAGGCTGGCCTTGAGCTCACTTTGTAGCCCAGGCTGGCCTCGAACTCGTAACAATCCTCCTGCCTCAGCCTCCTGAGTGCTGGGATTTATATTCCTTTTTAAAACTCTAGCTTTCATTCATTTAACCAGTATGCTAAGGACTAATCTCTTCTGCTTTGAGTATTCAAAAGCAAAGCAACTGTTTCCAACTGGAATAATGAGAAAGACTAGATAGAGATCCAGCTCAGCCTAGACAAAGCCGCCTGGAGTCTAGGAGGCTGGCAGCTGTGCTCCTATTGCAGAGGATTTTGAATATCAGGCTAAGGAATTTAGAATATTTATTTGGTAATGAATTGTCATTGAAGACTTTTGGGTAGAAGATGATGTTAAAAGTGTCATTCTGCTGGGCATAGTGGTGGTATGCACTTGCTATCTCAATTACTTCCTTGTTTCTTGTTGCTAAGACATAATACCTGAAATCTACAAGTTAAAGGAGAGATTTATTTATTTTATTTTTTATTTTTGGTCTTTTTGAGACAGGGTTTCACTGTGCAGTTCAGGCTGAACTGACTTTGTAGTCAGACTGGTCTCAGCCCCCTGAGTGTTGGGATTACAGGTATGTGCCATCATGCCAGACCTGGAGAGGATTATTTTGAGTTGTAGTTTATAGAGGTTTTAGTCCATATTCGATGGGGTGGCAGGGCAGCATGGCAAAGAGCAGGAACCAGAGAGAGATGGAGAGGTGTACACTGTTGCAGGCCAGGTCCACAGTAACCCTTCTCTTCCCACCAGGCTTTACTTCCCAACATCAGACCCAGCTGTGAACCTGTCAGTAGACTAATCCAGTATCATACCCTGTGGTCCAGTTACCACCCCAAAGCCCCAGCTATGAGTTCATGAGGCTTTGGGGGGACATCTGGATCAAAGCCATAACCCTTATGATTCTGTTTAAATATCTGAATGTTTGAAACATACACAAAAGTAGAGAAATCCTTTGTGTTGTTTGTTTGTATTTATTTTTTGTCTTTTGAGACTGGACTTTACTTTGTAGTTTAGGGTGGCCTTGAACTCACTTTGTAGCCCAGGCTGGCCTTGAGCTCACAGTAATCCTTCTGCCCCAGCATCCTACGAGCTGTAATTATAAGTGCACACCGCTATCTACAATTGTTTTTCACTATTTTTTTTTTTTAAATTGGTACTGGGGATTGAACTCACGACCACATGCTTGCAAGGCAAGCGTTTATGCCACTGAGCTAAATCCCCAGCCCTACAATTGTGTTTTGAAACAGATTCTGTCTCCTGTCTCAGCTTCCTAAGTGCTAGAATTACAGATGTGCATCACCACATTTGGCACCCTCAATCCTTTTTTAAATTGATGTAAGTTAATTGATGTAAGTAGTTAATTGATGTAAGTTTCATAGTTAAATGTAAAATAATTATTATACCTTATAAATTTGTACAGAAATCATGTTTTCCGAGAATAATTGGGAATAAATCAAATGCATTAGAGAATTCTGTGTGTTATTTAAAAGATGACTGATGATTTCTTTTTGCTTCATTGCCCAGTTCCTTTTTATCTGGTACATGTTGGATATTTGTCTTTATCTTCTTTTAGTAGCAGATTTTATAAGCATTGTATTTATATACTATATATATAAAATATATATGTGTATATATATATATATAAAATATATATATAATATTTATTTGTCTTTTTGAGACAGGGTTTCACTGTGCAGTTTAGGCTGGTCTTGAGCTCATTTTGTAGCCCAGGCTGGTCTCGAACTTGCAACCAGCTTCCTACCTCAGACTCTCAGGTTGTATTTTTTGTATTATTGTTCAGTAAATGATCATCTTAGGTTGAAGGCATTGCAGCTGAAGAGTCGTATTTTTAAAATACATTTTATGTTTTTACTTTTCTTTTGAACATCCCAAACTCCCAAAAAAATCAAAAACCCAAAATACTCCAAAATCCAAAACAAGTAAAAATGCTACATAAAATTAGCTTCAGGTTATATGCATAAGGTATGAAACTTACTTTACTCAAGACTTTAGACTTCATTCCCATCTCAGAGATATTATGTGCATGCTGCATATATTCTAGAACCTGAGAAATCCACAATCTGAAGTACTTATAGTCCCAGCATTTGGAATAGGAGATACTCAGCAAGTACTGAAATATGGGCATGGTCTCATTAACATGATGATTTCTGTGTTTATACCTTTTTTTTTTTTTTTATATCGGGTATCAGACTTAGAACCTTGTGCTTGCCAGGAAGGTGCTTATGCTGCTGAGCTGTATCCCTGGCCCTATACTTTTTCTGAAATGTTGAGTTTGTCATCTTAAAATTTCATTTGATTATGTTTTAATCCTTAACTTAGAAGTTAACAGCTTGCAAACATTTGCTATTCCAGGCTCTATATTTCTCAGCATCCTCTCAGGGTTCCTGTATCCCTTTCCACTAGCCTTGTTTCTTGTTTGTTTGGTAAGTACATAAAATGAATTGGGAGACTGGGAAAAATATCTCTAATTAGAATGAGGAGAACAATACTGTCATCCTAGTCCCTGCAGCCTAGTAAGTTCATTAAAGAGCAGTTGATGTTCCAGTGATATGTTATCACCACAGTGTTAAGTTCCTCACTGAAGAGGTAATGTTTATTTTTCCCCCTAAAACTGATATTATAGCCAGAAGTGCATTTATAAGCTATCTTAGCCTTTCTTTCCTGTTGTATTTTTGTTGTTTTGTGAGACAGGGTCTTGTTACCTAGTTCAGACTGGCCTTGAATTCACTTCTGTAGCCCAGACTGACCTTGAACCTGCAGCAGTCCTCAGCCTTTCAAGTGCTGGAATTACAGGTGTAATTACCATGCTCACTCCTATTGTTTTTCTCTTCCCTTCCCTTCTCCCTTCTCCCTTCTCCCTTCTCCCTTCTCCCTTCTCCCTTCTCCCTTCTCCTCCCTTCTCCTCCCTTCTCCCTTCTCCCTTCTCCTCCCTTCTCCCTTCTCCCTTCTCCTCCCTTCTCCCTTCTCCCTCCCCTCCCCTCCTCCCCCCCTTCCCTCCCCTGAGATAGGGTCTCCTATGTAGTTCAGGCTGTTCTTGAACTCAGTATGTAGTGTAGACTGGCCTCAAACTGCAGCAATTCTTCCTCAGCCTTCCAAGTGCTGGAATTATAGGGATGTGCCACCATGCCTGGTTCCTATTGTGTTTAATAACCTGGACAGTCTGAGAGTTTTGGTGGGCCCAATGAATTAAGTCTCAGAGTTGAAGTACTATTTTTAGGCAGAGCATTACTAAAAAACTTGGCTCCTAAAGTTGTATTCTTATTCTAAAAAATAGCAGTAATTATTTGGATATAGTCTCTTTAATTTTAATTGCAAATGCCAATTTGTTTTAGTTGGTGTCATTTGAATTACGGTTTAGTCTAAGAAAGGACTACATCAGGGCTGGGGACTTAGCTTAGCAGCATAAGTTCCTGCTTTGCAAGTGCAAGGTCAAAAAGAAAGAACTACATCAAATGAGTTCTTTTTTTTGGTCTTTTTGAGACAGGGCCTCGCTGTGCAGTTCAGGCTGGCCCCTTGAGCTCACTTTGTAGCCCAGGCTGGTCTTGAACTCACAAGGATCCTCCTGCCTCTGCCTCCCAAGTACTGGGATTACAGGCGTGAGCTGCCACCACCACCCCTGGCATCAAATGAGTTCTTTGCATAAGAGATGATCTGAAAAGCATCCTCCCAGTCCCCCAGAGAAGTAATCTAGTTGAGCTTTTCTTGGAGATACCTTCATGTGATTAAGATGGGAAAATACAAAGTACTCATGGCTTCTGTTGTTTTCCAGTGTTCCGGACTTGGTGCCTCATTCTGCTATATGCTCTCCTATTTAGTTGGGCGACCAGTTGTATACAAATACCTAAAAGAGAAAGCAGTAAAATGGTCACAGCAGGTAAATACATGTTATCATTGTTGTTTGTTTGGTTTTTTGAGAGGGTCTTGCTGTGTTGCCCGTGCTGACCTCAAACTCCTGGACTCCCGAAGAGCTGGAACTACAGATTTATGGCACTGAGCTAGGCTTACTTTTAAATTGAATGCTTTGGTTGGTTAATTGGGAGATCAGTGTATAATCCATGTGTAAATTTCATACTAATTTATATCTACATAAATTAAGATAATGCAGATAATTAAACTTTATAAAATTTACTCAGATAAAAACAACTATGTTTTGATCAAAATAACATTATCATATGCAAAACTGAATGTTAATAATTTTTATTATTTTTTGTCTTTGTTGTTTTTGAGACATGGTCTTGCTATGTCCAGCTTGGTTTGAAACTTGCTGTGTAACACAAGTTGGCTTCAAACTTAGCGATCCTCATGCTTCAGCCTCTGAAGTGCTAGCATTACAGATGTGCACCACCATGCCTGGTGATGTTAATAATTTTAAATACAAATTTTCAGTTTTTTCTTTTTTTCTTCCTTATATGCTAAGGACAATCCCTCATTCATGAGAAACACACTAACACTAAGTTACATCCCAGGTCCCTCTGTAATGATAACCTTAGTTCTTTATCTTAGTAAGTTCAGTCAGTATAAAAAGCAGTGTTACTCTGAAGGCATCCACATAATTGGACACGTGGTCTATTGTGTGGCATGGTGACCAGCACACTTGCAGTACATCTGCATCAGCCAGCTCTTCTGATGCATCCCCCAGGGCAGTGACTGTGCTGTGTCCCGGAGTCTAGCAAAGCCCTGCAGCAACAGGTATGAGTCAGGTGCAGAATGAGCTGAGGAGCATTGCTGGGAGAAACTGAAGAAACAGATCTCACAGGATTTTTAGAGATTATTCTCTTCTACAAATTAGGAAATTAAGAGAAATTTAGTATTTTGCCCCAAATCATGATGACTTAGCATAGCCTAGACTTTCAGATCACTGCACATCTAGACTAGTACTCTTTTCATTTTACTGCAGTATACAGAGTGCTCAAATAGTTTTACCTGTGAGTTTTTCTAAGGAAAACTGGATTTGGCAGTGAGCGTATTAGATATTTAAAGGGTATAAACTGAAATCAGTACTTGTACTTCAATCGGCAAAATGTTTCCCCAGGGATGGAGGTGCACACCTGTAATCTCAACACTTGAGAGGCTGAGGCAGAAGGATTACTGGAGTTTGAGGCCAGCCTGGGCTATATAGCCTCAAAAAAAAAAATCTCAACAATGAATAAATCATTTTGTATGGTATCTGTTGTAATAGCATAAAATAAGATTATCTAAAGTTTTTAAAAATTGGTGGCCAGAAGCTGGGGTGTTGCTGAGTAGTAGAGGGATTGCCTAGCAGGTGGGAGGCGCAGAGTTCATTTCCTATACTACTGCACACACATGGACACGCATTGTGAGTGAAATTTGTTTTTGTGGTTGAATGGCTACAATAGAAAGGTTAAGACATTAAAAGGTTGGTTGATCGAATTCCTTCTACCTTTTTCCTTTTCTTTTATTCTTTGTGGGTGCTACTGGGTATGAAACCCTGGCCCTTCACATTGAGCAGTATTTCCAGCCCCCCCTCCCACTTTTTTTTTTGTCTTTTTGAGACAGGGTCTCGCTATGTGGTTCAGGCTGGCCTTGGGCTCACTTTGTAGCCCAGGCTGGTCTCGAACTTGCCACTATCTGCCTGCCTTAGCCTCCCAAGTGCTGGGATTACAGGAGTGCGCCACCATGCCTGGCTTTTTAAACGTTTAATTTTAAGACAAGGTCTTGCTAAATAGCACTAAGTTTTGTCCAGATTAGGCTCAAATTTGTAGTCCTCTTGCCTCTACCTCCCAGCATGCAGAGATTGCAGGTATGTGCCACCACATCCAGTTTGAATGTGTTTTTTGTTTTTTGAGATAGGATCTCACTATATAATTCAGGCTGGCCTTGAACTCACTGTGTAGCCCAAGCTGGCCTCAAAATCAAGTGATCTTCCTTCCTTAGCCTCCAGAGTACTGGGATTATAGGCATGAACCACCATAACCAGCTTGTATGTTTCTTAAATGTAGTTCTATGTAAAATTAATTTGGCATTTTAGGTGTTAAGTAGCATCATTGAACCATCATTAGATTGGTAATAGAGACATTTTTAGTAGCATATTGCTGACCAACAGTAATAGGAAGCTTTTCAGAGATCGATATTTATTTATTTATTTATTTATTTATTTATTTATTTATTTGATGTGGGGGGATTTGAGCCCTATCTTGCTATGTAGCCCAAATTGGCCTTGAACTCACAGTGATCCTCCTGCCTCAGAGCCTCTTGAGTGCTGGGATTTCAGGCATTGACACACACCTGACTAGAGAGATTTCAATGATGCAAGCAGTCCACTGTGGCATGGGTACCATAGGGTTGCCATCACTATAAGAACAGTTTTTAAAAACCTCATTTAGCTCTGTTAATGATTTAATGATTTAGTGTGTTATTTTCAAATTCTTTTTAAAATCATTAATATTGTAACCAAAGGAAAAAGATCCTGGGCATGGTGGTGCATGCCTGTATCCTAGCACTCAGAAGGCTGAGGCAGGAGGATCACCTCAGTTCAAGGCCAGCCTCTGCTGAGTAGGAAAACCCCATCTCAAGAAAAAAAAAAAAACAAAAAACCCAAAACTGCAAAGCAAAAATGATTCATACTGGATAAATTCTGAAATGTCAGAGCCAGATGCGATGTTGAATGCCTATAATCCCAGTACTTGGGAGGCTGAAGCAGGAGGATCACCATGAGTTTGAGGCCAGTCTGAACTATAAAGTGAGACTCTGTCTCAAAAAAAAAAAAAAAAAAGTCTTAAGTACCAGGGATGAGAAATTGAAGTATGTTGTTTTATATTAAGTAACTTATTTTCAGGATTGGCTTTGTCTGATGCTAATATTCTTTTTCTTATGACAGGTTGAACGTCATAGAGAACATCTCATTAACTACATTATATTTTTGAGGATAACACCGTTTCTACCTAATTGGTTTATTAACATTACATCTCCTGTGATAAACGTGCCATTGAAAGTTTTTTTTATCGGCACTTTTCTAGGTAAGGCCTTTGGGTCGTGCTATCAGGGCTCATCATGTGATACGCAGCAGCGTCAGGCCGGCCTGGGACCCATGCCCTGTGCAGACGGTGTGGGACTCGGGCACAAAGCTTGACAGGCATCAACAGACACTCGGCAATGTCTGTGCATTGCGTTAGTATTTTTGTGTTACCTCTTAAAGAGGAACACTTTCTATTGGATACTGTTGTAATAATACAGGATTAAACAGAACTTTTTTCCCAGAGCTGGGGATGGAAGCTGTGGGCTCCCACGTGCTGTGCGAGTGCTCTTCCACTGCGCTGTGGCCCCAGTACTCAGAACTTTTTAACTCCAATCTTTCCCTCAAGTGGAGAGAAGAAAAGTTGCTGTTTTAAATTTTTTTCCTTTGTCTTCTAATCAAGTATGAAATATGTCAGAATTGATCCCAGTTTTCATTTTATTGAAATCAGCATTTATTGTGTGTATGTATTACCAAAAATACAGGGAAAGCAGAGTCCGCATTTGGTGGTTTTTTTGTTTTTTCTGGGGGTTTTGAGACGGTCTTGCTATTTAATTCAGGCCGGCCTTGAATTCACTATTTAGCCCAGGCTGGCCTAGAACTTACTATCCTCCTGCCTCAGCTTCCTGAGTACTGAGATTACCGGTGTGTGCCACCATGCCTGGCCAGAGTCAGCATTCTTGCTTTCAAGGCACTGACACCTGATTTTGAAATTACTCAGTGTACGTGATGATAAATTTTTATATTTTATGATTTTTTTTTGTTTGTTTGTTTCACCATGCAGTTCAGGCTGGCCATGAACTCACTTTGTAGCCCATACTGGCCTTGAACTCAGAGCTATTCTCTTGCCTCAGCCTCCCAAGTGCTGGGATTACAGGTGTGCACCACCAAACCTGTCTCCTATTTCATGAAAAAAAATTTTTTTTAAGTTTAACAAGAGGTTTATTTGGGGAGAAAAGATGGTAAAGAAAGAGGATAGACAGCTACTGTGAGGTGGTAGGTGACTTCAGAGCTCAAAGTCTCTATTTTATGAATTCTTATATGTGTGTATTTTTGGTGAGGTGGTGGGTATTTTTTGCTATGCTAGGGATTGATCCTGGGGCCTTTGCACTCAGCTCCATCTCCAGGATCCTCTTAGCCCCTCCCTTTAAAAAATATTTTGAGCTGGATTTGATGATGCATGCCTCTTATCCTGGCATTTGGGAGGCTGAGGAAGGAGAATTTCCATGGGTTCGAGGCCAGTCTAAAGTACATAGGCCCTGTCTCAAAAACCTAAACAAAACAAAACAAAACAAAACAAAACAAAAAATTTGAGACAGAACCTCACTAAGTTACTAAATTGCCCAGTTTAGACTCAAACTTGTGGTTCTTCTGTATCAGCTTCCTAAGAGTGCTGTGTTTATAGGTGTACACCTTTGTACTGGCTGAATTCTTGTGGTTCTGTAGTAAATGCTTTGTTTATTTTTTAAACAATTTAAATTGAATGAGCTATAAAGATCAGATTTCTCATGTGTTGAATTAGATAATTAGGTTTAAAGCTGGTTGTGGTGGTTTAGTAGTTTAAAGAAATTTATTTTATTTTTATTGTACTAGGGATTGAACTCATGACCTTGTGCTTGCCAGGCAGGCGCTTATACTGCTGAGCTAAATTCCCTAGAGAAATTTATTGACAGTCAATTTTATCAGCATGAGTGCTATTTCTATAGCTCATCGGCTGCCTGGCAAGAACAAGGCCATGAGTTTGATTTCTGGTACAAAAAGATTTTTTTATCAGTATTTGTATTGTTTCTTGTATCCTTATTTTACAAGTAAAATGAGTAGAAATTGTGTTTTTCAATTTGTTTTGATTTTTAATGAAATTTTTAGTGTCACTCCTTAAGTACTTTTTTTTTTGGTACTGGGGATTGAACTCACGACCTCATGCTTGCCAGGCAGTCGCTTACACCACTGAGCTAAATCTCCAGCCCACTTGAGTTCCTTTTTTTTTATTAACCTCTTGTTCTTATATTTGATAATCTTTTCGTTTCAGTGTATCTTATCTCATTGAGCCACACTTCTTTTCTTTTAATGGAGGTGTGTTCTAGGCTACTGGTGGCGAAGCTATGGCATACATGCTGTGGCAGGTGTGCAGCGCTCTCAGCCCGCGAGCCAAGTTGCCTCAGCACTGCCCCAGCGGCCGAGCATGGGGTGCTCAGGCTAACTATACCATTCTCTATTTTAGTTATAAGACATGAAAGAAAAATATTAAATTGAAAGTCGCAGTTGGACCAAGAATTTTGTACACCACTAATTTTCTACCTATAGCTCCCTTTGTGATAATTAAGTGGGTTTTGAGTTGCCGTTTGGGCACTTGGTCTCTAAAAGGTCCTTTCACTGTTCTAGACAATTATTCAATATCTTTTTTTTTAAAATCAGTGCTAGAGTTTGAACCCCTAGCCAAGCATTCTGCCTCTGAGCTACACCCTCAGTACTCAGTCTTCTGAGCATTTAGACTGCAGATGTTTTTGCAAGACTTAAATGTTGTGAATTGTTTTTTGAATACTTTTTGTTAGTTTTCAAACTCTATATTCTTAAGAAATGATTATAAAAGATTGCTTTCTTTTTATATGGAAATAAACATTAGGAGCTTTAAATGCTTAATGGTCTTTTATCCAAAATTGCAGTAGCTCTGTTCTTATAAGGAATTTTATGCACACAGAAATTTCTAATTCTTAAAAACAATGTTTGGTTTTCACTGTTTTTCTGTTTTATTTTAGGTGTTGCACCTCCTTCTTTTGTAGCGATTAAGGCAGGAACTACATTGTACCAGCTGACGACAGCAGGGGAAGCTGTTTCCTGGAACTCAGTATTTATTCTGATGGTTTTGGCTGTTCTTTCTATTCTTCCAGCTGTCTTCCAAAAAAAGCTAAAGCAGAAGTTTGAGTGAAAAAATTTATGAGTTTTAAATATCCTGTCATCTTCCTCCTCCTCCTCCTCCTCCTCCTCATCATCATCATCTCAGGATTAGTGGATTCGTCCATTTATGGTTTTTCTCTTTTCTATTTCATTTTTTCCAGTGGTGAGGATCAAACCCAAGGCCTTGCACATGCTAGGCAAGTTTTCTACTACTGAGCCGTGTGCCCAGCCTCTTGGTTTGTGTTTTGAAATCACTACTTCTGTAATTGAAATAAGGAATTTATGAATAAAATTTCTCATTACTTAAAATAATATATTTAAGTGGCAAGGGGAAGAAGAAAGTAAAAGTGGAAATTTATATACTGTGAAAAGTACTGTCATCAAAGGGAGCTACAGGTTGAAAATTAGTGGTGTACAAAATTCTTGGTCCAACTGAGATTTTTTCAATTTAATATTTTTCTTTCATGTCTTACAGTTAAAATAGAGAGTGGTACAACTCTTACTAATGTTAGCCTTCTTTCAGAGCATGTAAGTGGGTTAACTAAAGCTTAAACAAGATTTACATTTCTGTTCTCTTTCTGTTTGAGTTAATAAATTTGTTGGGAATTTGTATCTTCATAGACCACGACATTGGGAAAGGGTGTCAAGTTATCTGCTTGAGGATTTTATTTTTATTTCTTTTGTCTTAAATTTTTATCATGGATTAATCTGGTAATTTAAGTTCTAGTAATTTCTGTTTTCATTTTTTCTAGTTCATATATAAAATGAATATTACATGATAACTATTATTGATGTTGATAATTTGTATTCAGATAGTATTTTGTTACAGTGTGTCTGATATTTCAAAAGAGGACCTAAAAAGCAGAAACTCAAAGCATATTGTTTTTTTCTTTTTTTGATACGGGGGATCAAACTCATGACCTTGCGCTTGCCAGGCAAACGCTTAAGCTACTGAGCTAAATCCCTGGCCTGCATACTGTTTTTAGACATTAGAATAATTATATTTTCAAACAAAAATGGGCAGCACGACATAGTGGTTAAATATATTTTATTTCTTACAATGACTAAAATTTACCTCAGTGTGGTCGTTAGGGAATGTACTATGTAATTATCCTTTTTATGCATGATACACCTATAAGAATGTATTATTTCTATTGGTGACTTTTGTTTGTTGGGGCCGCTTTTGATTAGTGCAGTTTCCCACTGTAGACTTTATTTTTCTAACTCACAAAGTAGAATTAACTTCTCAGATGGTAACAATTATGTTTAAATAGTCATGGAAAAACTATACCACTATTTGCTCCTTAGTTAATGGTAATATCCTTGATTCTTTGATTCTGGGACATAGCCATTCAGTCAGTTTTAACCAGGCATGGTGGTACACACCTGTACTCTCAGCACTTGGGAGGTTGAGGCAGGAGGATCACCATGAATTCAAGGCCAGCCTGGGCTACATGGCGGCTTAAGGGCAGCTGAAGTGCATGGCAAGACTCTGTCTCAAAAACAGTATAAAAATAATAAAAAGTAGTAAAGTACTCTTTCACTTTTCTTTTACCCCAATGTTGTCATTATGTTGAAAAGTCCTTTAGCTATATGAGAAATCCTTTTGTGTTTTCATTGTGAGAAGTATGATCATCCTCACAGCCTGATTTTACTACAGAATGTGGACTGATTCATCTTTTCTATTACAGTATTAACAGATTTATTGTAAATATAAAGAAAATATATTGGATTAATATAGTAGTCTTATGTCACCTGGACTTTTGTGTAAAATTATTTATTATTATTTGTAGTAAGGTTTTATTCCTTATTCACTAGAGGCTGAGTGATAGAGCTTTTATTATTTTTACAGATGAATTTAAAACAGCCTTTTGGGACAAAGCTCACCTAATATTACTGTGTAAAATGTAATTGAGTCAGTTTTTTTTTTTTATCAAATTTTGATAAATAAAAGTAAGAGCTTGGACTTAGGAGAACCCTAACTATTCACTCTGGTGTGCGTATGTCGTACTTACTCTATTCTCAGAGTATTCATTCTGTCTTTCCATAGATTCTTTTCCTCCGGTTAGGAAATTGTAGCTGCCACTGTAGGTGGGATATGTTTTCTTCTCCCAAGAGAATATTTTCTGCAGGCTCATCACTGACGGGCAGGAACCCTGCAGCAGGCTATACCCCAAACATAGCTGGCAGCCTGTATTTGTGGAGTCACAGACTGGCACTAGGTCAGGAGTAATTTCAAGCGTCAACCACCATCAACACTCCTGCCTCCCACCCCATTTTGGTGCTGGGGGGCCTTGGTATGCTAAGTGTGCAGTGGTGGCAAACCTATGGCACACGTGTCACAGCAGGCTGTTGGTTATCACTGAAAACTCTAGAAGGTTTGTTGCACTGTCCTAGTCTTTCAGTCACACATGAAAGACCAGTACCTAGGGATGGCTATGAAAGCACACCAGCTGCTGTGTGAGGCAAGTGGGCTGACTAGGAAGCCGCCACTAAGAAAGAGAAACAGTTACTTGAAAGTTCTCTGTGGACCTCTGTTACCTTGAGTGTAATATATCTGAGACTTAATAAATGCAAACTAAAATGTAATGAATTTTACTGAGAAACTTAAAGTGGTATACTTGGGACTTATTTCTTGGAGGTATTTATATGTTTAAATCTTCATTAAAAGTATAATTTCTTGAAGTCCTGGTGCACACTTTTGCCACTAAGAATAAGAAAAATCTTATGTAATTTTTTTGGGCGTACCGGGAATTAAACTCAGGACCTAGCACTTGCCAACCAGGTGCTTACCCCACTGAGCTATATCCTGGGCCTTGTAGTTTTTTTTTTCCCCAGTGCTGGGACTCAAGTCCAGGGCCTTGTTCATGCTAGGCAAGCATTCTCCCACCTAGTTACAACCTAGGTGTGGTAGCATTTGCATGTAATCCCAACAATTGGGAGGCTGAGGCAGGAGAACAGTGAGTGCAAGGTCCCATCTCAAGAGTAACAACTGCCAGGTGGCACATGCATGTAATCTCATCATAAATTTACTTAATAAATGAAACCAAAAGGTGAAATGTTGGGACAGCTGGGCATGGTGGTACATACCTGTAATCCCTGCACTTGGGAGGCTGAGGCAGGAGTATTACCATGAGTTCAAGACCAGTTTGGGCTACATGGTCAATTCAAGGCCAGCATGTACTATATAGTGAGACCCTGCCAGAAAAAATTTGGGACTGAAAGATGCAGAATATGTTATGTGTTAAAATTCATAAACAAGTTTTCATATGAGCATGGTCTTTCTCCCCATCCTCCTTTGGGAATTTGAGAATTGAACTCAAGACCTTGGTACTGAGCCACATCCCCACCCCTTTTTATTCTTTCTTTTGAGGTACTGTCACTAAGTCACTGCTAAATTGCCTGGACTGGACTTGAATTTGTGATCCTCTTGCATCAGTTTCCCAAAGTGCTGGGTTTGCTGGTGTGTGTTACCACATCCAGCTAGGTCTGTTTCTCTACTGGCTAAGAGTTTGGTTGCTGGGTACTACAGTAGTTGCATGTTTAACTTTTTATAGTATTTTATATAAATAATATTTATTCTCTGCAGGCTCATTGCTAAAGCAGAAAGATCACAAGTTCAAGGTCAGCCTTGGCTATGAAGTGAGACCGCCTTTCAAATTTTGAGGGCTGTGAGACAGGTGTCACGATACACACCTGTGAACGATCCTCGAAGGAGGATCACTGCGAGTTCAAGGCCAGCTGAACTACATGGCAAGATCCTGTCTCAAAAACACCCACAATAAATAACACAAATTGCCAGCTGAGTGCTGTGCTGTGTACCTGTAATCCTAGCCATTTAGATGGCTGAGGCTAGAGGATCACAAGTTCAAGCCGAGCCTGGCAATTTAGTGACTTAGACTCATTGTGAAGCTCCTGGGTTCAGTCTCTATTAACACAAAGCAAACATAGGTTCAATACTGTATTACTCCATTTATTTAACATAGAAATGACAACACGGGAAGGGAACAGATTGGTTGCCAGGAGCTCAGGAAGTGGTGAAAGTAGGGATCGAAGGCAGTGTAAGGGATTCTTGTGATGGAACTTGAATTTGGCCATTATGTGTGCATGTTGTGTGGTACTGTTTTTTGTTTTGTTTTGCTTTGCTTTGTTTTGTTTTGAGACAAGAGTCTCACTGTGTAGTTCAGGCTGCCCTTGAGTTCACTGTGTAGCACAGACTGGTGTCAAACTCAGGCCTATGGGTGTGTGCCACCACACCTGGCCTTGTGGTACTAAGTTTTGAACTGAGGTACCTTTTCCCACTGAACTACACCCCTAACCCATCCCCCCTTTAAATCAGGGTCTCGTTAAGTCATTAAGTTACCCAGAATGTGATCCTCCTGCCTCAGCTTCCCAGAGTGCTGGGATTACAAGTGTGTACCATGACCCCTGACTCACAGCCTTCATAATCTGAAAGGTAGTCTCATTGTTAAGGCTGACCTTGAACTTGTAATCATTTGCTTTAGCTTTCTGACTGGTTCAAATTACAGGGGTGTATCATTGTGCCCCACTGTTTCGTTTTAACGAAAAATCTAGTCTGGTAACTTTATAAAGAAATAAGGATTATTTGGCTCATTTTGGAAATTCAAGGTGAAGGGACCATATCTGGAGATGGACTTGCTGGCTGAGTTCTGAGATGGTGCAGGACATCAGCTGGGGCGGCCACCTGCAAATTTGCTGTTGGTCACCCTCTTAATAGAGCCACCAGTAGTTCATGGAAATCACATGGGATCTCTCTCTATTATTATTTCTTAACAATTCTATATAAATCTACAGGTATCTCATGATGAAAAATTTAAAAATATTACCAAAATAGTATGAAAAGGTGTAGGTAGAACCAATCAGATGCAAAATGTTAAAGGGTAAAATAGAGTTGAAATCAAAGAGCAAAAGAATAGAAAAAATAACAAAAGCACTTTAAAAGCTAAGATATGGAAAAACTTGTACAAGAATGAACCAGTCCTTGAAATGTTACAATTTAGCCAGATATGGTGGCACTCGCCTGTAATCCTGGCAAACAGGATTGCCACTAGGCCAGCTCCAGCTACATAGCAAGAACCAATCTCAGCACACACACACATGTTTAAATATCTGGATATTATAATATATAATATAATATATATTATATAATATATAATATATATTATATATTATATATATATATGTATTTCTTCCTCCACCCCTGAGACAGAGTCTTGCTATATAGTTCAGACTGGTGTTGAACTTGCTATGTAGCTGAAGTTGGCCTCAAATTCTCAGCACTTTTTATGTCTCAGTCTCCTGAGTGCTGGCGTTATGAAGCCTGTGGTATCATACCCAGCACATGTTACGCATTTAGCAAAACTGATCAAAGCCAAAAGAAAATAATGTAAATAAATGCAGATGTAAGGGAAACAGCTACATGTAGGAGAAAAAGCTTCAAATTACTGAAGTATATTTACGTTTTAGAAAACCTAGATGTAGCCGGGTGATGTAGCACAGGCCTGTAATCCCAGCACTGTGGAGGTCAGGCAGGAGGATCACTGTAAATTCAAGGTCAGCCTGGGCTACACAGTGAGACTGTGTCTCAAAAACAAGAGGAAACCTAGATGCAATGTATGCATTATTACAAAGACATGAAAAATATATAATGCCTTCCAGGTGTAGTAGTGCACACCTGTAATCCCAGAACTTGTGAGGCTGAGGCAGGAGGATTGCCACAAGTCAAGGCCAGCCTGGGCTACACAGTGAGATCAAAGTCAATCTTGAATACATTAGCAACACCTCAACTCAAAAAATATTTCTATAACTAGTACAAGAATAAAACAACTTGGAGACAGGAAAATGCATTAGAGAAACTGCAAAGGTAACAAGGCATTTCTTCCTCTCCCAGATCCAGATATTTAAACGTGTGTGTGTGTGCTGAGATTGGTTCTTGCTATGTAGCTGGAGCTGGCCTAGTGGCAATCCTGTTTGCCAGGATTACAGGCGAGTGCCACCATATCTGGCTAAATTGTAACATTTTCAAGGACTGGTTCATTCTTGTACAAGTTTTTCCAGAGGATAGCTAAGTTCATTGCATGAGGGCAAGGCATTTTGATCCTCAAATCTAATGAGAATAATGCAGTAAGTATATAACAATATGGAATATCTATTCATATCACTTATGAGCATTGATACAAATACCCTAACATGTCTAAAGTCAGCTTTTATGTTAAGGAAACATACATCAAGAGTGTATATACCACAGGGGAGATTCAACATTAGAAAAACATGTCTGTTCAAAGGAGAGAAATCATTTTTTAATAGCAACAGGAACAATTTTGAAGCTGGGCATGATGGTGAGTACCTGTGATCTAACCAGGAGGATTACTGAGAGTTTGAAGTCACCCTGGGCTACATGGAATGTTAAGGATCACCCTGAACTACACAGCAAGGCCCTGTCTCAAAAATAATTTTTTTGGAGAGGGTTGAACAGCTATACAAATACATGATTAAAAAGTCAATAATAGAGGGGAATCTAATTTGATAAATGGTTTACCTAATTTGTATAATGTCTTTTTTAAATGGTGAAATCAACTTATTTACCAAAATATCAAGGCATGTTTACCAACAACAGCCAGGATACCTGAGGTGAGGAATTCCAGGATGTTCAGTAACAGGGACACAGCCCAGGGCAGGGTACACATGACAGCTGGGTGTGTCTTTAGTGGTGGCAGCGGTACCAGATTGGCAAGAAGATGGATAGGCAGCATTTGGTACTCAGACCTGCGATGTAGTGAATGATGGCCACATTGCTTCAGTGTGAGAAGCTGATGGTGGACAGCATCAGCTCCAAGGAATGGAGCAACAGGAAGTGGGTGACCTCTAAGTCAGGCTGTAGATGGAGGAAGCGTTGCTGTGCATGCGGGTCTCACCGGTCAGAGCACAGCAGCTTTTGCTCCTCCCATTCAGCTCCCAGGCTGGGCATCAAACCTGGGATCTGTATGTGCTTTGTCACTGTGCTCCCTGTCTCCCCACCCCACCGCCCCCATCCCCTGGCCTGCAAATCCCCTCATCCGTCCCCACCTGGGCATTGCACTCGGCCTCAGGCATGCTTGGCAAGTCCTCTTCCCTTAAGCTACACCTCCAGCCCCCCAAATGTCATTCTTGGCGGAAAACTTTAGGCCCATTCTCTTTACAATGGGAGACTAAGTATATCTGCTATCCTATGATGGCCTGCCAGTAGTTTGCAAAAAAATAATGTGAGGTGCAAAGATTTGAAAAGAAAAGAAAATCTGCATTATTTTCAGTTGAAGGAACCACCTATTTAAAAACACACATACAGCAGAATAAACAAAACTAAAATTAAGCCTGTTAAAAAGTAGGAGTCCCTATATTCCTTGCAACCCCATCCTTCACCACAAGGTGGCGCTCCTCTGCGGAACCTTCACAGCTGCTAGTAGAGTAAAAAGTTCCCACTGTTAGATTTTGTTTACTTTTCTGTCTTTCCCAATTAACCATGAACTCTTTGAGGACAGGAACCAGGATGGCCGATGAGAGACAAAGGTGACGAACAACCAGCTACTGGCATTGCTTGAAGAAAATGAAGGATAAAAGGCCTGGGAGGGAGAGAAGGGAAGAGGGAAGAGCTGGTAACTGTACACCTGGTAACTTCAGGGAACAGAAATTGGGCCTGGGGCTTTTCTAATATTCAGTGGTGAAAGACTGGATCTGAAACTAGTAAGGTTACATGAGCACGCCGGGCATGGTGGCACCTGCCTATAATCCTAGCATATGGGCAGCTGAAGCAAGCAGGAGGAATGCTTCAAGTCTGAGACCAGCATAGGATACATAGTGACTTTAAGGAGAGCCTGAACTAAAATAGCGAGAAGCTGTCTCAAATCCAAACCAAACCAAACCAAACCAAACCAAACCAAACCAAACCAAACCAAACCAAACCTATCCAAGCCAAGCCAAGCCAAACCAAACCTAACCAACCCGATAAGACAAAAAACAAAACAAAACAAAACAATACGGGAACCCCAGCCACGATAGCCTTCATGTAGTGCACAGAAGGATAGGATGCAAGGTGCTCCAGCAGCCACTGTTCTTCTCTGGCCAGAAGAGGAGCCCACTTGGACCTTTGTTGCTGAAGCTCCATCATATTGACAAGGCTAGTGATGGGCACCAGTATCTCTGCAGCCCTAGCAACTCATGGACAGTGAGTGGTGCAGTGGCAGGAACGTGGTCTCTGTTTTTTTTTCCCCATAGAAATCTCTTGCAAGTGTTTCTACTTTATGGCAACTATTTTGCATGCAGAATTCTTAATTTTTAAGAATTTATAACTTTCTAGCCTCTCCAACACAGAAAAGAATAATTGAGAGCAGCTATAGCATACACGCAGCTCAGTGCAAAAAAAAGTGCAGAGCCCTCATTCAAAAACCAAGAAAGTATTATTAAAGATTCCAAAGAATAAACATTTTTCCTTTTTTTTTTTTGGTACCAGGAATTGAACTTAGGACCTCATGCTTGCCAGGTAGGTGCTATGACACTGAGCTAAATCCCCAGTCCCTTTCTTCTTTGTTGAATTCTCCTGATGTTTTTATTTTCTACTAAAAGTTGTAAGAAAAATTAAAATCGTAAGTGATTAGCTGGACATTTTGAGGGGTGGGTGCTGAGACAGAGTCTCATGTATTCCAGGCTGGCCTGGAACTCACTGTATAGATCAGCATGATCAATTCTCCTGTCTCGGCCTCCCAAGTACAGGTGATAACAGGTGAGCACCACCACACCTGGCTGAATTTTACTTTCATCTTTATACTGTGCAATGCCAGTTCTAAATGCAAATGTGAATCTACATTGTAGAATCATTAAAAATTATGCAATTTTATTTTGTGACTTAAAATTTTTTTTTGGTGATTTGAGACAGGGTCTCGCTTTGTAGTTCAGGCTGACCTTGAAGGCACTACGTATCCCAGGCTGGCCTTGAATTTGTGGTGATCTTCCTGCCTTCAGTCTCTTGAATGTGGGAGTATAGGCATGTGTCACTACAGCCTACAGCCACTACAGCTCTGGTAAGTTTTTTTTTTGGCAGTTCAAGCTGGCCTTGAACTCACTTTTAGTTAGCCCAGGCTGGCCTCAAATTTGCAACAATCCTCCTGCCTCAGTGTCCCCGAGTGCTGGGATTACAGGCATGTGCCACCATGCCCAGCATTGGTTTGGTGTTTTTGAGGCAGAGTCTTGCTTTCCAGACCACACTGGCATCAAAATCACCCTCCTCCTGCCTTAAGATCCTGAGTGCTGGGATTTCTGGTGTGTACCACCAAACCTGACCCTATTCCACCTCTTGATATGCACGCCTTCTACCAGTGTTCTCCAATTTTGTCTTAATGATGAATAAGGAAGCATTAAAACCCAAGGAAATATGAAGCGCTCTATTTTTTTCTTTCCTATATGTCATCATTTTTTAGCAAATGATCACTCAGTACAGGAGGTCACCCAAA
Source organism: Hydrochoerus hydrochaeris (assembly GCA_004027455.1). Classification (NCBI taxonomy): domain Eukaryota; kingdom Metazoa; phylum Chordata; class Mammalia; order Rodentia; family Hydrochaeridae; genus Hydrochoerus; species Hydrochoerus hydrochaeris. The sequence goes on along the minus strand of PVLA01001423.1, from coordinate 87,343 downwards.
TAAAAAAGTGTTTGACAGACACCATTGGCTTCCTGCATTAGGAGCAAGTTCTGGTGTGAATGTGTGGAATCCAGGGCTTTGTGCATGCCAGGCGAGTACTCTGCCACTAGTTGCCTTCCCCCACCTGGAGGAAAGCATTTCTCTCAGCTACTTGGTCCTCCTGTGTGTGCAGTGGCAGACATGGACTCTCATTTGCCCCAGCTTCCAGTCTCTGATCTTACAAGTAACAAACATGCACAAGAATTCTTGCTTTGTGGAATACAGCAAGCCTTACAAGTGAAAGAAAGCACAAGGAAAACCAGACATACAGATGTCACACAGCTTTAGCTTGTGTTCATGTCCTTTTGTGCCATCAGACATCACTTATGAAATATAAATTCGAAAATAGAATTATTTAGAACCTTAAAATACAAACATATTCTGGAGGCGGGGTGCATAGCAATAATCCCAGCACTTGGGAGGTTGAAACAGGAGGATTGCTGGGAGTTTGAGGACACCCTGGGATACATGGTAGGTTCAGGGCCAGGCTGAACTACATAGCATGTGCTCACTTCAGCAGCAGATATACTAAAATTGAAGTACACAGCAAGATCCTGCCCATGAAAACAAAACCAAAAGATAACAATGGCAGAGAGTTTGGGACACTTTCTGAGTACAGGGCTATGTCTGAGTGGAGTGAAGATGAGATGGGCTTAGAAGAAGGAGAAAGGAGTGATTCTTGGAGGACAACTGACCATATCCAGTATGATGCACTTGTGATCAGATGGGCCAAGGTGGACAGTGAGAGAGGTGAGAGAAAATTGGGCTGAGGACAGAGGAACTTATGTGACTAACACACTTATGCTGTTGACTTTCAAGTTCTGTAAGTCCTGTTGCTCGCCAGCCCCATGTGGAGCAGTGCAGAGAATACTCATGAAGTTATTCAGAGTGAACTAGAAAAAGATCCCCCTTTTCTAGATACTATGCTTTACTACCATCTGTTAGAAATTTGAGTAAGACATAATGCTGCCCAGCAGGCAATGTCAGAAGACAGAGAGACAGAGAGAGAGGGAGTGGGAGAGGCAGACCCTGCCAGGGGAGGAGACCCAATCCTATATCAACACCTATTTTGATTCTTTGGTCACCCTGAAGTCTATGTTCTTATTTTGGCAGGCTTTGGCATAATTTCACACATCGTTACATACTACTCCGGTAAAAAAGAGCCCTTTGGTTACATGGGCATAGTATGAGCTATAATATCTATCGGGTTCTTGTGTTTTATTGTATGAGCTCATCACATATTTACCATTGGTATAGATGTAGATACATGAACATATTTCACATCTGCCACAATAATTATTGCAATCCCTACAGGGGTAGAAGTATTCAGCCGATTAGCACCATTACATGGAGGAAACATCAGATGATCCCCAGCAATATTGTGGGCTTTAGGGTTTATTTTCCTATTTACTGTGGGAGGACTAACAGGGATTGTATTAGCTAATTCTTCACTAGACATTGTCTTACATGATACCTACTACATAGTCACACATTTCCACTATGTTCTATCCATAGAAGCTGTGTTTGCTATTATAGGGGGATTTGCTCATTGATTCCCACTATTTTCAGGCTACCCTCTAAACTCTACATGGGCAAAAATCCATTTTTTGGTAATATTTGTGGGAGTAAACCTAACTTTTTCCCCTCAACATTTCTTAGGGCTCTCTGTTATGCCTCAATGATACTGTGATTATCCAGACACATATATGCTATGAAATACTGTTTCATCAATAGACTCCTTCATTTCCCTAACAGCAGTAATAGTAATAATCTTCATAGTCTGAGAAGCATTCATTTGAAAACGAGAAGTCATGGATATTGAATTAACTTCAGTCAACCTAGGATGACTTCACGGCTGCCCTCCACCATACCACACATTTGAGAAACCTACATACATTAAGTCTTAGGGACAAGAAAGGAAGGAATCAAACCTCCTAATGCTGGTTTCAAGCCAGCTCCACAACCCCTATGACTCTCTCAACTAAAAAGATATTAATAAAAACATTACATAACTTTGTCAAAGTTAAATTATTGGTTAAACCCCTATATATCTTCTATGGCCTGTCCTTATGAATTAGATTTCCAAGATGCTGCCTCCCCTATTATAGAAGAACTATTACACTTCCATGATCACATACTAATAATTGTATTCCTACTCAGTACACTAGTTCTATATCTTATTTCTCATATACTTACAACAAAACTTACACAAGTACTGTTGATGCCCAAGATATTGAAACAATCTGAACTATCCTGTCTGCTATTATTCTTATCCTTATTCCTCTTCCCTCCCTTCAAATCTTGTAAATAATAGATGAAATTAATAACCCATCACTGACCATTAAAACAATAGGACATCAATGATACTGAAGCTACAAATATACAGATTACAAAGAGCTTAATTTTGATTCTTATATAGTTCCCACAACTGACTTAAAACCCGGAGAGCTTTGATTACTTGAAGTAGACAATCGAGTTGTTCTTTCCATAGAAATACCAGTTCATACATTCATTGGAAGACGTACTCCACTCATGAGCAGTACCATCCCTGGGGCTTAAAACAGATGCAATCCCAGGGCACCTTAACCAAGCAACCCTAACATCACCATGCCCAGGACTGTACTGTGGTCAATATTCAGAAATCTGCAGTTCAAATCATAGTTTTATACTAATTGTTCTTGAAATAGTACCACTAAAAGAATTTGCAAGCTGATCATCTTCAATATTATAGCATTATGAAGCTGTTCTAGCATTAACCTTTTAGGTTAAATATCAGAGGAGCATTTCCTCCATGATGAAATGACACAACTAGATACAGCCACATGATTCACCACTATTCTATCAATGATTATCTCCTTATTCTTATTTTTTCAGCTAAAAATCTCATCCTACTTGTTTAACCTGGAACCTAAAACAACCTACCTAGAAAATACAAAATATAAATCACCTTGAGAAAACAAATGAAGGTCTATTTGCCTTTTTCATCACACCTACACTAATAGGAATGCCTATTGTAATTATTATCATTATATTTCCAAATATTCTATTTCCCTCTCCCAACCATCTAATTAATAACCATTTAATTACAATTCAACAATGACTAATCAAACTAATTTAAAACCAATAATAACAATAAAAACAAATAATAAATAATAACATTTTAAAACAATAATATAACATCAAAGGACAAACTTGATCATTAATATTAATCTCCCTTATTCTATTTATTGGCTCCACTAATCTTTTAGGACTTCTACTTCATTCTTTTACTCCTACAACACAGTTATCAATAAACTTAGGTATAGCTATTCCACTATGAGCAGAAAAAGTAATCTTAGGGTTTCAACATAAAACCAAATCATCATTAGCACATTTCCTCCCTCAGGGAACACCAATCTTGCTTATTCCAATACTTGCAGTAATTGAGACAATCAGTCTATTTATTCAATCAATAGCTCTAGCAGTCTAACTGACTGCTAACATTACTGCTGGGCACTTACTTATACATCTAATTGGAGGAGCTACATTAGCACTAACCTCTATTAGCTCCTCTACAGCTCTAATTACATTTATTATCCTGCTGCTACTAAGAATTCTAGAATTTGCTGTAGCAATAATCCAAGCCTATGTGTTTATCCTATTAGTTAGTCTATATTTACATGACAACTCTTAGTGACTCACCAAACATGCTTATCACATAGTAAATCCAAGCCCCTGACCACCTACAGGAGCATTATCCGCTCTTCTATTAACCTTGGGCTTAATTACATGATTTCACTTTAACTCCAAGACACTATTGATATTGTTTCCTAACCAATGCTCTTACTATATATCAATGATTACTGGACATTGTATAGGAAGGAACATATCAAGGCCACCATACAACAATTGTACAGAAGGAGTTATGATATGGAATAATCCTATTTATTATCTCTGAAGTATTCTTTTTCTCAGGCTTCTTCTGAGCATTCTACCACTCCTACTAGTAGCCTAGCCCCTATTCTGGAATTAGGAGGATTCTGACCACCTGCAGGTATTAAACCCCTAAACTTCATAGAAGTGCCCCTCCTAAATGCATCAGTCCTTCTGGCATTAGGCGTATCAATCACTTGATCACACCATAGCTTAATAGAAGGCAATCAAAAACAAATAATTCAAACTCTAACCATTACAGTTATTCTAGGTATTTAGTTTATCCTACTTCAAGCCTTAGAATATTACGAAGCATCATTCTCCATCTCAGATGGAGTCTATGGGTCCACCTTTTTTGTTGCAACAGGATTCCATGGCTTACATGTAATTATTGGATCCACATTCTTAGCCGTATGCCTCTTTCATCAACTATATTATCACTTTGCATTGAAACACCATTTTGGCTTTGAAGCAGCTGCTTGATATTGGCACTTCATAGATGTAGTATGATTATCCCTCTATGTCTCCATTTACTGATGAGGCTCATGATTTCTTACTATAATCTAGTATTGCGGACTTCCAATCAGTAGGCCTCAGAAATCCCTATCATCTGATTATGCAATAAATCAACAATATGAATTAACACAACATCACACAGTCTACTAATTGTATTAATTAGTTTAACAGTTGTAAACAAACTTGACCTCACCGGACAAAACTATTCACCAAATTTCTCCTCTGACTCACTCTTTTCCCCATTACTAGTTTTAACAATGTGACTTCTCCCCTTAATAATTATTGCTAGTCAACACCACTTAAATAATGAAACAGAAGTATGAAAAAAAATACATCATCCTTCTAATTCTCTTCCAAACTTTCCTAATTTTAACATTTTCAGCTACAAAAATAATGATATTCTATGTCTTATTTGAAGCAACCTTAATTCCTATTACTTGATGGGGTAATCAAACAGAGGAAATAAAAGCAGGCGTATATTTCTTATTCTACACACTAGTAGGATCGCTCCCACTACTAGTCACCCTAGTATATTTACAGAATCATCTAGGCTCACTAAATTTTCTCTTATTTAACTACAACAATATACTATCACTCACAACCTGATCTAGCAATATAATATGACTAGCATGTATAATAGCTTTTATAGCAAAAATGTCACTATGGCCTTCACCTATGATTTCCAAAAGCTCATGTAGAAGCCCCAATTGCAGGCCCGATAGTACTAGCAGCTATTTTACTAAAATTGGGGGACTATGGGATAATATGAATCCTACAACTCCTAGACCCTTTAACAAACTACACAGCATACCCTTTTATTTTACTCTCTTTATGAGGCATAATTATAACCAGCTCCATCTGCTTATGCCAAACAAACTTAAAAATCTCTAGTTACTTACTCCTCTGTTAGTCACATGGCACTAGTCATCGTAGCTATTATAATCCAAACTCCATTAAGCTTTATAGGCACAACAGCCCTAATAATTGCCCATGGCCTTACACCCTCTTTACTATTCTGTTTAACAAACTCTAACTGTGAATGCATTCATAGTTAAACCATAATTCTGGCTCAAGGACTTCAAACCATTAATGATAGTTTGATGGCTGTTATCAAGTTTAACCAACTTAGCTCTTCCCCCAACAATTAATCTGATCAGAGAATTATATGTCATCCTCTCTACCTTCTCCTGATCTAACTTCACAATTATCCTCACTAGTCTTAACATACTAATTACAGCCCTATATACACTATTTATACTTATCACAGCACAACAAGGAAAATTACCATATCATATTACAAATATCACTCCATCATTTACTCGAGAAAACTCTTTAATAACTCTTTGTATTCTTCCCCTAATTTTCCTAAGTCTAAATCCTAAAATTATCTTAAGAAACTTATACTGTAACTATAGTTTAATAGAAACATTAGACTGTGAATTTAATATTAGAAGATAAAATCTTATTTACCTTAAAGAATCTGAGTTGGAACTGCTAATTCTACATACCATACTTAAAAACATGGCTTTCTTGACTTTTATAGGATGGAAGTATTCTGTTGGTCTCAGGAGCCAAAAAATTGGTGCAACTCCAAATAAAAGTAATCAACCTATTTGTCTCGTCTTTTATCATAACACTAACTACCCTTATATTTTTGATCTTAACTTCTTCAACTAATATCCACAAAAATTTCATATCCTATATACGTTAAATCACTCACATCATTATCTTTTCTATTAAGCCTAATCCCCACCTCTATATTTCTAAATTCAAACCATGAGGTGGTAGTATCAACCTGATATTGGCTAGCAATCCAAATGCTACACTAATACATAAACTTCAAACTAGACTAATTCTCCATATTATTTAAATCAGTAGCTTTATTTGTGACATGGTCTATTATAGAGTTTTCCCTATGATATATACACTCAGATCCACACATTGACAAATTTTTCAAGTATCTACTTCTATTTCTAAGTACCATAATAATCCTAGATACAGCAAATAATCTATTTCAACTTTTTATTGGCTGAGTGGGAGTCAGAATTATATCTTTTCTCCTAATCGGATGATGATATGGCCAAACAGATGTAAATACAGCAGCCCTTCAAGCAGTCCTATATAACCAAATTGGAGATATTGGATTTGTAATTTCTATGGCATGATTCATTGCATATTTTAACTCATGAGAACTACAACAACTATTTATAATACAAAGCAAAATTTCTTTACTACCATTAATCGGACCGTTATTAGCAGCTGCTGGAAAATCTGCTCAATTTGGCCTTCATCCGTGACTCCCTTCAGCAATAGAGGGTCCTACACCAGTATCAGCACTACTACACTCTAGTACAATAGTAGTAGCAGGGATTTTCCTATTAATCCGATTCTCCCCCTTAATACAAAATGACTATCTTATCCAAACAAGCGCTCTATTTTTAGGAGCTATTGCAACACTATTTACTGCTACTTGTGCCATTATACAAAATGACATCAAAAAATCATAGCATTTTCTACTTCTAGCCAACTAGGTTTAATAATAGTTACTATCAGAATTAATCAACCATATTTAGCTTTCCTCTATGTCTGCACACACAGTTTTCAAAGCAATACTCTTTATATGCTCAGGCTCAATCAGCCACAACCTAAATGATTCAAAAAATGGGACATTTGAAAAATGGAATTATTGGGGGGCAAGTCAGAGGTCAAGGCAGCCTTGATAGACAGCTGTGTCTTCTCAGGAAAATGGCGGAAACGCTTTCTTAAAGTGATATATTAACCTGCTTGTAAAACTTTGAATTTCTCCACATCAACCACCATTCCAGAATGAAGCACAAAAAAAAAAAGTGGAGCTAGCAAGAAGAGCTGAATAGTTAGCTTCTTCTACATGACACACACGAGAACTTGTGCAGTGCCAACCAGGATGCCATTGTCAAAGAGTTCAATGTCAATGAGAAGCCACTCCAGCTGTACTAGGAGAAATACAAAAGGAAGGGGTAGCCAATGTGGGAAGTGCCTGGGGCCCCACCAACGGCTTTTTGTAAGCAATCCAGGAGACTGTAAAGATGAAGGAGCAAAAGGCAATCTCAGACCTCCAGTCCACATAGAACACGTCTGGGATACAGTCATGGAACAAAATGGAAGTGACACACGTGAAATGTCTGTGAAAATAACAACTGAAATAAAGAAGCAACTTCATGAGACTGTAAAAGTAATCCAATCAGAAATAATGTCTCAGGTTAAAAAAGAAATCACAAATATAATGAAAAAATTGCTCAGCATATCTAAAGAAGACATAGATAAAAAAAGAGGAGCATAGGAAAATGATAGAAACTTTGAATGAACAAGATAGAAAGGAATTACAATCCATTAATCAGATTCAAAGAGATATCCAGGAAATTTTAGTCAGTCAAAAGCTGGCAAAAGCACTTTAAAGAGACTGAAAATAAACTTTCAGATTTTGAAGATAGGATTGCAGCTAGCAATAATGAATTGAAAGATCTCATAAAAATAACAAAGAATCAGGAAATAACAATGCAGTGACTGCAATATGATATAAAGGAAAATAATGCAAGAAAGATAGGTATCAGTGAAGAAGCAGGAGTGAACACAAATGAAATAAAAAGGCTATTTATAGGAGTAATAATAAAATTTCCCAAACTTGGGTAAAAGATCTGGCATGCAGATAAGTGAGGCATATAGAACTCCAACTAGCCTTGACCAAAGTAAATCTACACCCAGACATATAATAATCAAGATCCCAGAAATTCAGCACAAAAACAGAATATGAAAAGCTGTTAGAGAAAAGAAAGAGATCACCTATAAAGGATAACCCATCACAATCATGGCAGACTTGTCAACACAAACTATCAAGTCAAGAAGAGCTTGGAGTGAAGTATTTCAAGTCCTGAAAGAAAACAGCTTCCAATCCAGATTGATGTACCCTGAAAAACTATCTTTCAAAATTAGTGAAGAAAGAAGATATTTCTGTGACAGAGAACAACTGAAGGAACTCAGGACCACCAAACCAACCCTATAAAAATACTGAAGGACATCCTAGAGAGAGATTTAAAAAAAGTCCAGGAACAGCAGCAGAGGGGCTCACTGAGCAGGGCATGAAATGGAATGGGAATAAGTTGACAGCCAGTGGCAGGAAGATAACATGGCAGAGAGGCAGTGCATGTTGGCCATAATCATGAGTATAAATGGCCTCAATTCACTAATAAAAAGAAATATAAGCAGAGTGGATGAGGCTACAGAGTCCATCAATATGCTTTATACAAGAAACATATTTAACCCAAAAGGGGGTTTATACACTGAAAGTCAAAGGAGAGAAGACAATGATCTATGTGACAGGGAACCAGAAAGAAGTGAGGGTAGCTCGCCCATCAGCTGCAGAGTGGACAAGAAGTCATGGCACTTTTGTACAATGGAAAGCTACTCAGCCATAAAGAAAGATAACCTTGAGGCTCCTGTAAGTAAATGGACACAACTTGAGATCATGCTTATGGGTGAAATGGTTTAGTCACGTTGGTGAATAGGGTGATGTCTCCCTAGTACAAAAATGAAAGCAGATAGTGTGATCCAAAATGAACAATACTTCCTGTGAATGTTAAAGGAGAGGAAGTGTCTAAAAAGGGAAGGCAGTGGCCATTGTTAACCTATTATGATTTGAAACCCATATTGTTTTCCTTGTTCTGTTTAGTTTGGTTTTATTCTGTTTCAGTTAGTCTAATTTTATTATATTTGATGGCATGGACAGCTATTTCAAAGATAACAAAATATATTATGGTAGCAACTTTTGATTTCCTATTAGCTTGTTTTGAAGCACTGTGTTACTTTCATTGTTTTGTTTTTATTCTGTTTGGTTTTGTTTGACTGTATCATGTCTGATGGTATACAGAACTACTTTGAAGAGAACAAGACATATTATGGCACCCATTGTGGTTTTTCTATTATCTCATTTTGAAATCCTATACTGTTTCCATTGTTTTGGTTTCATTTGTTTTATTCTGTACTAGTTTGTTTGATTGATGGTATGGGCAATTCTTTTGAAGATAACAATAGGCATTATGGTAGCCATTATTGATTCCATTGCATTTTGTTTTAAAGTCATATACCATGTTCATTGTTTTGTTTTTTAAAAAAAAGAAAAATGGAATTATTTAAAATTTTACCCATTACTACTTCCTCTTTAATTATTGGTAGCCTCGCTCTAACAGGAATACCATTCCTTACAGGCTTCTACTCTAAAGACTTCATCACTGAAGCTACCACCATGTCCTATGTCAGTGCCGGAGCCCTAGCCCTTACTCTTATCACCACATCCCTAACAACTGTCTACAGCGCTCGAATTTTATTGTTCACTCTATTAAAAAGCCCATGATACAACTTCTCACCCCTAATCAATGAAAACAGCCCCATACTAGTAAATTCTATTAACCGCTTAGCAACCACAAGCATTTTTGTGGGGTTTTTCATTTCAAATACTATTCCATCTACAAGTGTTTACCAAATAACTATACCAAGCTACCTAAAAGTATCAGCTCTTATAGTAACAATTATTGGCTTTACAATTGCAATGGAACTTAACTCAATAGCCTATAATTTAAAATCAAATTATTCAACAAAGCCCTTCAACTTTTCTAATGTATTAGGCTACTTTCCAATTGTTGTGCATCAGTTGCTTCCTTATAAAAATCTGCTGATAAGCCAAAACTTATCATCAGTGGTAACTGACTTAATATGGCTTGAAAAACAGCTCCAAAAATCATTTCCAGCCTACAAATCTCAGTGTCCACTAGTTTGTCAAATCAAACAGGATTAGTCCAATTTTGTTTCCTATCCTTTCTCATCTCTATAACTCTGGAAACCATTATAGTTATCTAATTATCTCAAGTAATTTCAATAGCAATAAAAATACCTACAAATACAGATCAACCAGCTACAAATATTAATCAACAATTATAACTATAAATAGCAGCTTCGGGATCCTCACTAAGAAAGCTTACCACATTTTCATCATCATAAATAATTCATTCTCCTATATTATAACAATCAATTAAAATTTCAACTTTATTATTACTAGCTCATCAATACAATAATAAAAATTCTACAATTAATCCTAACAATAAAGTGATTCAAATAATCATGCTAGATATTCACATCTCTGGATACTGTTCTGTGGCTAAAGCTGTTGTGTAACCAAATATGACTATTATTCCTCCTAGATAAATTAAAAATACTATGAGTCTTAAAAATGACCCACCTTGACTTAAAATGAGTATACATCCAATACCACCACTAACAATCAATGTTAAGCCACCATAAATGGGAGAGGATTTTGCCAACAGGCACATAAAGCCTATGACAAACAAGATGCTAAGAATGTGCATAGTGTTTAAAGTCATAATTCCTACATGGAATTTAACTATGACTAGTGGTACGAAAAACCACTGCTGTAATTCAACTATAGAAACAAAACTAATGACTCACATATGAAAATCACACCCACTAATCAAAAGTATCAACCATTCATTTATTGACTTTCCAGCTCCATCTAACATCTCGGCATGATGAAATTTTGGTTCATTCTTAGGAATCTGCCTTAGATTACAAATTATTACAGGACCATATCTAGCAATACACTACACTGCAGATACAACTACAGCATTCTCATCTGTTACCCACATCTGCCGAGATGTTAATTATGGCTGACTAATCTGATACCTACACGCAAATGGAGCATCCATATTTTTCATCTTCTACCTCCACATTGGATGGGGCATTTACTACGGATCTTACACATTCCTAGAAACCTAAAATATTGCTTTCATAGGATACGTATTACCTTGAGGACAAATATCATTCTGAGGTGCCACCATAATTACAAACTTCTTATCAGCAATCCCTTACATCAGAACAACCCTTGTAGAATGAATCTGAGGTGGATTCTCAGTTGACAAAGCTACCCTTACACTTCATGCTACCTTTTATTATTGCAGCCTTAGTTATAGTACACCTATCATTCCTTTATGAAACTGCATCAGATAACCTCTCAGGACTCAATTCTGACTCCGACAAAAATCCCATTCCACCCCTACTACACAATTAAAGATATCATAGGATTACTATTTGTAGCACTAGCACTTTTATCACTAGGCCTTTTCTCACCTGACCTCCTTGGTGACCCAGACAATCCTTTAAACACATCCCCATACATTAAGCCACAATGATATTTCTTATTTGCATATGCAATTCCCTGTTCCATTCCCAACAAGTTAGGAGGGCCCTTGTATTCTCAGTCCTAATCCTAGCCCTATTCCCAATGTTACACCTATCAAAACAATGCAGCATAACATTCCACCCTCTCAACCAGTGTCTTCTATGACTGCTAGTAGCTAACCTTATTATTCTCACATGAATTGTGGGACAATCAGTTTAATATCCCTACATCACAATTGGTCAACTGGCATCCATTACTACTTTCTCACCATCCTAATTCTTTTCCCACTAGTAAGCATAGCAGAGAACAAAATCCTAAAGTGAAGAGTCCTGGTAGTATAAACAATTACTCTGGTTTTGTAAACCAAAAATGGAAACTAATTTTCCCTAGGACACACAATTCAAAGAAGAGACAAAAAGCCACACCATCAGTACCCCAAACTCAAATTATTATTAAACTATTCCTTGATAACATAAAAACGTGTGTTCATATAGCCTTCCAATCACGTGTATCTACATGTGCACTTCTCCACATGGTTTATGTACTTCTAACATTAATGCATGTCCCCATTAAGTAAATGTACTAGTACATAATATGTAAAACAGGACATAGACTGTTATATGTATAATCAACATTAAACTATTACCCTATGGATATCAAGCAAGTATATTAAGCTACAAATGTACATAAACCATTAATATTTCTATTCCACTAATCCTTAATCTAAATGACTATTCATTACCAAAACACCATGATTTTTATCTTACATAAAACATCCATTCCATCGTTAGACACGCACCACTGAGTCACATAAGTCCTTGTCAATATGACTATCCCCGTCCCCTAATCAACCTCTTAATCTACCATCCTCCGTGAAACCAGCAACCGGTTAGACAGGGATCCCTCTGCCCATAACATGTGAGGGTTTCTAATAATGATCTTTAAGAGACATCTGGCTCTTACTTCAGGGCCATGACCTTTAACTCGCTGATGTGTTCCCCTTAAATAAGACATTTCGATGGACTAATGACTAGACTGGCCCATGATCAACATAACTGCAATTTCATGCATTTGGTATCTTTTTATTTTCGGGGATGCTGTGACTCACCATTGCCGTTCAAGGCATGGTTCCGTGCAATTCAATTGTAGCTGGACTTATAACTGAAGTATCCTTATTCCACGTGAAGAGAGGTCAGTGGCAATTATTTTAATTCTTGGAGGACATAATCCTTAAATACATGTGTATGTACATATACGTGTGTGCGTACATGTACGTGTATGTACGTACGTGTACGTGGGTTGACTCCAATCTGCTTATACTTATCTTCAATGGTTTGCACACATTTAAGGACTGCCTGTGCTATCCATTGTAGTTTTAAGGGGGGCGGGGGGGAACATGCATCTAAATTTCCAAAAAGAAATCATAGTCTGTCTCCAAAGGTGGGTAAAAAGGGCCGGGGATATAGCTCAGTGGCACAAGTGTCTTCTTGGCAAGTTCAAGGTCCTCAGTTTGATTCCCGGTACAAACAACAGCAACAACAAAAAAATCCAAAGATGGGTGAAAGAAAAGAGCTGGAACAAAAAGAGAACCATTGTACAGGCAAGTAGGTATGTAGTTTGAGCGGAAGGCTCATTTCAGTAACGTCGTTTCAGGGATGTGGGAGCCATCACTGGACACCCCGGACCATGGGAGCCCCAGCATCTGGGTCCGCTGGCCCTTCCTGAGTCACTCATTCATTATCCATTAATCTGGTGAAAAGCACATTGTGTGTGATCCAGAGAGAGGTATCTACAAGTGAAGCAGAAATCCTGACCTAACCGCAGCCATTTGGTTTAATAAAGTTGCAGTTATTCTGTTCTCTGCAACTTCGAACTCAGTTAAATTCCATGATTTGTCATCAAATTGAAACTCCTGCCGATTTGCTAAAAACAGCTTTGCTTCACACAGTGTGCTCACCACAAGATTGCCGTCGTACCACGGCTTTCAGCAAAAGCTTATCTCCTTCTTGCAACTTCTGTCTGCCAACTTATAAAAAGACAAACTTTGTGTAAACCTCACCCTAGACTTTGGAGATGGCTCCTCTGGGGTCTGCTAGCACCAGTAAAATTTCCTTTCTTCACCTGAGCTCCTGGTTACTATTGATTCAATTTTTCCTGCAACATTAAGTATTTCCAAAAAGTGAGTATTGACACACTGATGCAAAATGAGAACCTAGTGGTGCTGCCCTTCTCTGCCAACTCTGATCGGCTTTCTCCCCAGCCAGAAAGACCAGATTATTCTTCACTCTGCCAATTTGACCTTGAGCAGTCACTTGACTTCTTAGCCTCGATGTCCTTGTCTATAACATGGGTAGAATAATACTAATGCCTTGTAGAGGGCTTTTAAGCATTGGGGCTGATTGGACTTTGAGCAGTCACTTGACCTCTGTCCCTTGATTTTCTTGACTATAACATGGATAGAATCATACTAATTCTGCCTAGAGAGATTTTAAGAATTGGAGGGCTGAGCATGATAGTGTATGTCTGTAATTCCAGTACTTTGTGAGGCTGGGGCAGGATGATCTCAAAATTGAGACAATATGAGCTACTTGAGGAGATCCTGTCTCAAAAGAAGGGCTAGGGGAATAGCACTGGTTTGCTTCCCAGTTAAACAAACAAACAAACAAACAGTAATGGATATAGACATTTAGCACAATGCCCAGCACTGGCTCTCTGCCAGGTGGGCTTGTGTGCTATGAAAGGAGAGAGAATTAGTGCATGGATTCCCACTATATAGGAATATATATATATAAGGCCGCACAGATGTTTATTAACAGTGAACAACTGGGCAACACACCCCAGAACACAGCCATCAGTGGGACATTTTAGGAACCCCGTACTGGGCTGTTCCTTCCTCCCGCCTCTGAGGTCAAGGGTTCCCTGCAGAGGCCTGGAGCAGCAGCCCACTGCAGTTTCAACCTGACTCCAGAGACAGCCCTGCCCCTGGAGACCTCACCAGCCCTCTTGTGACCTCATCACACTCTCGACCAATAGGGTAGGAGACTGGAGACCACGCCCCACTCTGCTGTGTTTATTTATGCTCTAGGCCCAGCTGAGGGTCTGCTAGAGGTTCTGGGAATTGATTTCTGGATACTGTACCACACTGTGCTGATGTCAACCCACCCTTTACCGGCTCCCTGCCTGGGGATTTCTGAACAAATTTGAAGGCAGAAATTGGCTGTGGCAGAAGAAAAAGGTAAACCTCATGGGGCCACAGCTGCTATCTGAGACCCCTAAGGGCCACAGTGTACAGACTCAACTCCTTCCCCCATAGCAGACTTCTCACAGCCCCCTTAACCCTTACCTCGGTACCTGTCCCTGTTGGAATGGAGAGGAGGTCAGGGCATAAACAGATTCTGGGGACAGGGAGGGAGGAACGGTTAGTCCCAAGCTCCCTGGGGATCTGTCATCACTACCCCTCACTTGGCCTTTGATCTTCACCTGGTCCTCTAAAGTGTCTTTACAACCTTTCTGGTTTCTCTGGTGGAGACACAGATGTCCACTGGGCAGGGAGTTGGACCACAGGAAGGAGTGCAGGGTGTCCTTGCTCCTTAACTTACAGTGCCAATGTGGAAACTTCTCCAGGGAGCTCTGCATTGGCAGTGTCTCTGGACAACCATAGGAAGCAGGTCTGTGCATTTTCTCCTAGGTCTCTACTCCCTTCAGAATTTTTTTCTAAGTTCTCATGTGACTTCCCTTTGACTTTGGGACCAGACTGCTTTCTTAAGCTCCTTGGAGTGAGTTCTGCTTGTCAAATGTAGAATAGATCCTGGAAAACTCAATTTCTCCATGTATTTCCCAGATCAATTGCAGCTTGGATGCTGAGTACCACAGGATTGACATGAGGCCTTTAAAACAATGTGTTTTTTTCCAGGTGGGGGTCTTGCTCTGAAGTGCAAGTAGGCCTCCATTCACAGTCCTCCTGCCTTGGTTTCCCAAATCCTAGCACACGTCACCATGCCTAACTATTTTCTGAAACACCAGTTCTGCTTGATCCTCTAAAGTGGAAACATTAATGTATGTAAGATAACATTTGCATAAATTTGTGAGACAGTAATTGATTTTTCTGAAATAATGCTGGCTTGGATTCTATTAGTTCTCAGGTTCCCTAGGCTGTGTCTTCAGCACTTCTGCAGTTAGGGTACTTGACAGAAGTTTGAGAAATACTAGTGTAGCTCTAACAGATGGGTAAGACAGTGCCCAGATGTCTGGTTTTTAAACTACCCAATGTAAGTTCCCACCTATTTAATGTTTACTTTTCCACTTCTACTTCTCATTTTGCCCCCTGGGAATGGTTAGTTCACTGCAAATCTCAGAGGTGAGAGTTAGAATATTGAATTCACCTTCTGTTGTTACTTCTCCTGGGTGTTTTTTTTTTTTGTGTGTGTGTGTGTGTGTGACTGGAATTTGAGCCAGAGGCCTTGGACATTAGGGAAAATGTTCTACCACTAAGATACAGCTCAGCCCACTCATTGTCTTTTATTGTTTGTTTGTTTGATTGTAGTACTGCAGATTGATTCCAGGAAGCACTGAGCAACATTTCTAGCTCTTTAAATTTCTTTCTTTCTCTTCTTTCCTTCTTTTCTTTCTTCCTTCCTTCTTCTCTCCCTTCCTTCTTTCTTCCTTTCTTTCTTTCTTTCTGACATAACTTTTCATTGATTTATGGTTTTTCCAAGATGGTATCACACTTATGATCTTCTTGTCCCAACCTCCCTGGTATCTGGGATTAAAAGACCTGCACCTCATGGCTTGCTTGCCTTTTTTTTTTTCTTTTTCTTTGTGCCACATGGACACCGCATTACCTCATTCATTCACTGATCACGACACCTTGTAGGGTAGTGGGGGGCATTGCAGCAGGAGGATGAGAATAGAGGGCTTATCATTGTCATGGGCATAACTACTCTTCCTTTGCACAGTAGAGAGAGTCTCAAGTAAAAACCAGCCTTGCTGATCCTGCAGTAGTGAAGAAGAAGAACAAGATTAAAAATACCAGTCAGAGTGGGACAGGCACTTCTGGTGATTAGCACTCACCTGAGAAAGTGACTCTTGGGTGGCCAGGCTGCTGAGGATAGGGGGCCCAAATGGCAGTAATGGATCATGGTTCAGATGAAAATGTCAGGTACTGATTAAGAATTCTGCATTTTGGGAGCTATGGTTGTGTCTTGACAAGTTTGTGTCAAACCCTGGGTATGATCTGCAGCACTCCAAAAAAATGAGAAGATGGGATTGAAAGGAGAGAGAGAGAGAGAGAGAGAGAGAGAGAGAGAAAGAAAGAGAGAGAGAGAGAGAGGAGAGAGGAGGGAAAATGGTATGTACACTTGTGAAGTTCAAATGAAATGCTTTTATGTGAATTCACTAGGGCCTAGTGGAAACACTCTGTGAATGGCAGTTGCTATTTGATTTTCCTCAGCCAGGAAAGCCAAACCAGGGATAACAGCCACTCATCTTCAGGCTCTCTGAAGTCCCCCAAGGTGTGCAAGGAGAGCCCCAGGACTCAGGATTACATATTTTGAGTTGTCTTTGCTATTAGCTTACTGGGCGATAACAGAAAAATCACTTCCTTCCCAGGGCTTCAGGGTCTTTCAAACTTGATTTTTTAGCCACACCCCTTGAGCCCCAGTGATCCCTTACTGGGGACTCTGATTTTAAAATGAAGATGAGGGCCAGGCTCAGTGTGGCATGGAGTGTCTCTGGAGGAACAGGGCCCACCTACCTGTTGCCCACTACGGCTGCCCAAGTTTCCAGTCTGGACAGTCATTTCCTGAGCTGCAGGCAGACCAAGGTCATCAGGGTTCAGGAAGGAGGCTGTCAGCCCTTGCTTTGAGCTTGGACATCTGCAATGCGGACCTGTGGTTGGAACCTTGGCAGCCACATCCTCACTCCCAGTGTCTCCCAGCATGTGTGACTGTCTCCTGACTGCAGCAGCCCTGTCCTGTGTGCTTTGCCCTTTTGTGACTGTGATACTTAGGCATTTTCTGTTCCTCATACCCCTTAAACTTGCTTTCTTCTGTGACAGGCTTGAAGACCACTCTATTCCTGCACTTCCTTCTGCTTTTGATACTGTGTCACATGGTGGTGTCCCTTCTCCAGGAGCTGCTCTCACTAGTGGCATCACTTCAGGTTTGTGCCTTTCTCCTTTGTCTGCTGTCTTCCCACATACTCACTCCATCCTCCTTCCCAAAGGACTTGCCTTGTACAGAGTCTCCTTTCCTGTCTCTGGGCAGCTTGGTCTAGAGAGCCAAGTTTTTTCCATTGGGACTGGGATGGGGAGGCCACAATGAGGCTTTTCCTTGGGGTGTGATGAGGTGAAAGCTTGAGAGTCAGGTTGGCTCACTTTGCCCTGAGTTGTTCTTATGGAAACTGACTCACTCCCTCCTCTGTTCCTTTTAAACAGCACTCTGACTCTGCCAGTGGCCCCACTCTCATGGCTGAAAGCAAATGAGTATCTCCTACTGTAGCAGCAGTCCCTAGATTGAGGCATCCCGGCAGGACACTACCCCTGATACTCTTCTTTATCCAGTCCCCAGCACCATTTTCTTAGTTACTTTTAATGTTTCTGAGTCAAAATTCCCCACACTACAAATTAAAAGAGAAGATGTTTATCACTGTTTGTGGAAGTTTGCAGAGGTTTCAGAGAGTCATCTGGCTCCAAGGCAGGGTATGATGGCAGAGGGGTATCACAGAGGAGAAACAGTCCATGATATTCCAGGCAGCAACACAGCAGCAGCAGCAGCAGCAGCAGCAGCAGCAGCAGCAAACCCCTTTTCCCCTTTTATCCAATTCAGGTCACAAACCTTTTGGCTGGTGCCAGTCACATCCAGGTTGGGTCTTCCCATTGTCCATATCCAGAATTATGATATATTAGTTGGTGGACTAATCTAGTACCACGTCCACTTAATGGCAGTATCACACACATAGACCAGTAATGGTTAACATTTAGAGTTGAGTTTCCAAACTGCACCCCAAAGCCCACTTATTTATTGCAAAGAACCTATACTGCAATTAAACTTGAATACTGAGGTTTTATTTTAGAAAAACAACTCATACATTAACATCTTTTGTCTTAAAACAACAGACAGGCAGGTAATATATTCATCATCAGTATCCTACATCCAGCCACCTCTGAAAATGAAAGAATGAGGCTCTCTGGGGACATCTAGATACAACCCCTAACAACCCCTGAGTCTGTGTCTGCATCCCTAGGACTTTGGCTAGACCTATGACTGGGGCTCAGTGATGTTCAGGGTTAGGGTATTGTTGGGTTAATAGGACTAGTGATTGGTCTAGGCACAGAGATAGATAGGGCTTTATTCAGGCTATGTTTAGGATAAGTCTAGGGTTTCACCAGGGATAGAATTAGAATTAGGGTTATTTCTATGGTTACTTGTAATTTAAGGTTTATGGTTACTTGTAGTGTAAGGGATAGGGCTAGTGATATGTGTAGAACAAGGGTGAAGGCTGTGACAAGGAGTAAGCCTAGGATTCCAGAAATGTTAGGGTTGAAGTTAAGGATCCATCAATTTAGGTAGTTTTAAGGTTATGTTTTTTGTTACAGTTTTGTTAGATTTAAGATTACATTGAGCATTAGAGCTGGGATTAGGGTTAGGGTTAGGACTAAGATAGGACTAGGTTTCCACCATGGATAATTTTTTTTGCCAGTGTTAGGTTTCAGGTTAGAATTAGGGCTAGGATTTGGACTAGGATTAGGTATACAACTAGCACTAGTCTTTGAGTTGTATTAGGTTTAGAACTAGTATTGTAATTAGTGAGAGAGTTATGTTTAGAGTTAAGGTTAAGATTAGTTTAATGTTAGGGTTAAGGTTACATTTAGGGCTACTTCTGGCTCTAAGTTAAGAGGTATGGCTAGGGCTAGTTTTAGGTTAAAGTTAGTGCTAGGGCTAGGTTTTGTGACATTTGGCACTATGTTTATGGTTAGGGCCTAATTTTTGTTAGATTTTGGGTTGAGTTTAAGGTCATGGTTGTGTTTGGGTAAAGGGTTGGCTTAGGTCCATTGTTGGACTAAACCTCTAATTTTCTAGGTCTAAGGTTAAAATTTGGTTTAGGGTCACCTAATAGGCTAGGGCTGGGATTAAGGTTATGGGTAGGGGTAGGGCTGGGCATAAGTTTAGGGTTATGATTTGATTTATGAAGGATGTCAATGATAGACCTACATCTATGGCTGGGTCTAGCAAATTCCAAGGTTAGAGTTAGGGCTAGGGCTAGAGTTAAAGCTTAAAGTAGGTTAGGTTTGTGTTAGAGTTAATGTTAGTTTAGGGTTATGATTTAACAGGCCTAGGGTTATGTTAATGGTTACAGTCAGTGTTAGATGTTAGGGTTATTATTATGGTCATGGTTATGGTGAGGGCTTGGGGTACTTCTAGGGATTTGAGGGTAGTTATAGGCATAGGTTTTCACCAAGTTTAAGGGTAGGTTTAGGTGTTTGGTTTTGGTCTTGTTCAAGGATAGAATGGAGAGAAGGGCTGACCCTAGGAATCCACCTTGTTTAGGGTTAATTTTAAGGGTAGGGTAATGTGTAGTCCTAGAACTAGGGTTTGGAATAGGGCTACGGTGTATGATCCATGAAGCTCAGGGTTAAGGCTAAAGTTAGCCCTATGACTAGATTCTAGGGCCTTAGAGTTTAACCAGTGTTAGGGCCATGGGTAGGTTTGTTTTAGTTTTGGTATAATGCTAAGGTTAGGGTTAGTTTAGGTGTAGTTTTAGTGTTAGAATTCCACCAGTGTAAAAGTTCGAGTTTAGACCATGGCTATGGCTAGTGTTAGGTTTCAGGCTAGAGTTTCCCCAGGGTTATGATTCATGTTAGATTTAGGGTAATGGTAAGCATTAAGATTAGTACTACAATTAGAATAATGGGTTAGGCTTATGATTAGGATTTATGTTGGGGTTGAAGTTAGGTTTTGGGTTTGTCCTAGGCCCAATGTTAATGCTATGGTTAGTGTTAGGGTGAGGCTGACTCTTCCACTAGTGTCAGTGTTAAAGCTATAGTTTGGTTTAGAGTTATGGTTAGGATTTTCCACAGCTTAGGGTTAGGCTTAGGTTTTAAGTTAGGGTTAGGAGTTTACCAGGCTTAGGGTTAGCATAGTTCTGAGGCTAATGACAGAGCTAGGACTAGGGTTCCACCAGGGGACAAATCAGTGTTAGAATTAGGCCTTGGGTTAGGGCAAGGTCTACATCTAGTGCTAGGTCTAGTGCTAGGACTAAGGTTAGGGCTGGATTAGCACTAGTTGAACACCTGTTTTAGGGATTTGGTTAGTGTCAGTATTATGGTGCCACCTGGATTAAGTTTAAGAGTACAGATTTCTTTTGGGATAGTGTTAGGTTTAGGGCTTGAGTTAGATCTAGACTTATGGCTCTACTAAGGTTAGAATTAGGTTTAGTGTTATCTGTAGAGCTAGGGCTAGAGTTTGGGCTAGCTCTAGGGTTCCAGCAGCATTAGAGTTAGTGTTATATTAGGGTTAGAATTACATTTAGTTATATGACTAGAGTTTGAATGTTGATAGTGCTACAGCTACTAAGTCTAGGTCTATTGTTCCTCTTAGATCTAGTATTGTGGTTTGGTTTTAAGGTTCTATTAGCTAGATTTTGCAGTATTGTTTGAGCTCAGGTTCAGGTATTTCTAAATCTTAAAGAAGGGTATGGCTTAGCCATTTTTTGGGTTGGGCTAGTGTGATGGTTAGGTTTAGTTTGAGGATTCCATCAGCATTAGGATTATTTGGATTATTGTTAAGTTTCAATAAGGGTTAGGCTCATGTTTAGGGTTATGACTCTGTCTATTCCTAGGTCTATGGCTAAGTCTAGGATTCTACTAGGGTTCTTTTAGGGTTTAGGTTGGTTTAATTTTTTAGACCTCGGGCTATGCCTATGTCTGTTAGGGTTAATTTTAGGGTCATGGTAAGGCACAGGTGTATTATAGGCCTCTGGTAGGGATAGAGCTACAGCTAGGGCTAGTTTTCCACCAGAGTCAGTAGTAGAGTTCATCATGGTGTGTGAATTTGTGGTCTACCACAGTTAGAATTAGGTTTATGTTTAGACCTGTTAGGGTAATGAATAAATCAATTTCTAGAGTGAGGTCTTTGAGTAGGGATAGGGCTGGCATTCAACCAGTGTTAATGCTAGGATGTGTTTTATGATAGGGTTGGGTTTGCATCAGGGTTATGGTTAGGGCTAAGATTAGGGCAACAGTTCATTTTAGGGTTAGTGTTAGGATTAGATTAGGGCTCCAATTCATCCAGAGTTAAAACTCAGTTAAATTTTGGATGAGGCTAAATGTTAAATTTATTGTTATGTTTTTAACAGGTCCAGAGTTACATTTTTGTTGGTATTATAGCATGGTGATGGTTAAGGTCTTGTTTAGGATAGTTTATGGCTGTATCTAAGGTTAGGTTTAGGGTTAAGGTTAAAGTTAGAGTTTAGGATTCAGGTATTCCACAGGGTGAGATTTCCAACAGGGTTAAGAATATGGTTAATTTTAGACTTAATGTTGGTGGTGCAACAGAGTGTGGTTTAGTGTTAGTGTTAGGCTTGGACTTACCGATAAGACTATGGCTAGGTCAAAGGCTACTTTTAAGATTTGTGCTAGAACTATGGCCAGGGTTCTTCTAGGATTAGTGTTAGGGCAATTGAGAGAGTCAGGCTAGGGCTTTTACAAGATCTGGGATTCCACTAGGTTTAAGATTATCATTATGATTAAGGTGAAGATTAAGATTACTGTTAGTGTTAAATTTATGTTTATGGAGTGGGTGATTGCCAGTGATAGGGCTGTGGTTATGGTTTTGGCTAGGGTTAGGCTTAGGTGTAAGGTTCTTCTATTTTTATGGTTAGGGTCAGGATCAAGGTTGACCCTACTCTGAGGGTCAGCATAGTTGTATTGTTGTGCCTAAGATTGGTGTTCCTCCAGCATTATTGTTAATTTTAGGTTTAGGATTGTGGTTATGTTTATGGTCAGTGCTAAAGCTATGGCTAGGTCTAGTGTTTGGTATAGGATTAGTTTCCCTAAGTTTGGGGTTGTTGTTTGTGTTACTTTGAGGTCTAGGACCAAAGCTATGTTTAATTTTACATTTACAGTTAGGGTTTGTTTTATGTTTAGGCGTAGAGTTCTGAGAAATTTAGGAATAGGGTTTTATTACATTTATACGTAGGGCTAGGGCTGAGGTTAGACTAATGTTAAGTCTAATTCTTTTTAAGTCTACGTTGGGCTTATTTGTAGTTAGAAAAATATTTAGGGCTAGAACTAGAGATAGAGCTCAAGTTAAGGCCAGGATTTTTATTGAGATGATGGTTTTGTTTATTGCTAGTGTTAATGTGAGAGTGGAGATGAAATTAAGAGTTAGAATTAGGTTTATTTTTATATCCGTGTCAGGATTAGTGTTAGGCTAGGGCTAAGGCTAAATCTCAGGTTTGATTTAAGGTCCATCCATTGTTTGTTTAGTGCTAGTGTTACTACTGGGCTAAGGCTCAGAGTAGGGCTTAGGCTAGAGCTAGGATTAGGTCATGTTTAGGTTGAGTGCTTAAACTATGGCCAGGACTAGTGCTTGTGTTAAGGCTAGAGTTCCCCAGTTTTATGGTTATTTTGAGTGTCACTGTTTGGTCTATGCTTAGGGTTAGAATTAGGGTTAGGGTTAGTTTTATGTTTAGGTGTAAGGTTCCAAGATAGGTTCGTTTAAGTTTATTTGTAAGGAGTGTGTAGGGTTATGGTTAAAGTTAGGTTTACAACTAGTTTAATGTTAGAATTAAAGCTAGAAATAGGATTGGGGTAGAGTTCTAGCAGTGTTAGCGTTATGATTAGTTTTAAGTTAAGGTTAGGGATAGGTTTAAGTTCAGGTTTAGTAATAGGCGTAAGACAAGGTTTAGGGATAGGGATATGAGCACTACTAGGGCTTAGGGTTCTAGTACGGTTAGGGTAAAGTTCAGGATAAATAGGGTGTACTTGGTAGTGCAAGATACATGGAAAAGACGAGGTTGGCTTAGGATTTCATTTCTGATAGGGTTTTATAGCACCATAGAGAAGCAAAAGGAAATAAAAAGTGACCTTTATGGAGGATTGGATAGGAACACACCACTCATGGGGTTAGGCATTTCTCCTCTGCCTGAGACAAACATTGTGGGAGGTCTTATGACTTCTGATCAGAAGCAGTGCTTAGGAGAGCACTGAATGAAGGGCACTGCATGAAGAGCTGGTTGAAATTTTCTTCATGGGCACAGGAAAGAAAAGAGGAAGTTCTAATCAGGGTTGAAGGTGAAGGAGGAGAATTTGGTTGTCACTTTGGCCTTCCATCAAATTAGACCACTGTCAGTATGTCCAGTAATTATACTAGGGCCAGAACTCTTCAAGTTCAGGTTAGGGTTTAAGGTTTAGAGCTAGGGTTAGGTTGAGGGTAAGGGGTCCACCATGGCTAGGATTAGGGCCAGCTGTATTGTTAGATTTAGTGTTATAGTTAGGACTAGTGCTAAGATTTCACTGTCTCAATTTTCTTCCTGCTGAAACAGAATACCCAGCACCCTGTTAAAGGAGTAAATGCTTATTTTAGCTCACAGATTGTAGAAGTTTCAGCTGCCTCTGAGAAAAGGCCACATGACTGACAGCGATGGTGTAGGATAAACAGCTCCTTTCAGGGAAGACAGGAAGCACCAGCAGTGAGCCTCCCTTTCACAGTATATGCCATTTGAGTTACAAGCCTATTCATTGTTGCCACTGATACCGAAAGAGCGTGTTCTGCTTACAGTAATTCCATCCAGCCATGGGTATTACATTGCTAAATCAATTAGTTGCGAATTCTAGTATTATATACCAATGATCCAGCCACCTCAAAAAGCCCCACCTATGAGTGAAAGAGGCTGTGGGAGACATCTAGATGCATCCACCAGGCTTTAGGGTTAGGTTTAGATTTTGACTTAAGATTCGTGTTATGGTTGGTGTTAGTGATAGGGCTGGGGCTAGACCTAGGGCTACAGCAAGGGTTAAGTCTTGCACTAAGGTTAAGATTTATGTTGGGTTTGTGTTAGTTTGAAGTTTTTACCAATGTTAGGGTAAGTTTAACCGCTATGTTTAAATTAGGTATAGATTTAGGTTTAGGTGTAGGTTTAGGCTGGATTTAGGTTTAATGTTAGATTTCTACCAGTGTTAGGCATATGATGAGATATAGCTTTAGTTTTAATTTTAGGGCTCGTGCTAGGTTTATGTCTAGGGTTAACTTTTCTATCAGTGATACGGTTAAGGTTAGGGTTAGGGTTAAGTCTAGGGCTAGAATCTAGTTAAGGGCAAGTGCTTTGTTTAGTGGCTAAATCCAAATATTTTCTTAGGGGAAGGTCCCTTTCTAGGTCTAGGGTTCCACGAGGGTTAGTGTTAGAAGTAGTTCTAGGGCTAGTGCTAGCAAAGGACTAGATATAGGGATAGGGCTTTGATTATACCAGGGTGAAGGTGTGCTTATTAAGCATAGAGTTATAGTTAGTAATAGTGTTGGATTTTGGATTAGGATTAGTGCATGGACTAGGGCCACAGTTAGGGTAGGGTAAAAATAAGGAATGTTTCATATATAGATTTAGGGCTATGGTAGAGCTGGAATTTGTGCTAGTCTTGGGTAAGTGCCAGGTATAATTTGAGTGTTAGTGATAGGGTGAAGACTAAGGGTATGGATAGGGTTAGGGTTGGGTTTATTGTTAGAATTAGGATTAGGCAAAAGATTATGTCTAGAGTTGGTTTTGGGATTTGTTTATGGATAAGATTTGGGCCAGTTTATTGTTGAATTAGGGCTTTGTTTAGGGTTAGGAGAATTTTTTTGGGTTAAAGTTATGTTTATATATAGGGCTATGGTTGGGGTTAGAGCTCAGTTAGTGTTAAGATCAATTCTTTCTATGTCTGTGGTCAGGGTTATAGTAAGAGTAATATTTAGAGTTAGATCTAAAGATAAGGCTCATGGTAAGTCTATGGTTTTTATTGATGCTATGGTTTTGTTTATGGGTAGTTATAGAGTTGGACTGGTGTGAGAGTGGAGGAGTGTTTGAGGGTTAGATTTAGGTTATAGTTACATCCATTTCAACATTAGCTTTAGTTTTAGATTAAGGTTAGGACTAGGTCTAGGGCTATGGTTATGGCTATAGATAGGGTTAAATTTAAGGTTTTTCCTGTTTTTTTTTTTTTAGTGTTAGTGTATTAATTTTGGTTAATGCTTTGAGTATGGCTAGGTTTAGGGCTGGGGTATGTTATGTGTCACTTAAGTGCTAAAGCGATGGCCTGGACTAATGTTTTCGGGTAGAGCTATGTATAGTTCCCTAGGTTTAGGTGTATGTTTGATGTTACTGTTAGGTATAGATCTAAAACTGTTTTTAGGTTTAGAGTTAGGGTTAGAGTTTTATCTTTTGTTGTAGAGTTTCAAGATAGGTAGGATTAAGTTTATTTGTATGTAAGTTTGGAGTTCTACCTAGTTATGTTAGGATTAGAGCTAGGAATAGGATTAGAAGTAGAGTTCTAGTAGGTTTAGGGCTAGAATTACTTTTTATTCTAGGTTTAGTGATAAGTTTAAATTCAGATTTGTGATTGGTTTAGGGCCAAGTCTCAGAACAGGGGAATGGGCAGGCTAGGGCCAGGGCATAGGGTTCCAGTATGGTTCGGGGGAAGGTTTAGGATAAAGGCAAATAATTAGAGCAGGACATAAAATGTAGTACAAGATTCTTATCCAGGGCTTGCCATCTTAGGGTTATGGTTAAGTTTAGAATTAGGGTTCAGGTTAGGGTTAGGTTCAAGGTTAGGAATCCACTATGGTTAGTGTTAGTATTATGTTTAATTTTATGGTTAAGTTTAGATCTAGGACTAGTGCTAACATTTCATTGTGTGGTTTTCCTTATTGCTTAGACTAAATACACAATAACTTATTTTATGTTCAAGAGCATATTATATTCATTGAGAGAAAGGAAGCTTCCATATGAGAAAGACAGAAGGCATTCGAATTGGGTTGCCCCAACATCTCACTTTAAAGAAGTAAATGTTTTTGTTAGCTCACAGTTTGTAAGGGTTTCAGTACATAGTCCGCTCCCGCCTATACATGGCCCCATGACAGAGGGCGATGGTGGTGAATAAACAGTTCATGGTAGGAAGACAGCGAGCAACAGGTGTGAGCCTTTTTTTCCTTATGTTTTCCATCCAAAATACAAGCCTATTGGTGCTACTGATGCCCTGGAGAGTGTTCTGTCTTCAGTAAATCCATCCAGTCACACTGAGAACTCTGCTAAACCACTTAGTTGCCTATTCCCATACCACAAACCCATGACCCAACCACCTCCAAGAGCCCCACTTATGAGTGCAGGAGGCTGTGACAGACATCTAGGTAGTAATCATCTAGATACCCTATCATCCAAGCTTAGGGTTAGATTTAGATGTAGAACTAGGATTAGTGCTGGGGTTAACATTAGTGATAGGGCTAAGTACAAGATTTGTGTTGGGTTAGGATTAGGTTGATGCTTTTACCAGTGTTAGTGTAAGTTTCCCAATTATGTTTCAAGGAAAGATAGGTTGAGGGTTAGGTTTAATTTTGGTTTTGGTGTTAGGATTTTACCAGGGTTATGGGTATGGTTGAGGTTTAAGGTTAGTTTTAGATTTAGGGTTAGGGTTAATTTTCATAGTAGGAATAGATTAAGGTTAGAGTCAGGTGTAGGGCTAGGACCTGATTAAGGGCAGTGCTAAGTTGATGAATAAGACTAGGTTTATGCTTAGAGAAATGTCTTTGTGTATGGCTCAGTTCCACCAAGATTAATATTAGGGTGAGTGTTAGGGCTAGAACTATTTCTAGAAATAGGCATAGAATTTTGATTATACTGGATTTAGGGTTTAGTTTAAGTTTAGGGTTGTAGATAGGGTTAGTTCTGGGGTTTGGGTTAGGATTAGGGCATGGGATTAAGGCTACATTTTGCATAGGGTAAGAACTAAAGATATGTTTATGTCTAGATTTAAGGTTATGATAGGGCTTGATACTGTACCAAGTTTAGGGTTAGAGCCAGTTATAAATTTAGGGTTAACAGTAGGATTTGGGCCAGTGATATCTATAGTGTTAAGGTTAGGTTTATGGTTAGGATAATATTAAGCCTAAAATTTATGTTTAGCATTAGGTTGAGAATTAGGTTTATTGCAAGAGTTAGGGCCAGGTTATGTTAGGGCTAGGGGTTAGTTTACGGCTATAGGATGGTTTAGGATTAGGATTAGGAGTAGGTTTAGATATAGAGCTGGGGTTGTAGTTAGAGTTTATGTTAGGCTTAGAGTTAGGATTAGATTTTATTCTTGTTTTAGGTCAAAAGTTAGGTTTATAATTAGTTAACATTCTATGGGTAGGGCTAGAGTTAGCCTTATTGTTAAGTTATGGTTTTAGTTGAGGATATATTTAGGTTTCTAGTTAGTGGTTGGGTTGGGTTAGGTTAAGGTGAATGTGTAGTTGAGAGTTAGGTTTAGGCTTAGGTTTCTGTGAAATTTAGGGTTAGGGTTAGGGTAAGGCCAAAGCTAGTATTAGGGCTAAGGATAATTAGGATTAGGTTTATATTTAGTTTTAGTGTTAAGGTTAGGATTATGGTTAAGTATAGGTTAAGTATATGGTTAAGTATAGCTAGGGAACCACTAGATTTAGGTTTCTATTAAGGTTATGGCCAAGGATAAGTCTAGAGATAGCATTCAACCAGTGTTAGAATGATTTTGGGGGTTATTGTAAGTGTTATGGTCAGTTTTCCACCAAGGTCAATGGTTTGGTTCTACCAGGTTTAGAGTTACAGTTAGGGTTACTGTTAGTGTTAGTGTGATGAATCTATCCAGTTTATGGTTGTGTTTAGGGTTGCGATCACCTCTAGTGTTAGGGCTAGGGCTAGGGTCACACTAGAGTTAGGGTTATGGTTGCTGTTATGCTCAGGTTTAGGGACAGTGACAGGGCTATAGCTATGGGTCAGGCATCTGTTTCATCAGCATTAATGTGAAGCTTTACATTAGGGTTTTGTTACTCCTAGAGTTTAGTGCTATGTGTAGAGCTATATCTATCCTAGGGGTAGTGTTCCATTATGATTTGCCTAGGGTTAGTGATAGTTTTATGGTGAGGTTTATCATTAGGCTTCCAACAGGTTATGATTATAGTCAGTGTTACTGTTTGGCTTGCTCTATGGCTGAGAGTATTTTGAGAGTTCCACAAGAATTAGAGTTAAGGTTAGTTAAGGGTTAGGTTTAGGTTAGGCCTAGCTCTTTGGGTAGGGATAGCCCTGAGACTGATATTTGTCCAGGGTTATACTTAGTGTTAATTTAATTTTATGGTTATAGTTCCACCAGAGCTAGTGTTAAGGAAGGCTTAGGGCTAGGGTTAGAGCTAGGATTAGAACTTTGGCTAGGGCTAGAGATGAGGATGGATTTACCCCAAGGTTAGGGTTAGGGTTATTGTTAGGATGAAGTTTTTGGTTAGAGTTAGGTTAAGTTACTGTTAATTTTTTATTAGGATTAGAGTTATGATTGGTGCTAATTTTAGGGTTACATTGTGGGTAATGTTAGCATTGTTGCATGGCTACAGTTATCATTTGGAATAGGACATGGTTGACGCTAGGCAAAGGTCTATATAGATTGGGCTAGGGATAGGTTTATGGATACTTTTAGAGTTAGGGCTATGGTTATAGTACCAGATTCTGGCATGCTAGAGGCTTTTTCTGGAAGTATTTACAGGTTCTTTATGTTCTGTGCAAAAAAATTAGTTGACTGGCACAAATGGTAATAATGTTTTTACAGATATTAAAGGTAGAAAAACTCTTAGTCTCTGTATAATGAACTTTGGTCAGTGAAAGTAAGAAAAATAAGTACACTCTTCAGGGTACTTTTGGCTCGTATGAAGGAATATGACAGTAAGAGCACAATGGCAGATTGTCTTCCTTTTTCTGATACTTCCCACACTGGCATAAGTTTAATGTCTCTCTATCAAAAACCTGCTATGTTTCTCACAAACTTATGGCTAATGATAGGCCTTTGCTTACAGGAAGGTCTATGTCTAGTCCTAGGGTTCCACCAGGACTAATGTTAGTGTTAAGGATAGGCTATGGCTAGAAAAAGGCTAGAAATAGG
Source organism: Hydrochoerus hydrochaeris (assembly GCA_004027455.1). Lineage (NCBI taxonomy): Eukaryota > Metazoa > Chordata > Mammalia > Rodentia > Hydrochaeridae > Hydrochoerus > Hydrochoerus hydrochaeris. The sequence goes on along the minus strand of PVLA01001423.1, from coordinate 57,527 downwards.
CATAGGGCTTGGATTATACTAGTGAGAGTTTAGTGTAAGATTAGTGTTATAGTTCAAGATAACGTGTTAGTTTCATTGCATTAGTGTTTGATTAAGAACAGGGCATAAGCTAGGACTACAGGTAAGTTAGGGTATAGATTGGACAGGTATCTATAGATTTTGTGCTATGTTAGGATTAAGTATTTTCCCATGGTAGGGTAAGGACCAGGTATAAGTTAAGGGTAAGGTGTAGGGTGCAGGTAGGGGTATAGATAGAGCTAGGGTTAGGGTTAGGGTTAAGGTTAGGGTTAGGTTTAACCCAGTAATTAGGGCTATGCCTAGGCATATGTTTAAGTTTAGGCTTATGGCTAGGCTTATGATTAGTGTGTAGGCCACACTTTTGTAGGGTTAAAGCTTTGTTTATATGATGGTGTATATTTTGGATTATTATTACATTTATCGTTAGGTCTTGGGCTTCCCTTATAGCCAATATTTTTTCTCCAGTTACAATTAAGCGTAATAGTTTCTAGATCTAGTGTGAATATGATGGCACAATCTTGAGCTAAGGCCAGAGATATGGCTAATTCTAAGCCTCTGGTTTTTGTTGAGATTTTGTTTTAGTTTTAGTTTTTGTTAATGGCTATCATTAGTTATCTTACAGTGAGGGTGAAGGGGTCATTGAGAGTTAGGTTTAGGTACATGGTTACATAAGATTGACTAACAGAGTTACTCTTAGATTCTGATTAGGGCTATGACCAGGGTTAGTTTTAAGGTTCTTCCATTGTTTGTTTAGTGTTAGTGTTACTACTGGGTCGAGGCTCAAATTTGAGTTTGTCTAGGGCTAGGGTTGTCAATGTTTAGATTCAGTGTTAATGTTAATTTAGGTTTTTTAGCTTTGTCATTAAGCTTCCATCAATGTTATGATTATTGTTAGTGTTACTGTTTGTCTTGGAATGTGGCTCAGACTAGGAAAGGGTTCCACAAGTATTAGAGTTAAGTTTAGTTTAGGGTTAGATTTAGTTTAGGCCTTAGGGTTAGGGTTAGAGTTACACAGGGCTAACGCTAGACTTAGGGTTAATGTTAGTTTTATGGTTAGGATTTCTTCAGGATTAGGGTTAAGGTAGGTTCTGTTTAAGTTAGTATCAGTATTACAGTTGGGAGTAATGTTAGGTTTAGTGTTACAATATGATTATTGCTAGAATACCTGCACGTTTAGTATTAATGATAAGAGTGTGGTTGAGTCTTGGGTTAGGCATACAAATCCACTGGAGATTGGGTTCAATTAGGTTTATTAATCGGGTTAGAGTTTGAGTTATTGTTTTATACCTTGGTTTTCATATGACAGTTTTTCTGGAGATACTTCCAAGTTATTTTTCTTTTGAGCAAATAATGTGTCAAGACATCCACAAATGTTAATAATATCTAATAGGTATTAAAGGTGGAGAATAAAATGATCTCTACAGAATGAGGCAGGGCCCAGTAAAAGTAGAAAAAAGAAATATACCATAAAATGCATGAATTGGCTACTCTGAAGGGATATATTAATGAGAGCACATTTGCTGATGTTCTTCATCTTTTTTTTCTCAATATTTCCCATGCTGGCATCAGGTTTAGCTCACCCAATTGAAAACCTTCTCTAATTTTTATGAGATTTCCAGGTTCAGGGCTTTGGGAATTGTCCTGAGCACCTGCCCTGGGATTTTGTCATTAACTTGTCATAACAACATCCCCAGATGATCTTCATGTCCTAGGATTTTGCATTTAACAGGTCATGCTTGCTTTCCTAGCCAGTCTTTGTCACAGCCTGTCCTCCTGCCTCATTTCTCCTTGAGAGAACATACTCCCATAATTCTTTATGGGGTGTCAAGGTAGTGGAGTTCTTTATCTTCCTCTAGGTAGTTTCTACTGGAAGGGTTTGAAGGTTCTATGTATTAGAATTTATGTGCTTTCCAAATATGTTTATGTTGTAGCTCACTGGCTGGGTTGATGAAGAAAGACAATGAGAAAAGAGTTAGTGATTGTTGAACTGTCTGTTCAGTAAGCCAAAGAAAATAATTTTACTATTATGAGGGGGGTGAAGGGCTCAAATATGAGTGGGAGGTTCGAGTCCATGCTTCCGTTGGAGGAGAAATTATGGCAAAGAAAGATATCTGATAAACTTTGACAACATGAGAGCCATGGCCTTAGCAAGATCCCATTTACTTATATGCACTCAGAGCAGTACTGGTGTCTTGCTTTTGGAAGAGAAATCTTGTTGGGCATGTTGGTGCACTCCTGAAAACCCTGCACTTGGGAGGCTGAGGGAGACAGACTGTTGCAAATTCAAGACCAGCTGGTGTTACAAAGTGAGCCCTAGGCCAGCCTGAACCAAATAGTGTGACCCTGTCCCAAAAAAGAAAAAGCAAAAAAAATCTCAAGTATTGTTGAGATTCTTCTGAGTTGTTTTTCCTTCAGACAATTCAAGTGGTGTTGGAAATATTCTAGAAAGTTGAATCCTACTGAAGTAAGTGTGGCAAGTATCACTGAAAAGAGGACCTTCAACTTTGGTTTTAATTGGTTAGTAGGAGTCCCTGCTTTCCAATTTTAATGAGCACTTCCAGGTGAGACATTAGCTATTCTTCTCAGTAAGGATCTAGCAGGACACTGTTTCATACAGTCGGATGGCCGACTGTATTTGGCCTAAATGAATAGGGTATCATAAGCATCTTGTGGTCTGTGATCATCTCAGAAGATAGAAAAGGCCTCCCATATAACATTTCAAACAGACTCATATTTAGCCCCATTTTGAGGGTTTGGAACCCTCATGAGGGCTATTGGTAATAATAAGAGCAAGACTCATGGTTCTTGTCACAGTTTGCCAGAGCTCGCTTTAGAGTGTGGTTAGATGTTTCTACCTTTTGAAAAGACTGAGACTCCATGTAGAATGGAGATGATAGCTTATTCAAAAAATTTTAGCCCCACCCCGCTGAGTTATTTGAGAGGTAAAGGAGGCCCATTGCCACTCTGAAGGAACTTGCTAGTCCAAACTGGGGAATAATTACTTTGAGACACATCTTGACTACCTCCATAGCCTTTTCTGAATGGTTCTAACAAAGGCACAGAATGGCACAGAATGGGCAAGCTTTGCAGACTGTCAGGTAGCTGCTCATCTTTGTCCTGTGCAGATTTGAAATACTGTTTCTTTTTCTTTTTGGGGGGGTGGTTTGGGGGGTACACCGGGAATTGAACTTGTACTTGCCAACCAGGTGCTTACACTGAGAATTGAACTCAAGCCCTGTTCTTCTTAATGGCTGCATCGGCCTGTAGTACCAGAAAGACATAGTTTGTACGGATATTTAGGTTTTTTTTCTTTTTTCTAATGTCAGTGCCCAAGAAAGATGTACAAGGTCTGCTTTTTGATCAGAGATCCCTCGTGGAAGGCATTTGGCCTCAGTGACCTGTTGTGGATTGACAACTGCATAACCTGCCTTTTGATGTCCTCCTTGGACAAAGCTACTTCCATTAGTGAACTACACCTCTTCAGGGTTCAGGAAGTTCCAGGAATGGCCTGCCTGCTTGCATAGGTCTGGGAGATCACTTTTTCACCAGAGTGGGTAACTTCTGGTGTTGTGCTAAGGCTCAGGCTAAGACTAGGTTTGGGTTAAGGCTATATTTAGGCTTATTATTATGGCTATAGGGTTAGAGTTAGCTTTAGGTTTAGAATTCTTCCATTGTTCAGGTTACAGTGAGGGTAAGTTAATGTTATGGTTAGAGTTTTCATTATTATATTTACCATTCCAGCATGTGGAGGGTTATTTTTAAGGTTAGGATTAGAATTAACATCATAGTTAGGGTTTCCCCAGGTTAGTGTTATCATTACCATTATGTTTGATGTTCATTTTGATTATAGTAGTAGGGTTAGGGATAAGGCCTAGCATTAAGGCCAGGGTTAGGGATAGACTTAAGAATAGGGAATTGCAAAAGGATCTTGTCAGGGTTAGGATTAGAATTTGGCTTAGGCTTAGTGTTACAGTTAGGTTTCAGAATAGAATTTGATTTTAGGCTAAGATTCGTATCAGGGTTATGATTCTGCCATGGTTATGTTTAGGGTTCATCCTAGAGCTGATAATAATGATATAGCTAGGTCTAGGTGCCCACCATGTTTAGGGTAGGCTTTGGCAAAGGGGTAGTGTTCGTGCCCAGACTCAGTTTGATGTTAGGGTTAGGGCAGGCCTTGACTAGTGTTCATGTTAAGGCTATGGTTAGGTTTAGTGTTAGTGTTAGTGTTAAAGTTAAGATTAAGGTTAAGTTTGGAGTTTCATTAGGATTAGGCTAAGGATAGTGATAATTGTTAGTGTTAAGGCTAGAGTTTTGGTTGTGGTTAGGTTTAGAGTTCTAGCAGGGTTAATGAAAGAGTCAATTTAAGAATATGTTAAGGTTAGTGGTATTGCTATGCAAGAGCTCAGGCTAGGTTTCCATCTGGGCTTGCGTAATTAGTGTGAGGGTAAGCATAATTTTTAGGATTGTGGTTATGTTTATGGTTATGGTTATAGCTAGGTTTGGGGTTCTACCCAGGCCAGGGCTAGTGTTTAAGTTTAGGGTTATTGGTTCTGTTAGGGCTACGGTTAGAGTTAGGGATAGGTTTAGGATGAAAATTATAATTCTACCAGGGTTACATTAAGAGTTAGCCATGGTATGGTGTTGCATGCCTGTAATTTGAGCACACAGGAGGCTGAGATGGGAAGATTGTTGCAAGTTTGAGAACAATCTGGGCTACAAAGTGAGCTCAAGGCCAGCCTGAATTGCATAGTGAGATCCTGTCTCAAAAAAAGAAAAACAAAACAGCAAAGAAATCCAAAAAACAAATAAACAACCCCCCAAAAAAGAATAGAGTTTATGTTAGATAAGGTGACTGTTATGATTAATTTCTTTATACTTAAGGTTAGGGCTAGTTCTAGGATTTTGTCAGGTTTAGGGTTAGGATTAATGTTAAAGCTACTGTTTAAAATAGGGCTAGGATGATTGGGCATGATGGCACATGCCTGTAATTACAGCACTTGGGAAGCTGAAGCAGGAGAATTGTTGTCAGTTCAAATTCAACCTGGCCTACAAAGTGAGTTCAAAGCCATGCTGGATTTTAGAGCGATACTCTGTTTCCAAAAGACCACAATAAATAAATAAATAAATAAATAAATAAATACAGAAACAGCATTATTGGTGCTAGGTTTCTAGGAGCATTAGGGTTATAGTTAGTGTCCGGGTTCATACTAGGTTTCCACCATGAGTAGGGTAGGATTTGCTTTAATGATAGAGCTATGGTTAATTTATAGTTAGGATTAGGGTTAGATTTAGGATTAGCTTTATGTTTAGGGTTCGATGACTGTTGTTAGATTTAGAGCTAGGATTTGGCAGAACAACAGCATTAGGGTGTTGGGATCATTAGGGTGTTAGGGTTAATATTAAATTTGGGAATATGTTAAGGTTAGTGCTAGAGCTATGCAAGGGCTCAAGCTAGGTTTCCACCTGGGTTTGGGTAAGAGTTAGGTTTAGAGAATGGTTAAATTTAGAGTTAGTATTCTACCAGAGTTTGGTTAGGGTCAGCATTAGTGTTAGTTTTGTGGCTTGGACTGTGCCTATGTCTATATCAAGCAATAAGGCTCCTATTAAAGGTAAAGTTAGTATTAGTGTATTATTTACAGTTTAGGTTTCCACCAGGGTAGGCTTAGTTTTATGCTTAGGTTTAGATTTAAGCTTAAGGTTAGGTTAGGCTTAGGCTTAGGCTTAGGTTTTGGGCTACAGTAAGGTTAGCTTTGGTCTTCTACCAGGGTTAGAATGAGGAGTATTGTTAAGTTTTGGGTCACCATTAGATTTTCACCAAGGTTATGGTTAAGGTAAGTTTAAGGTTATGTTTAAGGCTAGCACTAGTATTAGGGAGAAGACCAGTACTTGGTATAGGTTTTGTACTAGTGACCCATAAAGGTTAGTGTTTTGGTTCTGGTAGGTTTAGGCTTAGAGCCAGGTCAAAGTCTAGGGATGGAGTTAGCACCTATGATATGGGTTGGGCTATGCTAGGGCTAGAGTTCCACCATGGGTATGGTTAGCTTTATATGTAGGGTTGGAGTTCTGCTGCAACAGCAAGAAGAAATGCCAAAATTATACCAAGGATTTAGAGGTAGATTTATTTACATCAATGTCACTGATTGTTATCATTCCCAAAATTTCAGGCCCTGATCTCTGCTGGTCTAGGACTTATATGGGATAGGCAAGCAGGAAAAATAGAGGCAGAATGGATTGTCAGTTGTGTATTAGTTCTTAAAATATACACCATAATGATCAGCTATGCATCACACTCTTCTAAGAGACAAAAGTAACAGGAGCTGTAACCTAAACTATTACCTGGGTAGCTAACAAACTGAAGTATTCTGGTTTTGGGGGGCATATTCTGCTACATTTACCCCCTGCCACATTTTAGTTTCCACAGAAAATCTTTGCTGGGCATAGTACATGTGATGCAAGGCAGTGAGGGAGGCAATCTGATCTAGGCGAGTGTCCAGGGTGCCTTAGACACTCATCAAATCTTGGTCAAGTGTGTGAAATGATTGTTCCATTCCCTTGGACAACAAAAATCATAAGGAAATAATCACAGCTAGCAGGGGAGCAGGGAAGCAAGGACCATGGTAAGCCCCCTTAAAAGGTCAAGAGGAATAATATATTGTAATATGGAGCAATTCTGTCAATGATGTCCTTAGGTTTCAGCTATGCATGGACTGGTCAGCTTCCAGAGTGATCAGAGCAGGGTTTTGAGCGTGTTTTCTCATCAGAATGAGCTGTCTGGTCCAGGTAAATTCTCCAGAACTGTGGAATGGTGGATCTAAATAAAACTGGATTCCTGAAGTTTGAGGAGGTAGTTAATATGCACTTGCGCTATATGTATGTGCAGGAGTGTCTGTAAGTAAACTTTATGGAACTAGTTACTAGCTGTTCCTGTGGGGTTATGTTTTATTTCTTTAACGTTTTAGAGCTTTGTGGCCTACATTCTACCAGATTTGAGTTATCTCAGTTACAAATGCAGTCGCATCCTTGATACCAATAGTCAAGGCAGGCCATATCTAGGGATGGTTTTTCTGAGCAAGATCCTACAAACTTTTGTTGTCTTGGCCAGGCTGAGTAGGTGAAAATGAGCACTAAGTCATTCTGGGTGGAGGTCAGGGCCAGTGACACAGATGCTAAAGAGTGAACTGGGTGTAGTGATGTGGGTGCTGGTGTTGTGGTTTGAGCTTGCAGAACAAATAGTGGGGGCAAGTCTGACTCTGATCTTTTGGGAGTACCAGGTAAAGTTCTTCTGGATGGGGTTATTGTTTTAGTCAATTGGATCCCTGGAGGGGGCTTAGGAGTACAGATTTGGGATCATTGGTGGCAGGTTTCTAAGCAGAAGCAGAAAGCAGTAGCAGGAAAGCTTTGACTAAAATAGCTTTGCCCAAGGTGACCACCACAGCACATCTAGCCTGTCAAGCTTTATTCCTAACAGCTACTTTCATCTGTATACAGGGTGTACTCAGCATCCGTACTGGTCTGCAGCTATTTAGGAGTCCAGTACAGCATGTGGCACCTGGACAGTTAGGTCTTGGCCTAAGGTAAGCTTTTCAGTTTTTTGATCAGAGAGACAGTGGCTGTTAGTGTGAGGAGGCAAAGGGGTAAGCAGCTCTTAGCAACCAGATCCAAGTATTTGCACAGATAGGCCAGTGGGTATTCCCAGGGACTGACAGTATGAGTAGGCATCATTGTTTTTATGAGCTCAAGGATCCAAATTTTATAGAAGCCAGAAGCTCCAAGAAATTTGTGGAGGTTTTTGCTGGCAGAACTTTTGTATCTTTTCAGGAGGCAGCTTGAGTGTTATTAATCAGAAGTGCAGTGATAAACTAGTGAGGTCATCTGTAAGGGCTTCTCCAAAGGGCATGAACAAGAGCCAGGCTTGGTGGTACATGCCTATAATCCCAGCACTTGGGAGGCTGAGGCAGGATTCAAGACCATCCTGGCTGGGGCTGGGGATTTAGCTCAGTGGCATAAGCACTTGCCTTGCAAGTGCACAGTTGTGAGTTTGATCCCAGGTACAAAACAACAACAACAACAAAAAATCATCCTGGCCTACAAAGTGAGTTTAAGGTCAGCCTAAACTGCATAATGAGACCTCATCTCAAAAAGACAAAAAGGGCCCAAAAAAGGATAAACAAGTTTTTGAACCTCTAGGAAGTTGAGTCCAGGTAAGTTGACTTTTGAATGCAGAGCTGGGCTCTTTCCATTTAAGGGGGAAGAAGAACTGGCTGACACAAGTGAATTGAAGGCAGAAGAAGGCATTCTTTAGGTTCAGGCAGGTGTACCAGAAGACAGTGGGCAGAGAGAAGACTGAGGCAATGTATGCAGAGGGCACTGGCAGCTCAGAGATGTTGAACTGGCTTTGTAATGGTGCAATGATGATTTAGAAATGAAAGCCAATCAATCAAGAGTGAAGGAGTTTTATTGCCAAGCCTGGCAACACAGTCTCTGTTGATGGATCTCGAGACTGCGCGCCTAACAACTAAGGGTGGTTACCTTTATAGTGGGTATGGGGAGGATGAGATTAGCAATGATTGGTGAATTTGGGGTGGTATGAACACGGGGAGAAAGTTGGTTGGTTATTGAGGGTGGCAAGCGAAGCGTCAGTTCGGGGAAAAGGAAACTTATGAAACAGAAACTTAAGTAGGAAACAGAAACTTAATTTTAAAATGGCACATACAGAACAAGATGGTGGCGTATTTGGTTAGTCAATGGTCTGAGCATTACAGCTTTACAGGCAGGACAGGTGTATTGTAGCAGTTTGACAGTCTGTAGACATTTTATAGTTTTGAAGCCTCATATTTCCTTTCTCAGGGGACTGTGACAGAGCCAGAAGGGACAGAGAAAAAGACTGTTTTGGAGCCAAATCTGTTGCTGGGGCCTCCCAGAAAATAGCGGGAAAATTTCCAAAGCCTTGTGGCAATTGAATAACAGTCCAAAAAGGGTGCATGGATTGGGAACTTCACAATGCAGGGTGATGAATGCATTTTTGACAGCAGAGATCTTGCTTAAGGTGATTAACAATCTATCAGGTTGGTATGTGGTTGGATGCCTGTTTGTGCTTCCTGTGACATTTGACAGCAACTGGAGTCAGGGTGAGGTGGCATGATTCATGGCCAGGTCTGGAGGCCAGCCTTTAACCCATTCCTCTGAGAGGACAGTTTTCAGAACCTCATGATTGTAGTTATCTGTCTCAGGCGGGTGCAGGAGCCGTCTTCCTCTTGGGGAAAAGTCAAATTTGAAAGTGCAGGGTTAAACAAGAGAAGGAGGCTTACTGGTTTGGTGCAAAGCAGACAGCTGCTTCTAACTTGAAGAAGATGTCTCTTCTTAGAGGTGGTATGAGAACTGGTTTATACAAGAATTCATGTTTCATTAGATGTCCTCACAAGTTTGTGCCTGGCAGAAGAACCAAGAGTCCCAGTTGCCCCAGTGATGGTAACTTTTTGAGAAAGGGAATTTTTAAAGATAGAGTTCTGTTTTATTGTCTACCAGAAAAGCCTCAGGTTTGCCAACTTTTGCAATGACTGTGGGCTCATTGGGGCCCAATTTGATAGAGCTTGGTCTATACAGTCCATTAAGGCCTGATAGAGTGGGAGAGGTTTAGGTTGAGGTGGGCTTGGGTAGTCATGTTTCTTTGTGGCTTGCAGATTGAGGAAGTGTTTATTTTTTAGTGTCTGTAGTCCTTACATCAGGCTTCTGGGTAATAGTAGTTGATGGGTTTTCATCTTCCCTCTTTAATTTCTTTGAGAGGTGCTTGACTAATGTTATGCTTTTAGGCAGGGTGACCTTTGGGAAAGACAATGGTAACTTACTTGTCAGGGCTGACAATCTAGTTTTCCTCAGCCAAAATGTCGAACTCAAAAGGAATTGCTGTTTGGGAATGGTGGCACATCTGTAATCCCAGCACTCACGAGGCTGAGGCAGGAGAATTGTGAGTTAGAGACCAGCCTGGGCTAAACTGCATACTGAGACCCTATCTCAAAAAAGAAGAAGAAGAAGAAGAAATTGCTGAAAGGCATCTCAGGTGGGCACTAGATGATGCTTTCTGACCAAGATAGTCAAAGCTATGAAGCTGAAATTTCAAGGGAGGGTCTCAATGGCAATGAATCCAGGAAATGACCAGCTGGGATCAGTTCCATTGGCTGGAGGTAGATGAGTCAGGAGCAGAGAGTGAAGCTACAGGTGGTTGACAGCAACTGCAGTATCTGACAAGGGTGCCAAGGGAGAATTCTCAGGAAGAATGTGCCTCTTTTTTCCTATTTTTTTCCTTTGAGATGCAGGGAGTGTTTTGATTTTATATTTAACTCCATAATTTCATAAAAGCCCCCTTTTTTTTTCCAGTAGGGACTGTGGGTTTGATTAATTCGTTCCCATCTCTGAGTTCCTAAGTGTGTGTGAATGACCTGAAGAGAGAGAAAAAGAGAAAGAGAGAGAGAATATTCAGTTGCCCACCTGGCCACATTCCCTCATGGAGACTTAGGTACAGCTTAGCTAAAGAGGGTGTAAGGGCTCCATTATGCTTTATGTTGATTGTCAGGGAACTGCAGGTGAGGGCCCAATCAGTCACTATGTCCAGTGCTTCCCTGCCTTGGTTCACAGATGGATGCAGCCTATTGTCCACACTGTCCATTCCACTTACACATTTATTCAGCAGGCACTCACAGGTTAAACATTCTAACTCCTTCCCTTGAGGGTGGTCCTCACTAATGAGCATTGATCAGGCTCCTCTTCTGCTCAAACTGAGCTGGACTGACAGAATGACTGGATTGCCCCTGGGGGTCTTACAAGAATCAGGCTGGCACGCAGTGTCCTCCTCCTTTTGGGGTCCAAAGTGAGCTGCTCAATCAGAGAGCCAGGAATGCTCCTCCAGACCTCTGAGGGGACTTGAGAAATCTTGAGGTTGCACCTTCCCATTGGGACATGGAGAGATCCTTGTTTTGTCCCTGAGGGCCATGTCTGGTGACCAAAGAGATTGGTTGGGTGGGTGTGTGGGATCTGCTACACCACCATGGTCTGGTTTAGTGCGGAGTCCAGCTGCGGCAGGGCTCAGGGGTCCCAAAGGTGGTCAGGGAGTCGGAGAGTGAGAGACAGAAGACACTGCACACCAGTATGTGAGTGAATCTGAATCTATCTTATTTTTTAGAAGCTGGAGTATATACTTGCTAACTTTTGGCAGTAACTTAAACCCCAAGCAGGAAGCGTCCCAGGCTTAGGGCCAGGCAGGGATAATCTTAAACAATATGTGTTAATTAACTTTTTTTCACCTTTGTTAAACTTTAATCTTGTTACTTAATTAGCTTGCAAAAGCAAACATGCTATACCCTAGCCCCAATACTTCCTGTTCTATTTATATTGATTCTTTTCTTTGTTGGCCAGATTTTCTGTCTTTCTTTGTAACATAGTTGCGTAATGTTTTTTATCCTCTGTTGATCTAATATGATAGGGTGGCCCATTCCTAGCTAACTTTTCCATGAAATTTAATTGATTACATTTGGCCCATTTTCCTTTGATATTAACTATTCTTTGCCCATGCTTATCATAAATCCCTGTGTAAGGCAGAGGGGGGGTCAGGCACTTGAGGTAAAAGGTTTCTTGGGGGCTTTAGTTTGTAATTTCTGATAGAGAAACTTCCCTGGATCAAGGGCAGTTGTCTCACAGGAATTTTGTAAATCCTCCTCCATGAGCTCTTTCATTTAAAGCTTTTGTATAAACTCTCTCATACTACTCACAGAAGGTAAAATTTC